>JACTOM010000066.1:63225-198129 GCA_015832385.1 Elymnias hypermnestra | reverse complement strand
ATTAACAACTCATTTAAGGGTAACTGTATACGTTTCTATAATAAACTCCGACAAGACGTTCTAAAGATGTCAATTAATAAATTCAAAGTCTTTGTTAAAAGAAAGTTGATAGAAAAATCGTATTATAAGTTGCAAGATTACCTAGACGATAGAAACGCCTGGGAGTGAACGAATTGCTCTAATTTTAATTAAAATTTAGTAAACTAATATGTTACTGTAATGATGATGGTAAAAAAAAATACCCGACTGAGTTTGTTGTGGGTTCTTCTCGGATCAGGGCGCGAAGGAACCCTCGTAACTTTAGATTTTAAGCTGATTTTGAGTACCATCATCAGACGTATATTAGAATCAGAGTGTGGAAAAAATATATATAATTTGACGATTCAAAAGTGTTGTAATATGCCTACTTGAATAAAGATATTTTTGAATTGATTGGTTGAAATAAAACCATAATTGATGGTAGTGTTGGAAGAAATTAAGCTGTCTGAGAGCTTTCATCAAGAACGCTGCCTTACCCCTTAGAGATATCACAAAACATTCTGTGATACGATGATTCTTCTTTTATAAATCTACAAAAAAGTCCTTCATAGCAATTACATATCTTTTGAAATAAACTCACTAAATACATTTCATCTTCTAAAGAAACGACGATTATAAAGTAATTTACATGGATATAATATCAATCTGCGTCAACTTTAATACGTTAGTAGTAAGTAGCAGCCCATTACCGTCCCACTGCTTGGCACTGGCCTCCTCACTCCAAGGAGCGAGGGTTTTCAGAGCATAGACCCACCACGCTGCTCCACTGTGGATTAGAAGGCATAGTACACAACAAGTGTACTCTCTATTCCTTCACTCCCATAGTCCGATGTGACGGGAATCCGACACAACCGGAGAGAGATCAGGCGCAGGACCGACGGCTTAACGTGCTCTTCGAGGCACGGGGGTGGATCACACCGCCAACTTCCCAACTTCGGGCAAATATTGAGAAAATCTTAAATAGAAAACTCAATATTGATTTTTGAATTGGCCCGACCCGGGAGTCCAACCCAGGACCTCATGTCTGTAGTCGAACATGCTAACCACTAGACCAATGAGGCAGTTAAATAAATATTATAAGTACATTATTATGATCTATTTATATTATATAATTTAATTGTTTATTATAGTAGATATCGTGAAATTATTTATATAAGATAAAAGGAATTTATTTTCAATTAAAAAATATCTAAATAGGTACAAAATATATAATATTGAAAACGAGAAAAATAAATAGAAGAGGAGCAAAAAACATAATAAGTCTTGGTGACAATTTTCTTCTATAATTAAACCTTTTAAAAATTATAATAAAACTAGCAATACCTCGCGGTTTCACCTACTTAGATACCGATCTTGTGGCAGTGGAAAATCTAGTTGTCCTTATTTTGGTATACTGATATTTTTAAATTCGTTATATATTTTGAATAGAATTTCCGATTTTAATAATTTAAGAAATATTTTACAGATATTGAAACGGTCTTTAATAAACTATATGTCGGAGAATAATAGAGAACGGAGAAGCATAAAGCACAGGGCTCTCCGCCAACATCGTTATTAATTGGATCTATTATTTAATTTCTTATTCTGTGGGCGTTCGTGGGTAGTGTTGGTGCAATCAAAGACTTTATTAATTAACTCGAGTTATAATGTTCAATCACTTAATGTTCTCGATATCAATTTACACAAACTCATTAACATTTATAGCTAGGAACGCGACAGTTTCAATAGTCGACCACTCCGGCCGACCACCGCTCGAGAACTGTCGAAAGACGGCCCGGACTGCCACTTATTGACTCTGTCCACGCCGATAGATGGCGCCAGCGTTCCACATCTGCCCTCCGACATATATAATAATATAATGAATAATACAAAGATATGAATTATATGATTAGATGGATGGAGGTTATCAATTCGTCTGTATTTTTTTTTATGTTTGTTACCTCATATCTCCCGAATGGGTGGACCGATCTTGTTGATTTTTTTTAAAATGAAAGGTGGTGGTCGTCATAGGGTCCCATTTTTTTAAACCAGTTCTGATGATGGCATCCATGAGAAAACCGGATAAGTCTTAAATTTGCCTAAGCATGTGCGCGACAAATGGACGAATAACTCAAGATCACGCCAACCGATTTCGATGATTCTTTTTTTATTAGAAAGGATATACTTCAAGGGTTGTTTTGTGATAGTTTGGTTAGGTTCTGATGATGGAATCCATGACAAAGTGACGGAACTCTTCAATTCTTAGGAGCAAATCAACGATACTCGGCAGAATCTTCTATAAGCTATCCAGATATTTGAGTCGCCTACCGTAACTTCGGTATGGTCAAGTGCTAGTCGTAGTTAAATATGAAGATCAATGGAACTCCTTAATGGCTTACAGTAAGAGTGCGATTTTTGGCAAAATCTAGAACTGTCTATAATCAAATGGCAATGACCTTACGTTTGTTGCTGCATTGTAATATTTGAAAGGTGAATTATGTGTGAAGCGTTGGTATAAGGGTTTCGGGTTCGATCCCGGGTATGGCGATATTAATGTAAATTTAACTTTGTAAAGTTATTTCATTTAAACGCACGCGATGACAGATTTTTTGTGAATTTGGTCACACCTTGGGTTACATAATTGCATTTTTATTAGGGATTACTATTTTTTCTGAGAAAGTAATATAGCCTACGTCGCTCAGTGAAAATACAGCTTTCTAATGTTGAATTAATTTTTCAAATCGGTCCAGTAGTTTTTGTGTGAAAACGTTACAAACATACAAAAACACAAATGTTTCCTCTTTATAGTATTAGTTTATTACGCTATTAGCGTATTAGTATTTTTTATTTACTTAATTTTTTTTATTTTATTGCTTCTCATAATTATCAGCAATAAAATAAAATAAAATTATACATCTATTTATACTAACTATCGGTCAATTTTATAGTAATTAAATAAATAATTACATGTTATAAAACAAAATACTCCATCGCGTCTTTCTATCTGTTTATCTGTTCGCAATAAACTTCAAAACTATTTAACGAATTTTCAATCTGTTTTCATTATTAGATAGAGAGATTATTAAGGAACGCTTAGATATTCAATTTGTTAAGGTTATTAGTATATTGGTTGCAAATAACCTTTGATTATGGGGAGAGTCTGAAAAAATTCCGCCGTTAAGGAGCTTTTATTGCAAACGCTGCCTAATCTCTTACAGATATAATAAAACAATATATAGTACAATATTCTCATTCAACAGGTCTATAAAAGTGTTTGAATATATCTTCTAAGGATAGCTTATTATACCCTATATATCAATTAAAGATGCGGTGCAATGCGGTAATTGAAAAGTAATTTGTACGTATATAGTGATAAGCCTTCTCCACCAAATGTTTGAAATGAATACTATTGGAATTAACAACGCCCCTCGGTGTTGCCCACTGTCTCTATTATTAGCCGATCATCATCAAGGTTATTTATAATCAAAATCAAAATCAAATTTATTTATTTGCTAAATACAGGTAGGTCATAATAGTGTAAATAAATTAGAATAGTGTCACTGTATCTGCCATTCAATAGCAAGCAAATGTTATTATATGTCACATTTTTTTATGTCTCCTTCAATTTCTTTTGGAAAATAAATGAATGTTTAAGTTTGTTTCTAGGCTTATAATATTCTACAATTAGAATATAAATGTTATTACATTTTAATCGAATCCACACATTTGACTTGTTAAATGAGAAACTAGAGCGTCGCCAGTGAATACAGTATATATAGGATTTTTAGGGCATTTTATAATTTGTACCTGGACTGTAATGTGGCTTCGCCCATGGCTAGCTGCCCTATCAGCAAAAACATGTCCCGAGAAAAAACTTGGGAGGCTGTGTGGAAACCTAAAAAGTAAATTACCTCCTACAAGGTTAGCGCGCTTCTATCTTAGACTGTATCTCTATCTATCTCATTAGATGAGAACCAACCTGTTAGCAATATACTAATCTTTGTATGTGGCTATGGTGGTAACAACAAGTTGACGAGTGTAACAGCTGATGCAAGTCATGGCTTCGCCATGTTGACTTTTTCTTTACTCCTGCTCTGCTGCAGTAATGTGATATGTGATAGACGGGTGAAAATATATAAGAAGGAAATGGAATAGATAAGTAGGAAAAGCCGTTATGCCTAGCAAATGTTTTGAAGGTCTCGTTAGCGCAGTGGTGTGAGTTTTCGCTTTGCTAGGAGAGGTGAGGAAATTGCACTTTTTAATTAGTCTGAGTCTGGACTGGTGGGAGGCTTCGGCCGTGGCAAGTTACTACACTACCAGCAGAGACGTGTCATCAAGTAATGCGATTTATCTCCGGTACGATGTGGTGTAAACTGCTTCTTAACAGATTAGCGCGCTTCTATCTTAATTATATATTATCGTTATCATAAAAGGATATTTTACGAAGAGATGTAAATATTACATAATGGAATGCAACTATAAATGTTTCACATCATATTGATATGATCAGATTTTCTATCTTCATTGTTTCTATCACTTTAAATATCATCGTCTATCATTGATTGTGTCCTTACAGGAGGCTGGACCAACCCTCTGATCGTAGACTGGTTTGAAGATTATGCGAGGCTTATTTTCTCCCTATATTCTGACCGTGTTAAGATTTGGTTAACTATTAACGAGCCAGTGGCGGTGTGTGATTACTTTTACGGCTCTGGAGACGGGGCACCAGCAATCAAAGACCCTGACATAGCACCGTATCTTTGTACTAAACATATGCTGCTAGCACACGCAACTGCTTATAGAATATTTGATAAGGAGTTCAGATCTCGATTAAATGGTGAGTATGTCTTTCAAATTTAACAATTCAAGTAGGCCTTTAAAGCAATTTCGAATCGTTTATCGATGGTATTAGAGACAGTCTGGTATCTTTTTTAGGAATGTATAGAGATAAATTGCCTCTCACTAAATTAGCTCGCTTCCATCTTAGACTGTATGATCATTTACCAGCACTGTATGATCACAATCAAGCGCTACCTTGTTTCAACAATAAAAGAATTGTATAACGTCGCGTTCCGCTGTCTGTTCGCTTAGATTCTTTTAACTATTCAATGGATTTTTGTGCAAATTTCAGCAATAGATAAAGTGATTCAAGAGGAAAATTTCTATGTCTAAAACATATTATTCGATTAGGGGTTCAGTCACATACATACGTACAGAGTAATTATACATACTTGTGGACACACAGTGGTCGAAATTCGACCATAATTAATTTAAATTATAAGTTTCAATATTATCAAGGTTTTATTGTCAAACTATACTAAAAAAGTGACCGCAATAACCTATTTATATGAAAATGAGACTCTATTTCTCTATATCGCAGTATGACGCGTGTATGACTGGACCGATTTTAATAATTACTTTGTTGTTCTGTTTGTTATAGTTAGGAGACGGTTTTTATTAAAGAAAAGGTTAACAAAGTTACGTAGAAAATCTGGAAATAAAAAAAAAACTAAACAATCATATTAACGTCTCCAATTTAACCTCCTTAGAACTTTTGACAATATAAACCTCTTTAATGTAACTTTATTACGGTTGACAGAAGAGTAAATATACGTGAGACAAATACACAGTGTATGTAATAGTGATTTTATTGATTTAATGCATTTTTTGTGCATCATTTAAAAAAAATATTATCGTTGTGCTCTCTTACTCTATATAAACTATAAATGTGGGAATTTTAATGCTCCTCCGTCCGCTCAATTTTCTTAATAAGGGGTACAATGTATTTGCTTCATGTATTAATATATAGATATGTTAAGATAGATAAATAGGGGGTGTAAGGGAGAAACGCGTCCCAATCCGTTTCCCCAAATGCCAACCTCACCTGCACGCGGTGCACCCTGCTTTTACCGACGAGGCTCTGGCGACCGACAAATGGCGGTATAACCATTCTCTATAGCTGACATAAATGCCACAGACCGATAACGGGCAGCAGCGTTATCGGTGCGAGAGGATCAGCACTGCGATCACCAACCCGCCTGCCAAGCGTGGTGATTATTGGCACAACCACGAAATGATTGAGACAAGGCAGCAACGGCCCCCAGTCCCCGGCAGCCCCGCTATTCCTAGCTCTGGCAGCGGTTATGGTAACGGCGGGGCAGGGGGTGCTAAGAATCTCCGGAAGAGATTCCGCTGCCAACCCCGACGACTTGACCTGGCAACATACAACGCACGCACTTTGAGGACCGACGAAAAGATCTTCGAACTGGAAGAAGCAGTAAACAAGTTACACTGGGATATTATAGGATTGTCGGAAGTCCGTAGAGAGGGGGAGGACACGATAATCCTCAAATCCGGTAACTTGTTCTACTACCGGGAGGGCGAACACCAGTCCCAAGGTGGTGTCGGGTTCCTCGTCCACAAATCTCTCGTCAACAGCGTTGTAGAAGTTAACAGCGTGTCCAACAGGGTAGCGTACCTGATACTCAGAATTACCAAACGGTATTCGTTGAAGGTCATCCAGGTTTACGCACCCACATCATCGCATCCAGATGATGATGTAGAGGTTATGTATGAGGACATTTCCAAAGCCATGCATACCTCTAGGACCTTCTACAACGTTGTTATGGGTGATTTCAACGCAAAACTCGGCGAACGAAGCGGGGCAGAGTTGAGAGTGGGGCAATTTGGGTATGGGCAACGGAACCAGAGGGGACAGATGCTCGCTGATTTCATGGAAAAGGAGGGACTCTATATGATGAACTCTTTTTTCAAGAAACAGCCGCTCCGAAAATGGACCTGGCTGAGTCCTGATGGTTCCACGAGAAACGAGATTGACTTCATCATGTCTACGAAACGGAACATATTCAATGATGTCTCTGTGATCAATCAAGTGAAAACTGGGAGCGATCACCGTATGGTAAGAGGCACATTGAATATCAACGTACACCGAGAGCGGTTCAGACTGGTGAAGTCTACGCTCCGACCCACTCGCGCGCATATCCAAAACCCCGAGAGCTTTCAACTAGAGCTGCAAAACCGCTTCGCCTGCCTCGAGGATTGCGAATCTGTGGACGAGCTAAACGATAGGCTAGTGGAAACTGTCCATACGGTTGGGATGAAATTTTATAAACCCCGTAAAAAGCAAACCAAGAGATTCTCAGACCATACTCTTAATCTCATGGAACAGAGACATGCAATGAGCTTGCAGTCTACAGCAGACGCGTCCGCATATCGGCAGATCAATAGACAGATCTCTAAATCGCAAAAGCGTGATGTGCGACACTTTAATGCCGAGCGTATACGAGATACCATCGAACGCAACAAAGGCACTAAAGTGTTCGCAAAAGATTTGTCTATCGGTCAGAGCCAGTTGACGCGGCTGAAGACCCATAACGGCGAACTCATTGCATCTGGACCTGAGATTCGGAGGGAGGTTGAGAGTTTCTATGGACAGTTGTACACATCGACTTGCAAGCCTATTGATAGTTTGGCTAAAGATCCCCGTGCCAAACTGACCCGGCATTATACCGAAGATATCCCGGACGTCAGCTTGTACGAGATTAGTATGGCTCTCAAACAGATGAAGAACGGCAAGGCACCGGGTGATGACGGAATCACAGCGGAACTCCTGAAGGCGGGTGGAAAACCCATTCTTAAAGTCCTTCAGCGAATGTTCAATTCCGTCATCCTGGAAGGCACGGTGCCAAAGGCATGGCATAGGAGCGTGGTAGTTCTGTTCTTCAAGAAAGGTGACAACACCTTATTGAAGAACTATAGACCTATTGCGCTGCTAAGTCATGTCTATAAACTGTTCTCGAGGGTCATTACGAATCGTCTCGCTCGCAAGTTTGACGACTTCCAGCCTCCCGAACAAGCCGGATTCCGAAAAGGCTTTAGTACCATAGACCACATCTTTACGCTGCGGCAGATTATACAGAAGACCGAGGAGTATAATCGGCCACTTTGCTTGGCGTTCGTGGACTATGAGAAAGCCTTCGATTCGGTGGAAACATGGGCCGTGTTGAGATCTTTGCAGAGATGCCGAATTGACCACCGGTACATACACGTGTTGAAGTGTTTGTACGAAAACGCCACCATGTCAGTCCGTATACAGGACCAAAGCACAGAGTCTATCCAACTGCAGCGTGGAGTGCGACAGGGAGATGTTATCTCCCCGAAGCTCTTTACTGCGGCGTTGGAGGACCTGTTTAAGCTTATGGAGTGGAACGGACTGGGCATCAACATCAACGGCGAGTACATCACTCATCTACGGTTTGCCGACGACGTGGTCATTATGGCAGAGACTCTGGAAGATCTCAATGCAATGCTCGATGACCTCAGCAGAGCTTCTCGACAGGTGGGCCTAAAAATGAACATGGATAAGACGAAAGTTATGTCCAATATCCATGTTCCGCTCCACCCAGTCATCGTTGAGAACTCAGCACTCGAAATTGTAGACGAATATACATACCTGGGACACATTGTCCAGCTAGGTAGGTCCAATTTCGAGAAAGAGGTCAACCGCCGAATCCAACTCGGTTGGGCAGCGTTCGGGAAACTACGCCAGATATTTTCGTCCGATACTCCTCAGTGCTTGAAGACAAAGCTCTTCGAACAGTGCGTGTTGCCAGTGATGACCTACGGCTCCGAAACGTGGTCGCTGACTATGGGCCTCATACGAAAGCTCAGAGTCACTCAGCGTGCGATGGAGAGGGCTATGCTCGGAGTTTCTCTACGTGATCAAATCAGAAATGAGGAGATCCGTAGCAGAACCAAAGTCACCGACATAGCCCTACGAATCGCGAACCTGAAGTGGCAATGGGCGGGGCACATAGTCCGACGGACCGATGGACGTTGGGGCCCGAAGGTGCTGGAGTGGCGACCCCGCACCGGGCGGCGCAGTGTAGGGAGACCCCCCACAAGGTGGACCGACGACATAAAGAGGGTCGCCGGTAGCCGCTGGAGCCAGGCGGCGCAAGATCGGGCCTTGTGGACATCATTACGTGAGACCTATGTCCAGCAGTGGACGTCCATCGGTAGAAGCGACGACGACGACGAGATAAATAGATATTTATTTTAATTTCAAAGGTCGAGTCTCGTTCGTAAACCATGTGCTGGATTTGCAACCTGCAACTCCGAGTGATAAGGAGCTTACAGAATTAGTATATTACAGATATAGTAATGTATTTTAAAATTTCAACGCCTGACTAAATTTAATCGATTGCTGTTTAACAAAGCTCGCTCCACTTCTAAGTCTTATAGATGGAAGTTCACGTGGACTAGAGATGGAAAAATATATATAAGGCAAAAAGAGGGTAAACCTAGTATGAGAGTCAGAAATCAAGAGGACATAATCCGTATATTTGGAAGCGATAACGTTTAAAGTAAAAAATTATTACCAGTTTGTTTTCTTTTTATAAGACGATTAACGAGTGCTAGAAATTGTTATTGTAATTTGAATTATGTAGGCATAATACTACTATTTTTCCATGGTATAAAAAAATTAAAACTTCGCCCACGTTAAGAATAGTAATTAATTATTGTTCAAATCAAAAAGAGAGACATATAGGATCCTGCACATGTGTTATGTGGCAGTTAAACAAACTTTTCCTTTTTGTTTAAAACTATTTATTCACTTAACTTTATAATTAAAAATAAAACTAAAAAATAACTGAATTACGATTTAAAAGAAACAGAGTAATGAGAAACAAAGTAATGAGAAACAGAGTAACAATATTAGAACTAAGAGTGTTGGATATAAAATGTCTGTGTATTAAGGTGACGATGTGGTAGGGATGGAGACGTGGAGGGTGTGAGAGGGTTGTTAACTTAACTAGCTTATTTATTGTAATGAACCTTTTCTACTAGTTGATGTTTACAATGATAATGAGTACATACTAGTGAGAATATGGAATGACAATACTGAGGGTTACTAAGCTAAGTATTTTATATGTATAGGTATGAGTATTATATAACAATGGCACAGTGTTAGTTGGAAGCACGGTTGTTTTGTGGTAGTTAAACAAACTTGTCCTTTTTGATAAAAACTATTTATTCACTTAACTTTATAATTTAAAATAAAACTAAGCAATAAATTAAGTACGATTTAAAAGAAACAGAGTAATGAGAAACAAAGTAATGAGAAACATAGTAACAATATTAGAACTAAGAGTGTTGGATATAGAATGTGTGTATATTAAGGAATGAGGGAGTATTTATATAGGAAGATGTGCTAGGGATGGAGACGTGGAGGGTGTGAGAGGGTTGTTAACTTAACTAGCTTATTTAATGTAATGAACCTTATCTACTAATTGATGTTTACAATGATAATGAGTGAGTACTAGTGAGAATATGGAATGACAATATTGAAGGGTATTAAGTTAGGTATTTTATATGTATAGGTACGAGTATTATATAACACATGATTCAGATTATTGATCTTTTTTTTATATTTATTTTCTTGTTATTTAGAAATAAATATTTTTTATCATATAGATGTTTCTTTTAACTTCAAAGGTCGAATCTCGTTCGTAAACCATGTGCTGGATTTGCAACCTGCAACTCCGAGTGATAAGGAGCTTACAGAATTAGCCCACGAACATCAGGTATGTATTTTGATTTCTTCTTGAATTGACCCAGCATTTCGATTTTGTCTGATTATGGACGTTTTTTATTGCTGATAGGTTTGCATTTGACTGTGATCATACTTGATGGTAAGTAAAGATACCGTCTAAGATGGAAACGCGCTAATCTGCTCAGAGGCAATTTACCTCTTATTGTTTCTACGCAGCGTTGTATAAGAAAACAATTGTCTTTGTTTGACAGTACGTCTTTGCTGGTTGGGTAGTAAGTATTTTTTTTTTTTTTTTATTGCTGACAGTTTAGCGCTTGACTGTGATCTCACCTGATGATAAGTGATGATACAGTCTAAGATGGAAACGCGCTAATCTGTTAAGAGGCGATATACCCCTTACGGTTTCTACACAGCATCGTACCGGAACACAAATCTCTTTGTTTGGCGGTACGTTTTTGCTGGTAGGGTGGTAACTAGCCACGGCCGAAGCCTCCCACCAGTCCAGACTCAGACAAATTAGAAAATACAATTTCCTAAATTCGTCCTACCGGGGATCGAACCCGGGACCTCCGCTAGCAAAGCGAACACTCGCACCACTGCGGCAGCGTGGCTGTCAAAAGAAGTGGGAGGATTGGTGAGAGGCTTCGGTAGCTAGTTTCCACCACACCAACCAAAACCTGCCACCATGGAAAAAGCATAAAAGGTAAATTACCTCTGACCTGGTCAATTCTTCTATATTATTCTGTATCAGCCAGCAGGGCTTGACTGTAATCTCAATTAATAAGCTAAGCTATTGTTTAAAAAGTAAAAACATTGCATTTTAGAGAGGTAGATACTTTCATTCTATATTCTTAAAGGATAGTGTCATTAACAGTATTGTATCATCAATTACCATCAAGAGTGATTACAGTTAAGCGCTTACCTGCCAGTAACAAAAGCACTTACTTTACACAGTGCACTTCGAATTAAATGTAATACACTAATAATAATGTATTAGCCATAGCAAAAGTCCTGGGTTCTATTCGTGGCACAACAAATTTAGGATATAGCTCTGTCAGATTTGCCTGAGTTTGGACTAGTGGGAAGCTTCGATGGCTAAATACCACTCCACCAGCAAAGATGTGCCTTTAAAGAAAAAGGTTTTCGTTTCTCCTAATCTGTATAATCACTTACGAAGCTTGACTGTGAATTCGACGTTTCTTTCTAGACAAGTAGATTCTCCCATCCTGTATTCTCAAAGGAAGGTGGATGGCCTTCTTGTCTGGAGAAGTATATATCAGAAATGAGTATTAAGGAGGGCTACATGGAATCCAGACTCCCCCCTTTCACGGAAGTGGAAAAAGAGTTCGTAAGAGGTAAGAAAATGACTAACATTTAAATGATAACTAGTGGGAGAGTTCGCCTGAGTCTAGTTAGCTGGATAACAGCAATTTGCCACTATAATGTATAAGAGGAAATACTTTTTGTAATATATATCGAAATTGGAAGCTGTGTAGAAACTATAAGAGGTAAATGACCTTTAAAGATTAGCGCGTTTCTATCTTATATTTTACCATCAGGTGTAAGCACAGTAAAGCGCTGATCTGTCAGAAATAATATATTTACCTCACTATATTTTCAGGTACAGCAGATTTCTATGGACTGAATTACTACTCAAGTTTACACGTAAAATCCTCAAAGATTCACGAACAGCCTGATTTGTTTTATTTATCTACATTTTTCCGAGAGTTTAACGCCACCGTAACATATCCACCGGATTCAAAATTAGGAGCGTCTATTATCATGCCGGTAGGACCTTAACTTTTATGAAGCTGGATTTATTTACTAAAAAATGACTAGTTTATCTATATATTAATATGTAAAGCACAAAATTCACACACGTTTTTAAGCGAAATTTCTCGGAAGGAGCCGTATGAAATTTACCACGCTAGTGAATAAAGTCCTATCTACTATCAGCAGAACTCCTCGAAAGGTGGGCCTAAAAATGAACATGGATAAGACGAAAGTTATGTCCAATAGCCATGTTCCGCTCCACCCAGTCACTGCCTCATTGGTCTAGTGGTTAGCATGTTCGACTACAGACATGAGGTTCGAATCTCGGGTCGGGCCAATTGAAAAACCAATATTGAGTTTTCTATTAAAATTTTCTCAATATTTTCCCGAAGTTGGGAAGTTGGCGGTGTGATCCACCCCCGTGGCTCGGAGAGCACGTTAGGCCGTCGGTCCTGTGCCTGATCTCTCTCCGGTCGTGTCGGATTCCCGTCATATCGGACTATTAGAGTGAAGGAAAAGAGAGTACACTTGTTGTGTACTATGCCTGCCAATCCGCAGTGGAGCATCGTGGTGGGTCTATGCTCTAAAACCCTCGCTCCTTGGAGTGAGGAGGCCTATGCCCAGCATTGGGACGTTAATGGGCTGTTACTTACTTACTTTTTATACATACCTGGGGCATACAGTCCAACTCGGTTGAGCAGCGTTCGGGGAATTCCGGAAGACATTTTCGTCTTATATCCCTCAGTGCCTGAAGACGAAAGTCTTCGAACAGTGCGTGTTGCCAGTGCTTATCTACGGATCGGAAACGTGGTCGCTGACTAAGGGCCTCATTTGAAAGCTCAGAGTCACTCAGCGCGCGATGGAGAGGGCTAAGCTCGGAGTTTCTCTACGCAATCAACTCAAAAGTGAGGAGATCCGTAGCAGAGCCAAAGTCACCGACATAGCCCTACGAATCGCGAACCTGAAGTGGCAATGGGCGAGACACATAGTCCGACGAATCGATGGACGTTGGGGCCTGAAGGTGCTGGAATGGCGGACGAGGCAGTGTAGGAAGATCCCCCATGAGGTGGACCGACGTTATAAGAAGGGTCGCCGGTAGCTGCTGGAGCCAGGCGGCGCAAGATCTGGCTGGGCACCATTTCGAGAGACCTATGTCTAGCAGTGGATGTCCATCGATTGAAGCGACGACGACAACGAATAAAGTCCGTCTTGTATTTATAGGCTCATATCTTAAGAATTAAAACTTTCCTCAAGGGTTTTCATTGTTATTCACGTCACTTATAAAAATCAAAATCACAAATGATCACTAATATAAACTCTCAGTTTATAAAATAACACAAAAATTCTTAACGACCTTCGACGCGACACACATACACGCCGTTAGTAACGGTCACTTTGTTACTAATTTTTTTTTTCGTGTTTTCTATTGTCAGGTGTTATATCTACGCATATTTTGTTACTACAGTTACCGAGAAGCGATATAGATGATACACATTATGACTTAAAAAGAGAAAGATGCTTATTTTTCAGACTGTCCAAATTGAGATAGAATTAACGTATATAGCAACAAGTAGTTGACACCGGCTATCTACTTCAAAACCATGTCACTGAGGACCTCGCTGGCGCAGTGGTGCGAGTACTCGCTTAGCTAGCTGAGGCCCCAGGTTCGATCTCCGGTGGGGCGAATTTAGAAAATTGTATTTTCTAATTTGTCTGGGTCTGATCTGGTGGGAGGCTTCGGACGTGGCTAGTTACCACCCTACCAGCAAAGACGTACCGCCAAAACAAAGAGAATTGTGTTCCGGTACGATGCTGTGTGGAAACCACAAGGGGTATATCGTCTCTTACCAGATTAGCGCGCTTCCATCTTAGACTGTACATAAACCGACTATCTTCTTGTTAATCGTACATTGCTGACGGAGATGTCGTGATCATGGATGGTCATGTACATTACTTGCGGCTCTTGCGAGATTCCTTCCCTTCTCTCTATCATTTTTTGGGCATTGTACCAAAGAGCACTTTGTGGTCTAATTTTTCCTTTTTCTGGGTAACAGGCCGCGAGAACTTTATTCCTCTGAACTTTACCCTGAATCACCAATCGTTTCTAAAAGCTTTCATTTCTGGTGACATGTCAAAACATTTTTAAGATTCTTTTTCAGGTGCTTCCAGTGGGTATTCGACGAGTAATGTCACGGATAAAGGAGGAATATGGTAATATTGATATATTTATAACGGAGAATGGATACACCACAAGCGGATACAATTTGAGAGATTATGAAAGAGTCTATTATATCATGGAACACTTACAACAGGTAAAGTGACTTTTAAAATACGTAATTTTAAAGACACAATATAGAACTTTTCCCAGAGAACTAATTTTCCTCAACACATCGAAAAAAATATGAAAAATTTCCTCTCGTTTAAAAAAATTAAATCATGTAAGTACGAACTGATATAATATATAATGAGAGAGAGAAAGAGAGAACTATAATGCTTATAAAGCAAAAAGAGACTAAAAAATTAAAACACTTGTTACTATGATATGAGCAATCTCTTCCAGGCAACCTTTAATATAATATAAAACTATAATATTAACTTTTTAATATATAAAATTATATATTAAATAGTTGTCAGCGGCATTGTCATCCGTGTTGGGTTCATCGCAGCATTCTGCGGGGTACGGGCCTCGAGGCAGGGCCTCATTGCCCGGGCATCTTTCCTCTTTTTTGCCCGTATTTTATACGGGCTGGATCCCGTCGGCGACGTCAGCGGGTTCATCCTGGTCAATTCCGAGTGTTGCTGTTACCGCGTCATCTTCGCCGCTATCACCTACGTCTGGTGGTGGTGACAGCAAGAGCTCACGAGGCAGACGACGCCCAGTGTTTGCCGTTCTTCGGTACTGGCTGGCAATGCCGTGGAGATGTGTATACGGAGAGTTTCTGCCAGGCGGAACATACTCCTCGCAAGCTGGCGGACGAACACCTCCACGGTGGGCGTCCTGGTATCACGATGGCTAACGTCGTTCCTGACGTACCTCGGAGCAATGAGAATTCCGTCATCTCCCAGTGCCTTCCTCTTCAGTAGTGGGAGGATGGCGCGCCGTAGCTCAGACGGGGAGATGTATTCATTTCCCCGGAGCAGCGGCACCTCGGTTGAGAGGAATTCCTGCACCATCTCTTCCTGCTCCTCATGGTGCGCAGTGATATCCCTATCTTTGGCATTGGCGTTTGGTGTAAATTGTCCCTATAGGTGCTCCGCCAAAATCTCTGCCCTGTCCTTGGCGGAGTATCGTCGTCTACCATTTCGATCAAATAAAGGGCAGACGGGTGTCGTCACTCTTGTCATCTTCTGTTAGAGGCGGTAGAGTTTGGTGTCATCCGTGTTCTCGATCCCGTGAAAATATAAACACATTGATAAAAAATAGTGCAGGTAGTTCAATAACTATTGTCACCTGTTTTATAAAATTCGCTTGTGTGTTAATTATAGTGATAAAACCAACGTCCTTTTCTACAAAAGCACACATTATCCGATTAATGATAAACATCTTTAAAATGTGCAGGTGGTTTAATAATTATTGTCACCTGTTGATTAATTATATAAAATTAGTTCTTGTGGTAGTTGTAGTAATAAAACCAATGCCTTTTTCTACAAAACCTACCTTTATCGGAATCATGGTAAACATTTTTGAAATGTGAAGGTAGCTTAATAATTATTTTCACCTGTTGATAATTTTATAAAATTAGTTTTAGTGTGAGTCATAGCAATGCAATTTCAAATAGTAATTATAATCGTACAAACATTATTTTTTACAAATGCAATCTTTATCGGATTTATGTTAAACATTCATGGGTTATGCAGGTAGTTTAATAATTATTGCCACCTGTTGATTAATTTTATAAAATTTGTTCTTTTGGTAGTTATAGTAATAAAACCAACATCCTTTTCTACAAAAGCAAACTTTATCGGAACCGCGTTAAACATTGTTGAGTTGTAAAGGTGGTTTATTAATTATTGTCACCAGTAGATAAATTTTATAAAATTAGGTAGCGCGATAGTTATAATAAAACTAAAGTTATTTTAAAATAAAGCAAATATTATTGGAACCGTAGTAAATTGTGCAGGTAGTTTAATAATTATTGCCACCTGTTTATAAAATTATAATTTATAAAATTAGTTCTTGTGGTAGTTACACAAATAAAACTATATATATTAATTAGAATCGTATATACGTTCATTTCTATAAAAATAAGCTTTATCGGGGCCATGGTAAACAGTTTTAAACTGTGGGGGTAGTTTAATAATTATTGTCACCTGTTGACTGATTAAATGAACCGTCCGATTAATTGGAACTGAACTGTTGGACAGGGTGGATCTGTTTAAAATATTTTTATTAGTTTTAGAATACTGTGACGTCAAGCACAGCTGATTTCAGTCACTTTTTCGGAGTAGTTTCGGAGTTTAACGCGATCAAACATTGTGACAGGCAGTTTTATATATAAATAGATTAATAATTAAAACTTTTTAGGTACTTCTCGCTATTAACGTGGACAATATAAACGTCATTGGATATTCGGTATGGTCTCTTATCGACGACCTCGAGTGGGCAGGTGGATATAGGTGAGTATAATCATGTTACCAGGAATCTTTTCAGCTCCCACTGTTGGGCAAAGGACTGCTATCATAGAAGACAGGGCTATATCTTAGACCCCCCCTTCACACGCTGCACACCGATGACTTTTAAATAAAACAAAGATATATTTCAAATAAAAACAAACTTGTAATATCATTAGGGCAAAAACCGACAGACTACTGACGATTCCACAGTGCCTTATTATACTAACTATGTCATTCTCGTTGTTCAGAATCCCTACATACATACATACATAGATAGCATCACGCTTCATTCCCATAGGGGTAGGCAGAGACCACGTCCTTCCACTTGCCACGATCCTTGCATATCTCCTTCGCTTCTTTCATTCTCATTAAACCTTTCAAACTAGTTCGTCGGTTAAGAGTACTCTTGACCTGGCTCTTATTTAAAATGTCCTGGATTTGGTCCATGAACGTTCGCCTTGGTCTTCCTCTTCCAACGTTCGCATTCACTCTTGACTCATAAATCCTTTTTGTCAGTCTCCTTTCACTCATTCTCTCTACATGCCCAAACCATCTAAGCATACCTTTCTCGATTTTAGTCACTACATCTTCTTTTATACCACAACGTTCTCTTACTACACTATTTCTTACTCTGTCACTCAGTTTTAATCCACTCATGCTTCTCAACGCTCTCATCTCTACCGCATTTATTTTACTTTTGTGATTCTTCTGCCATACCCAACTTTCACTACCATACATAAGTGTTGGCACCAACACTTTCCCTTGCACTACCAGTCTGGCCTTTTGAGACACCATCTAGCTATTCAGAAAGGCGTGCAGAGCACCATTTACCATATTCCCTGCATTCGCTCTCCTTTCAATATCACTTTCACATCTTCCATTTTTTGGAAATTTAGATCCCAAGTGTACAAATTCTTTCACCTCTTCCACTTGTTCCCCTGATATAGATAAATTCGCTATCTATATCATCAAAGTGTCGATCAAAACCATCAAAAGACACACAAAAGAGAACGTTGTGGTATAAAAGAAGATATAGTGACTAAAATTGAGAAAGGTATGCTTAGATGGTTTGAGCATGTAGAGAGAATGAATGAAAAGAGACTGACAAAAAGGATTTCTGAGTCAAGAGTGAATGCGAAAGTTGTAGAGGTAAGATCAAGGCGAACGTTCTTGGACCAAATCCAGGACATATTAAATAAAAGCCAGGTCAAGAGTGCTCTAAACCAACGAACATGTGAGCAAGGTTTAATGAGAATGAAAGAAGCGAAGGAGATATGCAAGGAATGGAAGGCTGTGGTCTCTGCCTACCCCTATAGGAATGTGATCCCTCCAGTAGATTAGGAGGAATTAAATGTCGTCCCATGATCTGAACAACCAAAATTTAATAATTAAAAGTAAAATTGATTGTTGAACCGTCTAATAATTGTTTCCAGTACAAAATTTGGTCTCTACGAAGTTGACTACAAAAGCAAGAAACTTACAAGAACTCCACGCCTCTCATCGAAATACTATGGCTGTGTGATTCGGTGGCGTTCATTGGATGTACCACGCGATTGCTGGTACAAAAATGATGAAGCTTTAAGCTCAGAACAGAGGCAGAAGATGGAAGACGTAACTCGACACGTTTCGGAATCCGTTAAACGATTTTATAACAAATACAAAGCTTAAATCAATACATGTAAAATAAATACTACTGAAACCTTTGTTTGTTGTTATTATAAGTTCTTACTGTTTCACATGTAAGACAGTCCAGAAAGCAATATTTGAGCTACTGACTTGACCGTATTGTAACTTGCCATCAGGTGAGATTACAGTCAAGAGCTTGACTTTTAGCAATACAGAAGACGTATGCTTATCACCATTATCTTTCGTTATGTGAACATGTGAAAGTGATATTGTAAGGAGAGTGAATGCAGGGAATATGGTAAATGGTGCTCTGCACGCCTTTATGAATAATCAGATGGTGTCTCAAAAGGCCAGACTAGCTGTGATGGAGGACTATTGGTGCATAAAGTACAAGTGAGTGACAAAGTAAGAAATAGTGTGATAAGAGAATTTTGTAGCATAAGAGAAGATTTTGTGACTAAAATTGAGAAAGGTATGCTTGGAGGGTTTGGGCAAGTAGAGAGAATGAATGAAAAGAAACTGACAAAAAGGATGTATGAGTCTGGAGTGAATGGTAAAGTTAGAAGGAGAAGACATTTTAAATAAGGGCCAGGTCAAGAGTATCCTAAACCGAAGAACTTGTATGAGAGGTTTAATGAGACGAATGAAGCGAAGGAGATATGCAAGGATCATAGTTATTTGAAGGACGTGGTCTTTGCCTACCCCTACGGTTGACTGGTTAGTCAACCACCAACAATAGCCGAGATAAATGAACTGGATAATTAAATAACTGGAATAATCCATTTGACTGTACTGTGAATCCTGATTAATCACACGCTATCATTATTGGTGGTCATATAATTCCAAGGGTTACCTGGCCTCAATTACCTTCTGTTAAATATAATGGAGTTGTTATATCGAACTATTCAAATGTTAGAAATCTTGGAGTACTTTAAGACATAACTTTGTCGTGGACAGAACTCATTTAAGGATTTAGTAGGAACACATTTGCATCATTGAGCTCTTTGCGACGCCTGCAATCTTTCTTACCATTTTCAACTAAGATTATGTCTTCTTCTCTCCATTCTTGACTACGCTGAGGTAAATTACATAGATACATTTAATTACTACATAGGTACATTCTTTGCGTTGTCTCCGATCTTTTTTACCAATTCCCACCAAGGTTATGTTGACACAATCACTTCTGTCCAATTTTGACTACGCTGACGCAAATTACATAGATTTAACTGGAGACTAGCTAAATAAACTTGAGCGAATTAAAAATCTCTTTGTTTCATATTTGGCTTACGCTTTGGCGTAAATATGACCAAGTTTCAGAATTTCGTGCTAAGCTTAAGTGGCTCCCATACACTTTTCACATACTTTCTCTTCTGTTCTATGTGGTGCTTTGTCCTAAGTGCTCTATCTCAAGGAAAACATACATACATACATACATAGCATCACGCCTCATTCCCATAGGGGTAGGCAGAGACAACATCCTTCCACTTGCCACGATCCTTGCATATCTCCTTCGCTTCTTTCAATCTCATTAAATCTTTCATACAAGTTCGTCGGTTTAGAGTACTCTTGACCTGGCCGTTATTTAAAATGTCCTGGATTTGGTCCAGGAACGTTCGCCTCGGTCTTCCCCTTCCAACTTTCGCATTCACTCTTGACTCATAAATCCTTTTTGTCAGTCTCCTTTCATTCATTCTCTCTACATGCCCAAACCATCTAAGCATACCTTTTTCAATTTTAGTCACTACGTCTTCTTTTATACCACAACGTTCTCTTATCACACTATTTCTCACTCTGTCACTCAGTTTTAATCCACTCATGCTTCTCAACGCTCTCATCTCTACCGCATTTATTTTACTTTTGTGATTCTTCTGCCATACCCAACTTTCACTACCATACATAAGTGTTGGCACCAACACTCCAGCATGCACTGCCAGTCTAGCCCTTTGAGACACCATCTGGCTATTCATAAAGGCGTACAGAGCACCATTTACCATATTCCCTGCATTCACTCTCCTTTCAATATCACTTTCACATGTTCCATCTTTTGCAAATTTAAATCCCAAGTATACAAATTCTTTCACCTCTTCCACTTGTTCCGCATCTATCAAAATATTACCATTCATCATAGATTCATGTCGTTCAAAAAGCATAATTTTCGTTTTGTTTACATTCACTGTCATTCCTTTCCCTTTCAAAGCTTCATTCATAATATTTAGCATCTCCTGTAGCTCATTAGCGGATGACGCAAGTATTACTTGATCATCAGCGAAGAGTAAACATTTGATGAGTAATTCATTCAGTTTAATTCAGGCGGAAGAATTTTGCATTTTCTCAGTTTACTTATTTTAACTATTTCAGTAAGTTCAAATGTATCTCTGGATAAAGTTTTCTTTGTTTCTTTTTTTCTTTACTTCTGTAAGCCGTTACATGAAAATATAGGAAAGTGGAGTGTGAGTTGTGTTATGGACACGGTTGTTTGTTTTAAGGGAATACGTTTCGTAACAGGTAATAGCTTCGAAATGGTGGGTTTCCGCTTCCGCCACGTGCGATACTTATAGTCCTTACTTAGCGTAATTAATTCTTTGAACCTTTTGCTATCCAGTAAGTAAAAAAGTAAGTAGCAACCCGTTAACGTCCCACTGCTGGGCTCAGGCCTCCTCGCTCCTCGGAGCGAGGGTTTTTAGAGCATAGACCCACCACGCTCCTCCACTGCGGATTGGCTCACTCTCATACCGACTCCGACACGTTGATAGCTATCCAGTGGTGTAACTAAATTTTGGATGGAGGTGATAGATATGTAGCTACAACACCAATATATCCCTTGACTTTGTCAGCATTCGTTTATTTGAATTACCACTCTGTGAATGCTCCTTAAAAGACATATTATAAACACAAGATACTCAGAAATAAAACTAAGTATAGTTTAGTTTCAATAAATTATTATATTTCCTATTAGTATACTAATTTAACATAGACTATAATTAAATAACTTTTTGGTTAGCATTATATTTGTTAATACTGCGAGGATATTTGATAAATATGTACCCTTATTTTTAACATTCACTCCATTATTGATGTCTATTCTATGTCTGTGTACAGAGTAGTTTGTATCGAAACATGAGGTGGATATATTTAAAGATCGCTGTTCAATAACACAGGAGTAGTATTTCGCAGAAGAACGCGGTGTTCTTGTACGTTTCGGATCTTCCAAGTTGACTTCGTAGAGGCCGAATTTGACACTGTAATGAACAATACATTCAAATCAAATCAAATCAAAAATATCTTTATTCAAGTAGGCATATTACAGCACTTTTGAATCGTCAAATTATATTTTTTTTTCCACACTCTGATTCTAATATACGTCTGATGATGGTACTCAAGAACGGCTTAAAATCTGAAGTTCCAAGGGTTCCTTCGCGCCCTGATATGAGAAGAACCCACAACAAACTCAGTCGGGTATTTTTTTTTTGTTAGCATCCTCATTACAATATCATATTAGTTTACTATATTTTAATTACTCCCAGGCGTTCCTATCGTCTAGGTAATTACGATTTTTCTATCAACTTTCTTTTAACAAAGACTTTGAATTTATTAATTGACATCTCTAAAACGTCTTGTGAGAGTTTATTATAGAAACGTATACAGTTACCCTTTATATTGTAATAATTATAAAAAAATGTAGCCTATCCTATGTTCTAGGAAGAAATAAAATCAGCAAAACGAAAGGAATAGACTTCAAAATCGGTTGAGTAGTTCATAGCTTCTCACAGACACATCCCTTTTAAGGGGGAAGGTTTCTTGAGCATAGACCCACTACGCTTGCGACACCTCCTCATGGAGCTGATTGGTGATGACCTCTTGCTGGGGAGCATAATGGATGCGATGCTGTCCAGAGAGAGAATATAGGTGGGAGTGGCCTTCTTCAGCGAGACTCAAGGAGTCCAATAAGCGAGAGAGGGAGAACACAATGAATGCTCACTTCGTGAATCCTCAATAGGACACATCCAAAACCCCAGAGAGGAATACATCTGGTGCCTCAGTCATGGATGAAGATGATTTCGCTGGGTTTTAGTGGGTATTGCGACTTCCTTGCCAAGTCCCATGGGTTTAAAAGCATTTCTCAGAAAAAAACAGGATATTTATTCTCCAGAATATATATTCTCCTCACATTTTCCTACACCGAAGAGCGTTGATTGATTGGAAATAAGCACATCAGTTTCTTTTTTATAAAGAGAAACTTAAAGGTGTCTCAAGATTCGAATTCTTGACTTCTCTGGACAAAAATCCACACGTCTCATTACTATACCATTATGGCTTTTCATTTTTTAATAAAATTTATAATAATTTATCGGTTATTGAAAGAAATGAAGCAGAGGTAAATATGGCCTCTGCGGATAGCAATGAATGTAAGACAAGTGATAGCGAGATTAGTATGGATGACATCATGAAAGCGATAAAAGGTATGAAATCAGGTAAGGCTGCTGGGTATGACAGAGTGTCAGTCGAGATGCTGAAGGCTGGCCGCGGGATTGTGGTAGCTCAGCTGTACTGCCTTTTCAATATATGCTGGGAGAAAGGTCAAGTCCCAAGAGATTGGAGCAAGGCCGTAATTGTCCCTCTATATAAAGGAAAAGGGTCACAGCAGGAGTGCAAAAATTACCGCGGTATCAGCCTTCTTAGTGTCGTCGGCAAATTGTATGCAAAGATATTAATTGAAAGGGTGATTAATGAAACTGATGGGAAAATATGGGACGTGCAAGCGGGATTTAGAAGAGGAATGGGATGTACGGATCAGGTCTTTTCTTTACGGTGCATAACTGAAAAATGTTTGGCTAAACACCAAAAAGTTTATTGCGCGTTCGTAGATTTAGAAAAGGCCTATGATCGAGTGGTGAGGAATGAGCTGTGGTCAACGTTATCTACGTATGGGGTGAGCGGTTGTCTGATCCAAGCATTGAAGTCTCTCTATGAGGGTTCTAGTGCCTGTGTCAGAATAAACGGAGCGTACACGGAGTGGTTTCCTGTCGAAAGAGGTGTTCGACAGGGATGTGTTGCGTCACCATGGCTGTTCAACCTTTTCATGGATAAATGTTTGACAGATTTAAAAGAAAGTATGTATGGGTTAAGAATGAATGAATTACTCATCAAATGTTTACTCTACGCTGATGATCAAGTAATACTTGCGTCATCCGCTAACGAGCTTCAGGAGATGCTAAATATTATGAATGAAGCTTTGAAAGGGAAAGGAATGAAAGTGAATGTAAACAAAACGAAAGTTATGCTTTTTGAACGAGATGAATCTATGATGAATGGCAATATTTTGATAGATGGGGAACAAGTGGAAGAGGTGAAAGAATTTGTATACTTGGGATCTAAATTTACAAAAGATGGAACATGTGAAAGTGATATCGAAAGGAGAGTGAATGCAGGGAATATGGTAAATGGTGCTCTGCATGCTTTTATGAATAGCCAGATGGTGTCTCAAAGGGCTAGACTGGCAGTGCATGCTGGAGTGTTGGTGCCAACACTTATGTATGGTAGTGAAAGTTGGGTATGGCAGAAGAATCACAAAAGTAAAATAAATGCGGTAGAGATGAGAGCGTTGAGAAGCATGAGTGGATTAAAACTGAGTGACAGAGTAAGAAATAGTGTGATAAGAGAACGTTGTGGTATAAAAGAAGACGTAGTGACTAAAATTGAGAAAGGTATGCTTAGATGGTTTGGGCATGTAGAGAGAATGAATGAAAGGAGACTGACAAAAAGGATTTATGAGTCAAGAGTGAATGCGAAAGTTGGAAGGGGAAGACCAAGGCGAACGTTCCTGGACCAAATCCAGGACATTTTAAATAACGGCCAGGTCAAGAGTACTCTAAACCGACGAACTTGTATGAAAGGTTTAATGAGAATGAAAGAAGCGAAGGAGATATGCAAGGATCGTGGCAAGTGGAAGGATGTTGTCTCTGCCTACCCCTATGGGAATGAGGCGTGATGCTATGTATGTATGTATGTTATCGGTTATTTACTCGTATCCTCCTATCCACTCGAAGTTGTCAATGAGACTCCACGCCAAGTATCCTATAACGCTGACTTTATCCTTTTTGATGGAAAGTAGGACCTGGAAGGAATCTCTTATAAATTTCTAGACAAAATATTATATATGTACATATACGCTTTACTAGCAGAGGTCCCGGGTTCGAATCCTTGTGAGGCGAATTTAGGAAATTGCATTTCTTAATTACTCCGAGTCTGAACTTTTGGGAGGCTTCGGCCGTTGCTAGTTTTCTCCCTACCATCAAAGAAGATATTTATGTCCCAGTACCATGCAGTGTAGAAACCATAAAAGGCGAATAGCCTCTTACTATCTTAGACTGTATTATCACGTGTCAGAAATAAAAAAAACACCTATTTCTGTAATAATAATGCAATATTCTTAACAAGTAATGCATAACGTTAGAACAAATATGGTTTGCATAAAAAAGGTTATAATGTGCCAACCTTAGAAGATAGACATATACTATTCAGAACTTTTATTTAGAAGATTTAAAGGGGAACAATTCTGTAATTTACGATTTTTGCGAAACTTTAACCATTTGAGCACTGCAGGCAGCGGAAGTTCTCGAAATTAAAAAAAAATCGTGCATCGCTCTCATAAGTGCTACTGTGATGATGTATATAGCTTCTAATTTTCCTCAATTAATGGGCTTTCTAATATTGCAAGGAATTTTTCACATCTGACCAGTAGTTATTGAGGTAAACGCCTTCTAGCAAACAAACCACTGACTAACAATAAAGTCTTCTATTATTATAATTTCTCTCTTTCTATCGTTGGAGAAACAAAGATTTTTCACTAATTACCTGTTCCAAGTATTCTTTCATATAATCTACTCTGTCGTAGTCGTCTAACTGGTAACCAGAAGTGGAGAATCCGTTCTCTGTTATCAGTATATCAACATCACCATATTGCTTCTTGTGCCATGCCAACAGACTACGCAGACCCTTTGGATGGACCTTTGAGAAATATATTTATTACACTTCCGCTTAGATCTTTTAAAATACTTAACGGATTTAAATACAGTTTCCAGATATAAAGAAAGTATATCAAGATGAAGGTTTTTCTATATAATACATATATATTAGAGTACAGAAAAGTAAAAAAAATCAAAGCTTTGTAATGTGATATCGTGACAAACATATTCTTGTGTGATTAAATCGCAAACGCTGACTAAACCTCACAAGATACATCAAATTAATGTACTACGAAATTATATATTTTAATAAGATCCATTAAATAGTCTGGAATATTTTATATATATCTTTAAATAATAAACCACAGTAACCCTTTTTACCTTTTACTTATTAAAAAAAATGTGTCATTTACCAAGCTATTTAATACGATACGGTACAATTGTTTATACAGTAAAATACATTAAAAACTTTGTGTATTTTGTGTAGATAAAAATTGTCTTTAACAGTATTTCATTAAAATAAATATCTTAGAAGATATCAGAGATTTAAGATGCAGAGGTACAGCGTCTGGCGTGCTTTTCGTCCCGGTTATGACGGTCGGCAGATGGATTCAGTTATGTATAAGAATAGAAAGAACAATACATACAGGAAGTATTGGAGATGCACCGAAATATGAACCTGGTGGGCTTCTTAACACAGCATTCAATTCTGGAGAGCCAGAGTCGAACCAGAATCCATAATTCTCACCTGGTTTTGCTTTTTTTATTACATTTGTTGTATAATGATTGATACCTATGAAATCAGCTGTACCTGTGAAAAAAAAAGGTGTATATTTAAGAGCACACGCCTTATTTGCTAACACCATTGAGATCAACAGTAAGAAATACAAATATAAATATAAAATATGGGTAAAAGAGGGTCTTTACAGCAGAAATTTACAGCAACAATAACGAGTCACTTTGTAAATCGAAAACTTTTTATAAATTTCGAGAAAAAAGATGATTGCAACCCACATAACAAAGAATTAACAATTATTTTAAGGGTAACTGTATACGTAACTATAACAAACTGCCAAAAGACGTTCCAGAAGATGTCACCTAATATAATTATTTATTAAAAGACTGCTAATTTGAATAGTAGTAAGATAATTTAAAGGATTACTTGAACAATAAAAAGGCGTAAGTATGAAAATAGTGTTTTGGAGGAGGGATTTAGAATCAGACACATTCCTTCAGGTTTAGTGGACTGTATTTATTCCTGTACTTGATCTCATAAGTCTGAAGCGAAGAGAAGTTCTTAGTTTTGAAGTGGATCTTCTTTAGTCTTAAATAGATGTGCAGCATTTTTTATGCTAATTCGTTTAAGGATTAGGTAGTTTTGATATTTACGATTAACATGTGCCATTTTAATTTGCCATTCATCATTTAATAATTTGTGGCATTTTTATTTAAAATTCGCCATTTGAGATTTAAACAAATTATTTCTTATATTTATAGAAATAATTTGTTTATATAACCAGATTTAATAACCAGACTTAAAAATGAGTTAGCCAACGAAGTTTCGCTTCTGATATGTGTATTTTGTACGCACACACTTTCAACTGTTTTTTTTGTATTGTTCAGAGTGTATTTAGCTGTTAGCCCTAGCTTTTACAGAGGAACCGGAGAGGGATGAGCTCTTAGGGAGCCTCGCCACTTTTCCAGTGCGATCCCTTAAAAGGGCAAGCTCTCATGGAAGTATTGCTCCACGGATGTCACCTGTACCGAGTCTCGGCTTTGAGCAACGTTAACATTAAATCGGATATCGGACATTGTTGAGGAGTTTTGAACTGATTTCGAGCGTCCCTGGGGGCGTGGAGTCCAAGCCCGGATGACGTAAAAAATCGGAGAACCCTACTCCGCAGTTAATAACACTAAAACATGATTAATTGTTTTGAAGTTGAATTTTCGTGGTTTATTAACATATTGACTATTTGAACGGGTACATACCACTATGGCGTTTTTTAATTTTGCCGATATTTCGACCCAGTTGCATGGACGGTCACGACGTTACTGCTGTGGGCGGTTGTGTCAAGCTGTCAAGGGCAGAATCTGTCTACCCTACGTCTGATCCTTTTATTTTTCATGGGACCCACATCCACCCACGGCAAAATTAAAAAACGCCATCGTGGTATGTACCCGTTCAAGTAGTCAATATGTAAAACATGGTTTTTATACAATCATCCCACTCGGCACTCACATGCGTACGTAAAGAGTGGGAGAGACGGCGATCGCGGGTAGCTGCAGGAGGGGAATCACCGGCGGTTAACCAATCAGAAGTACTCGTCGTTGTCTTAGTGCTAGGCTCGTTCCACTCGTCCGTAACACATTGTTGAAATCGTTATAAAATAATTTAAAAATTATATTGTAAAAATCATGAGGAAAAGAGGAACATCCGATTGAGTTTCTTTTGGGCTGTTCCCACAATAGGGCGCGATGGAACCCTCATAAATTTACACTGTAACTCGATCTTTAATATCATCAAAAGTGGTTACGTTAGAAACACATATTCGACGATTCTGAGACGTGGTCGCTGACTATGGGCCTCATCATGCGGAAGCTCAGAGTCACTCAGCGTATGATGGAGAAGGCTATGCTCGGAGTTTCTCTACGTGATCGAATTAGAAATGAAGAGATCCCTAGTAGAAACAAAGTCACCGACATAGCCCTACGAATCGCGAACCTGAAGTGACAATGGTCGGGGCACATACTCCGAAGGACCGATGGACGTTGGGGAACGAAAGTGCTGGAGTGGCGACCCCGCACCGGACGCCGCAGTGTAGGCAGACCCCCCACAAGGTGGACTGATGATATAAAGAGGGTCGCCAGTAGCCGCTGGAGCCAGGCGGCGCAAGATCGGGCCTTGTGGACGTCATTACGTGAGGCCTATGTCCAGCAGTGGACGTCCATCGGTTGAAGCGACGACGACGACGCGACGATTCGACGATTCAAAAATATAGTAAAATAATTTGAATATATCCAATCTGTGTATAAAAATTTCGTGTCACAGTCTAATCGAAATCCTCCGAAAGGACTTGAACAAGTATAACGTAATTTATTCTGTATTTGTTAAGTCTGAGGCGAGTTTTCGTCGTTTTATATCCCAAGAGGAGAAACCCTTTCACACATGATTTAGTTTTGCTGTTTTTTGGATTACTCAATGATTTCAACCAACCAAACCATCCCAATTTAATAATAGAGTATTTTAGCTTCATCTATGGATGAAAATTGAGTGCAAAACGACAATTGAGTAGTAATTCTAACTAAAGACATGACTACATAGTCTTTTCTTTCAATGATTATCTTACCTTTTATAAAATCAATCTCCTGTTGAGTAAATGGAGGAAGTCTGGACTCTTTGAACCCTTGTTTACGACTCACTTCATACATCAACTTCTCAATTGAAGGGGGCCAGCCGCCCTTCTTAGAGAATATTGGATAGTTGAATCTACCCTCCTGTAAATGTTTTTAAAATAAGTCTTATTTATGGCTACAGGTTAATATGCTCTAAAAAGTAAGAAATAATTGCGTATTCTTTTATAGTGTTCTTCGTATTGTTATATTCGGAGTCGGTGTCAGCCAAGGAAGATGTTCCCCACGTGTCCACTTGGCAGCTCTCGCGTCTCTCCCACCTATAGCTATATATGTAGGTACCTTGGCTGACAACGACTCAGAATATAAGAATACGAAGAACACCTTAAAAGAATACGCAATTATTTCTTACTTTTTAGAGCATATTAATATATTTGTAAATGGCTCTGGAGGCGGTTCTTTTTTGTTAAAATTAATATTTATTTTTTGATTTTTAGTGAATCTGAAGTAAACTAGCAAATTTGTCTCAATATGTGTACACCTAAAAACGTGTTGCTCATATGAGATAACACCGTTTAAATGAGACAACTTCACAAAGTTAAATTTACATTGATATCGCCACACCCGTGATCGAACCCGCAACCTTATACGTTACACATCGGTTATTTTGCCACCCCGCTATGACCAGTCTATATATATGGTGATCGAGCAAAACACTAACACGCAAAAGTTCGCCCTACCCCAGAATTTACTACCATCGTTTCACACATAATTCATCTTTCAAATATTGCAATGCAGCAACAAACATAAGGTCATTGCCATTTGATTACTGACACTTATAGATTTTGCCAAAAATCACACTCTTACTGTAGGCCGTTGAGGAGTTCCATTGATCTTCATATTTAACTACGACTAGCACTTGACCATACCGAAGTTACGGTAGGCAACTCAAATATCTGGACAGCTTATAGAAGATTCTGCCGAGTATCGTTGATTTGCTCCTAAGAATTGAAGAGTTCCGTCACTTTGTCCAAGATTCCATCATCAGAACCTAACCAAACTATCACAGAACAACTCTTGAAGTATATTATTTCTAATATAAAAAGAATCCTCGAAATCGGTTGGAGTGATCTTGAGTTATTCGTCCATTTGTCGCGCACATGCTTATCCAAATTTAAGACTTATCGGGTTTTGTCATGAATGCCACCATCCGAACTGGTTTTGAAATAAAGGGACCCTATGACGAGCACCACCTTTCATTTATTAAAATCATCAAAATAGGTCCACCCAGTCGGGAGATATGAGGTAGCAAACATTTAAAAAAATGCAGACGAATTGATAACCTCCTCCTTTTTTAAAAGTCGGTTAAAAAGAAAACGACCACCTTAGGAATTTTTCTAATCTAACTAACGTCGTGCTTTTGAGAATATAAACTTTTCTAATGTAACCTCCTTAGTGCTTATGATAATATAAAATTTGCTATTGTAACCTTCTTACTGCTTTTGACAATATAAACTTTTCTAATGTAACCTCCTTAGTGTTTATGACAATCTAAAATTTGCTATTGTAACCTTTTTATTGCTTTTGACAATATAAACTTCTCTAATGTAACCTCCTTAGTGCTTATGACAATATAAAATTTGCTATTGTAACCTTCTTACTGCTTTTGACAGTATAAACTTTTCTAATGTAACCTCCTTAGTGCTTATGATAATATCAAATTTGCTATTGTAACCTTCTTACTGCTTTTGACACTATAAACTTTTCTATTGTAACTTCTTTAGTGCTTTTGTCAATATGAATTTTGCTAATGTAGATTACATTACTTTCTATATCCCTTTATCACGGCATCAGATGTGGACCAATTTCGCAAATTCTTTCTTTGTTGTGTTTATTATAGTCAGGAGAAGGTTTTAATGAAAGAAAAAAATAACCCTTTTCGCTTTTGACAACATAACCCTTTTTAATGTAACCTCATTGCGTTTGACATATTTGTCGGCGTGTAACGTGTTCTTATTGCTTTAATGTATATTTTATATAACGTATAAAAGTGCGATATTTCACTCCTCCGTCCGCGTAATTTTCGTAAAAAGCTTTGTACACCACAAAGCTTTTGCATCAAGTAATGTATAGATTCGTAGTATTACCTGTAACTCCCTGCCGAGTATCGCCAGCTCTGTGTCATTCGAAGTAGCTGGTTCAATCCACAATACGTTATTTGCAAGTGATATTCTAGCTGTAAAAAATATTGTATAAAAACCTCGGTATCACTGACTTTAGACCTTGTCTTTCGGTTCACTGAGTTTTCGCTACTTGAATACGGTTTCTTTATACCTTTACATACATAGCATCACGCCTCATTCCCATAGGGGTAGGCAGAGACAACATCCTTCCACCTGCCACGATCCTTGCATATCTCCCTCGCTCCTTTCACTCCCATTAAACCCTTCATACAAGTTCGTCGGTTTAGAGAACTCTTGACCTGGCCGTTATTTAAAATGTCCTGGGTTTGGTTCAGGAACGTTCGCCTTGGTCTTCCCCTTCCAACTATCGCATTCACTCTTGACTCGTAAATCCTTTTTGTCAGTTTCCTTTCATTCATTCTCTCTACATGTCCAAACCATCTAAGCATACCTTTCTCAATTTTAGTCACTACGTCTTCTTTTATACCACAACGTTCTCTCATCACACTATTTCTTACTCTGTCACTCAGTTTTAATCCAGTCATGCTTCTCAATGCTCTCATCTCTACCGCATTTATTTTACTTTTGTGATTCTTCTGACATACCCAACTTTCACTACCATACATAAGTGTTGGCACCAACACTTTCCCTTGCACAGCCAGTCTGGCCCTTTGCGACACCATCTGGCTATTCAGAAGGGCGTGCAGAGCACTATTTACCATATTCCCTGCATTTACTCTCCTTTCAATATCACTTTCACATGTACCATCTTTTGTAAATTTAGATCCCAAGTATACAAATTCTTTCACCTCTTCCACTTGTTCCCCATCTATCAAAATATTGCCATTGCCATTCATCATCATCATTACAACACATTAAAACTCCTTTGAAACTTTACTTAGTTATATCATTTATTTTACAATGCAATAGATATAGTGGCCTATCTTTAATCTATAAAAGGGGAATATTCTACCATGTATTGTTTTGGTTTATCAATTGCATAAGGCAGTGATTTCGTCGAAAGAATTGAAATATTGATTTTTCCCAAACTTCTTACAAAAATTATTATATTTCATTCAATTTATACATGTCTTTGACAAATGATACACTTATATCTCTCACTGAAATCACTCTATCTATTGGCAGTAATAGCACGACGATCTGTTCAGTACTTTTGATTTAGGGACTTTCAACATAAGGCTGAAACAAATTGTCAAACATGGACAAACACGAAAAGGGCACATATATCCGATATAAACAAGCCAAAAAGCGATGGTAAATAGTTTACTAGGGGTTAAGAAAATGCCTAAAATCAAGGAAAAAGACTAACGTGAAATATACGCTAGAATTAAAATGAAAAATAGTTTATTTCGTTAAAATATTAATAGGTTAGAGTATTAATTTAGAGTAGAGTTAGAGTATTAAGAATGCAAGCAACCCCTGTGGTAGAAGACTCTGCTCTTCCTTAACAATAACCATAAGAAATCAAGGAATAAACAAAGGTGACATATTTAAATGGAAATGGGCAGGGCACGTTGCAAGATATAAAGAGGAAAATGAGGACATCGATATAACATGGGGCAAAAGAGAAAGTGAAACTTCACTCGACCATGTAAACGATAGGCCGACGATATATTTTGACGATGGAAAATGCATTTATGCATCATGGGTAGTGTGGGTGGGACTCACTGAACAATCAGAATACCCAGTAATATCCAGCAGAACCCTCGACACCCTTGAGTGGAGAACCAGAGGTACACATACACAATTCACTCTGGTATATTACACTAATAGCTAAATTGCAATAATTGAAATAGAAAGGGGCAGGACTCATTGCGAGATATAGAGATGATCGATAGACAACGCGGACAACGATATAGAACGGCCAACGAGCGAAAGAGAAACGTCTACCGATCGTATAAACGTTAGACCGACGATTTTATACAAAAAGCTATTGTAATATTGGAATTGAAAAGCTGCAGGGCATATTGCGAGATATAAAGATGATCGATAGATAACGAGGGCAACGATATAAAATGAGCCAAAAGAGAATGAAACAATGGGCCAACGATATTAGATGAATAGCTAAATTGTGGCAATTGAAATGGAAAGGGGCAACGCACGTTGCGAGATGTAAAGATGATCGATGGACAACGAGGACAACGATAAAGAATAGTCAAAGAGGGAGAGAGAGATACGTCAGTTGACTGTATAAACTATAGGCCTACGATATTACATAAATAGCTAAATTATACTGATTGAAATTAAAAGAGACTGGGCTCGTTGAGAGGTATAAAGATGATCGATGGAAAACGAGGACATCAAAATGGAATGTCCCAAGATAAAGAGAAACGTCGACTAACCGTATAAACGATGGGTTGACGATATTATAGAAATAGCTATTGAAATAATTGAATTGGACAAAAGCAGTGAAAATCAGACTCCCATGTTATAACCTAGAGGAGGCATGTACCCAAATGAGGTGATAAATGTAAAAGTAGATTTTGTCTATAAATACCTGCAAATCTTGGTCTAAAATCTTGATCGTAAATCCTGTAGGCTGTGGCGTGTGCTAACAATACATGCCGGTTACATATATACGGTGCATATACGGTCTCCTTGATACCGGGAGCGAAGAAGCCACTGTTGTACATGTAGTCGCACAAACTGACAGGTTCGTTGATCGTCAGCCATATCTTGACACTGTCTGCGTAGAGTGAGTATACCACTCTCACGTAATCTCCAAACCAATTGACTATGAGAGGGTTGGTCCAACCTCCTGAAATTTTGACGTACGTTTTTAAAATCGCATTAATAAGGAGGCAAAAAACGACTATCGGGGGATTCCGTTTGGTGTTGTAGCCTATATATCTATCACCTGCATCCGAAATTCAATTACACCTGTAGATAGATAAAGGATCAATGAATTTATTACCCTAATTTAGGACTGTAACACATCGCGTGCGATTTAAGGAGTCCTCGTTACCAGACGTATGTACTTAAAACAAACGGTCATGTCCATAACACAGCTATATTCCACCTTTTTAATGGTGATGGAAAGTGTTAGATCCTATTGGACCAGTCCAAATTGGATTTCACGTTGTATTCATTTTTCTTCGGACATTCGGGTGGTGAGCGACACTGACAGCTTCTTTTTCTTAAAGTGCATCTTCATTTTGAAGGTTGGCCGCTAACTTTTTGAGTTTATTTCTATCTTTCGCAAGATGGAACAGCTCGGCTGCGGACTTTATTTCTGTCCATTCGCGCATGTTCCGCAGCCAAGACTTCTTTCTGCGTCCAGCACGCCTTTTGCCCTCAACCTTGCCCATCATAATAAGTTGGAGTAACCCCCGTACCTATTGTGCCTAAGTACGTGGCCGAGATAGATACTTTCCGCCTCTTTTTTTTAGTACCATACATTTTCTCCTTCGAAATGATAATCGAAGACTGTTCTTAACTATATACTTATAATTATAGTATTACATTCGCTTTGCAATTTTTGAAAAAAAAAAAAAACAAATGCGTATGTATGCGGTGATAATACAATAATGGCTTTTAAAACATGTATAAATATATAGAAATATTACAATCAGATATTTTTGCGCATATCATATTTATGTACACATACACACACTTGTGCATATACGTACACTCACATTACAAATCTTATATACACCTATATATATTATATAATACAACCTTTACTAATAATTGACTTCTGTATTTATTCGATTTTTTTATTATGTAAGTATCATGCTTTATCGAATTAATTCATGGATTGAGTCTTCATTTATTATGAATACTTTTATCCTTTACCTTTTAATTATATGGTCTCACTATGATGCGCTTTGCAACTCAGTTAGGAGACCCTTTCATTAACATTGTGTGTAACATCTAAATTGGTCTCAATTTTGAGTTACGTAAATTTATAAATATATACTTATATACATTTTGTTTCATATTGTACTGATGTTATTTACTATTTTAGAATTTTCTAAATTTAGCATTATTTATCATTCTTCTATTTATCTATTTTCAGTTATAACAATGTTTCCAATGTTTTCGCAGTAATTTAAAAAGTTGAATCTAGTTTTTTTTGTCTTGCAATATATCACCAAAGTTGTTTGGTTTGATTTCATATTCTATTATACTTTCAATGTCATGTCTCTGTTTGTCAAATCGTGGAAATTTACATAATATATGGATTACATCTTCTTCGCTTTCTAAGTCATATTTGCAATAAGGATTATCCTTGCGTTTAAATTTATTGAGGTAATATGAGAATCCGTCGTGTCCAGTCATAATTTGCACGATTATTGAATTTAATTTTATTTGAGCTAATACTTTATATGCTAATCGTATATCCGGTAGAAACAATTTTGTTATCTTTGCAGTGGGTCCAGTTGTATATCTATTTTGCCACTTATCCAGTGTTTGTTTTCTCAGGATTTGTTTGATATGAGATTCTGGGCATGCATTGTAATCTGACTGCGTATTTTTTTTAAGTGCTGCATCCTTAGCTAGTTGGTCTGCTCTCTCGTTTCCTACGATTCCAATATGGGCTTTAATCCAAAATAGTTTTAAATTTCGATTTTCTTTTCGTATTTCTGTAAGATTTTTTTTAATAGAATTTGCAAGTGGATGTGTTGTATTATGTCTTTTCAAAATGTCAAGTGATGATCTTGAGTCGCTAAATATGTTGGCTTTTTTAATTTTCTTATCATTAACATGATGTACTGCCCTGTCAAGTGCGAACAATTCGGCCTGAAAAACAGTACAATAGGGCTCAAGTTTAAGCCTCATAGCTAGTATCTCCTGATTATCTTTCCACACCGAGAAGGAAGCTCCTACCTTGTTATTAACTTTGCTACCATCTGTAAATATGTTTACTTCTTCTTTAAATTGTTCTTCCAGACTGTTCGTATCTAAGTTCTCTAGACAGGTATAATCGAAATTTATTACAGATTCTGGGTGTTCCGCTTCCGCGAAGCTAACCCTTTTCTCTAGTACACGGTTTGTGAATAAATCTTCTATTTGTCGTCCTCTTTTGATTTCATAGATTTTTGCTTGTTCCTGCAATTTAAGGTCTAATGTGATAAGCCCTGCCAATACCGGAATAAAGAGATATAGTTCTAAAACCCTTGCAGATTTTCTGAGCAAATACTCTTTGTATAGTATGAAGTTGTCTTCTTATGCCCACTTTTTCCGATGCCGGTCCCCAGACACTCGCCGCATACAAAAGTATCGATTCTACTACCGCTACATAAATAGTCCTTATTATCTCCGGACTGAACCCCCATGATACTTTCGCTGCTTTGGCTAGTTGTTTATATATATTTAAAGTTTTTATCGAGATGTTGGATACATGTTTTTTGAAAGTTAATTTAGAATCAATAGTTATGCCTAGAATCTTAATGTCGTCAATGAGTTTTATTATCTCACCGTTCATACTTAGCTGCGGCATGTCATATTTTCGCTTCCTGGTTATGATCATAGCGCTTGTCTTATGTGCAGCGAATTTTAATTTGTTATATACCCCCCATTTAATAATTTCTTTTATTGTTTCATTCGCCTTTAATTCTATATTAACTGAGCTTTGCCCAGAGAAAACTAGGACATCTACATCATCTACACTTTCCGCCTCTTGGTGGTATGCATAAGTTTCCGGGTCATAACGACGCGCTGGAGTACGGTTTCGTTTCGATTTTTTGCGCCCACCTGATACGAAGCATGCGGCGGTAACACCAGACCTCAAACAACTCGAGGCGTCTTATGGTGTCCTGTTTCAGGGTCCATGCCTCGCATCCGTATGTAACAACTGGCCAGATGTAGCAGAGTAGATTCTAACTCTGAGCTTTATATTAATTTGGCTAAAACACAATATATTTTACATTTTATTGAATGATGCACTGATTTGATTGACAGCTTAACTTTCGGTTTTCGAGCTCCATATTTTGTTACGTCGTCCACCACCTTGGGTGATTTTAAATACTACAACATCTTAAATAACTCGCCTAATTTTTATTAGGAAGAAACGCTTTCCAGGAGGTTTCCCACATTTATGCATATTCATGTTTGTATCATTGTCAATGTCTTTAAATATGTAGGTATTGTGTAATATATGTATGTCTATGATGGTTTCTTTAACTAAGGGGTTGTACACTAAATCGATTTTCTTTTTCATGCTTTGCAATGCTTTTTTGTGTTTCTGGGACTCGGCGAGGAAGAAGGCTACATACCTACTAAAACCGAGCGTTACCCTCGTCATCTATGAATGAAGCACCAGGGTTTTAACTTTTGCATTCGTTTCTGGTGTCACGGACAGGTGCTGCCTCAACTAAGTCTAGCTTATGTTATGTGATTGTATTTTTTTTAAGCCCTTTCTTCGTGGTATTCAATAGATGGTATCGAATAGGTGAAGCCTTAAGGGCCTATATTTAAATGTATGCAAAGGAAGTCAAATGGATAACCTAGTATATGTGTAGGAATCTTACCTAGATCCTGAATTTTCACCGGAAGATCCCAGTGATAAAGGGTTACAACTGGCTCAATACCTTTTGCAAGAAGAGCATCTATAAGGTCCCTGTAATATTTGACACCGGCTTTGTTTATTTTATCATTGAAACCACTTGGCAATATCCGAGGCCAACTTATTGAAAATCTGTAAATAGTTATAATTTCTTTAGTATATTTTGGTTGTTTCTACCTATGTCCGTTATACTCGTAGATTTTGAAATAATCCAACTATTGTGCCAAAAACCTCGCTCATTGGAAATGTAATAATGGGGAAAAGGTTATAAACCACAAAATTTACTTGAGAAATCTAGATATTTACTTTTAATTGACAAATTATATACACATTTACATTATGCATACATATAGTTAACAATATTTTTAATAGATAAACTATTTTTTTTGCTGGGAAAATGTTTTTACGCACTCCATTTGGGTCAGGTTATCCTGTCAGAAGTGTGGGACTGCGAGGGAGCATTCCACGCAATACCCTTTTAAACCCAGCGGAAGTCATTCGTAAGTAAAACACGAGAGGATCAGCTTTCATCCGGGACTTCAGGGAAGAATACGAAAGCTATACACCTGGTGCCTTATTCATGGATTAAAAGATTTTCTCTGGGTGTTTAAGGGCGTTGCGTGGTATCGTCTACATCTTGACCACTGATTGGAGTTAAGGGGTAAATTGCATTTCCCAACGACCGATACAGTAGATCAGCTTGTGCATTCTTCCCTAGTGCCTCAGATGAATCTGACTAAGAATTCATAGAGGCAGGAACTGGTGCACAAACAAGCGCTACTTAATATCCTGTCTCATTCAGGGATAATAAGGAGCATCTACTGCATTCTCTCTCCCTTTCTTGAGAATATGCTCTGAAGCAAGAGATTATTGACTGCCTTATGTGGTAATACAGTCTAAGAAGGAGAAACGCTTATCTGAATTGAAGTAATTTATTTTTAAAGTTTCTTAACAGTAACGTACTGGAATGCAAGTTTCTTGCTTAGAAGCACGTACTCTGATGGCATGGCGGCAACTAGCCATGGCTGAAGACTCCCACCTATCTAGATTTGAAAAACTCGAAAATACAACTGCCTAAATTTGCCTTGCTGGTAATCAAACACAGGACTTCTAATGTAGCGAGAATTCGTATCATAACATCATCGAGGCCTATAAACGTTTCCGGTTGTAAAAGTTAATGGATTTTTAATACGAACTAAACAAATGCATATCAATTAAAAGATAAATTATATATTACTTTTTAAAATGGGGTTAAAGTAATATAATTATTTACAGTGTTATGTCTTTGAAGCCCACGCCAGTATAATGGTCGCAGTACTAACAAAGCAGAGGTTGATGGCCTCAATACCCTTCTGACTTTTTATGTGATCTTCTCGAAATAATACCAGAAGAAACTGACGTAACTTTGGTTTTTATTGTAACCGTTATTTAATTTCATCATCAGTCGTAATAATATGTAGAAAAACATATTATTCACGATTCAAATTAGCTGTAAAAGCCCTACTTGAAAACTAGCTTTGATAGCCATGCTGGCGTAATTCTGAGTTGGATTCTCGACAGAACAAATTCAGGAATAAATATTGTCTAATTTATTTGAGTCTGGACTATCAATGCACTGGAAATATGGTGCTGAGGGCGTTTCGTATGAATTAAATGGACTGCTCACCGCACCATTTGAAAGTTGATCTAAGCATAATACAAAAACTTTCTTCAACGGTACTTATAGGAATCCGGAAAGAGATTTGGACATATCACTAAAAATGAAAGCTGCTTAGAATGATTGGTGGTTCAGGGAAAGGTAGGTCCATGTTTTCACTACTGATCGCCCGCAAGATGATGATGATAAAGTGCTTTTACGCAAAATGCCCAAGAAATAACAAATATCGAGAGATGGAGAAATCTCGCAAAAGCCGCTAATATATGATAATCCATGACCACGTCACGAGTATACCACTAAGAACAAGTAGAAGAAGTGGTGGGAGGTTTCGACCGTGGCAAGTAATAAGCCAACCTGAAAATAGAAGTTAGTAGAAAACAGAATAGCCAATTTCCTTTTACCGGGTTATCAAGCGTCGTATCAACCGATGGACGTCCGCTGCAGGACATAGATCTCTTCTAATGATTTCTCAATGGGCTCAACCTGGCACCATTTGCCTGATGTCATCCGTCTACCTAGTGAAGGGTCTGCCTACAGTGAATTTTCCGGTGTAAAGCAACCATTCTAGCCCCTTGGGGCCCAACGTCAATCGGTTTTGTGAGCCATGTGCCCTGCTCATTGCCACTTCGCAATTCGGTGGGCTACGTCGGTACTTTAGTTCTTTTATGGATCTCCTCATCTCTGATTTGATCACGTAGAAAATCCCTAACCATAGCTCTATGCATTGCCCACTGAGTTACTCTGAGCTTTCTTAGGAGACCCATAGTTAGTGGCCATGTCTCAGAACCAAATCTTATCTATTCTCTTTCAAGACCTTAGGCCTTAGATTACTCCTATCAACTACGGGTTGACAAGTCAGATTTATTGACATATACAATAGTTCTGTCTCAACTCGGGCAATCAGAAATATAAGCATCTCTTTCTTTTTGAAGAAATAATGTATATTATCTAATTTCGCTTCTCGGTAACTGTCGTAACTAAATATGCGTAGAGATAAAACCAGTACATAGAAAAACAAAAATAAATCAGTTAAAAAGTGACCGTTACTAACGGTACGTGGGTCGCGTCGAAGGTCTTTAAGTTTTTTTCTAGTATTTTATAAGCTGAGAGTGTTTATTAGTGATTATTTGTGATTTTGATTATAAGTGATGTGTATAACAAGGAAAACCTTTGAGGTAAGTCTTAATTTTTAAGATATGAGCCCATAAATACATGATGGACTTTTTGTACTATCCCATGTGACGTCAAAATCATAACATTTGGTAGTCTTTCATGAACATTTAAGTCCCAAGAGTCATTTTAACATCATTCGACCCGCGTGACAATCGACGCAAAAACGTCCGAGCGGGACGGGGCAAGCGATGTTCACGCCAACCATGACCCTGGCATGGACTCGACCCTGGACCCGTGACCATAGGAATCCAGGTCGAATAGGCCCCCAAGAGGGTGGAAGGAGAATATTAAGGGGAAAAATCCACCTAGGTGTCGAACAGATATAAGTGATATGTACACCTACCTGGTTTCCCAGCGCCGATCTTCTCGACGGCATCGGCTCTGGCAGGTGGCTGTTCACGTGAGGGTGTATTTTGTAAGTGTATTATTATAGTGTGTGTATGTGTCCTGCCAAGACGTCACCGAAAGCTGCTGTAGACGGCGCTGGTCTTCTCTGGTACTCCAGAATCTGTCCTATTGCGGCCACCGCGTGGGCGAAATAACCTAGCCGCGCTATGACCCGCCACCTTTCACTAGAGGGCTACAATATGGGCCTACAAAACGCGACGATCTACTTCATTAGCCCCACAAACTAATTAACGCGTGGAATTACCGCACTTTCCCGACAAAATCATACAAAATCACGAAGCGGGCTTACTTTTTGCGCTCGTCACCATATTCGAGAGATGACAACTCGATCTCGATTTCTGTATTATAGATAATCTATAAACTATATTGCTCCATGATAATGGAACTGCAGAAGAGGCACCCTCTCGTGTCGTATACGGCACAGGAACAGGCGACGATTATTTCCGTAAATTATTCGGTGGGTGAACTCTTTTTGGAAGTTGGACCTACCTAATAGGATTGTGTGTTCCAGGTAAATGTGTCATCAATATTCAACATGATTTAGGTCTTATCCATTTATTTATATAAAAGAAGCTGTATCATCTAGTACCTCATAATTAAGTTTAACAATGATTAGTTTACCTATAATATTGTAGTTTCATTTCTGCTGCAATTCTCACGTCCTCTCTCCACATGTAATAAGAGTTAGCGGCCACATCACCAGTTGCATTATTTGAAATAGCATTTGGTGTCTCATGGACGTATCTGTCCCATATACTTTCGCCTTTGCCTAAAAATTAGAGAAGGGATGACCTTTTTTATATATATCCAAGGACTTTTCATAAAACCACTAAAGGTATTATAAAAAATATTGACAAATAATCATATATACCAAATACAATGCCTTAAACGAAATATATTAACGACGAAATATAAGTTGACATTTCATTTACAAATAAATTACGTTTTTAAATAAGGAAAACCTTAAAGCACAGTAGTAAAAGGTAAGGAAAGAGTACAAAGGAATTAGGGGTTGCTACTTTTCGAGCATTCACGTCCTTCCAAAACAGAAGTTACAAAAAAGACCTAGTATATATCGAGACAAATAATGTATAAGATAATTTAAGCGAAGTAAATTGACTTACCATCAGCATCCCAGCCACCTTCAATTTGATATGAGGCAGTTGCAGCACCGAACTTGAAATCGGGTGGGAAATTTAAATCCACACCCCAAGAGTGATGTATTAATGCACTGTAAATAATTAATAACTAAAAACATGCTTTAAGACCAAATTGAAAGGTCCCACTGCTGGGCACTCATAGGAAAGAAGGTTTTTAGAGCAAACTTCTTAAAAAGTAATTTAGTCGGTATGGTAAGATAAGTTTACATAGTATAAAATGAAGTCGCTTCAGCTGTTTCTTCAATTAGGTCTTTTAAACTATTCTACAAAATTTAAAGCCATCCAATCCAATATCCATCAATTGATAGAGTGATTGTAGCTATTATAGTCCAAAAAACCAGATAATTCAAAGGTTTGTAACGAAATTTCGCAACTAATATATTATTGTGCGTTTAAATGGCAATCGCTGACTAATCCTTACGAGATAATTGTATAATGTACAAAATAATTGTATATCATAAAAACATCGATAAAAAATCTGCAATGGTATATATTTATCTCTAAAGGATAACCCACAGTAATCATTCTTATTCATTACAAATAACAAAAAAGTATGTTCCATATTCAAATCGTCGTCGTCGTCGTCGCTTCAACCGATGGACGTCCACTGCTGGACATAGGTCTCACGAAATGATACCCACAAGGCCCGATCTTGCGCCGCCTGGCTCCAGCGGCTACCGGCGACCCTCTTTATGTCATCGGTCCACCTTGTGGGGGGTCTACCTACACTGCGCCGCCCGGTGCGGGGTCGCCACTCCAGCACCTTCGGGCCCCAACGTCCATCGGTCCGTCGGACTATGTGGCCCGCCCATTGCCACTTCAGGTTCGCGATTCGTAAGGCTATGTCGGTGACTTTAGTTCTGCTACGGATCTCCTCATTTCTGATTTTATCACGTAGAGAAACTCCAAGCATAGCCCTTTCCATCGCACGCTGAGTTAATCTGAACTTTCGTATAAGGCACATATTCAGCGACCACGTTTCGGAGCCGTAGATCATCACTGGTAACAGCTTTGTCTTCCGGCACTGAGGGATATTGGACGAAAAGAGATGCCGTAATTTCCCGAACGCAGCCCAACCGAGTTGGATTCGGCAGCTAACCTCTTTGACGAAATTGGACCTACCTAGCCGGACTATGTGTCCCAGGTATGTGTATTCGTCAACAATTTCGAGAGCTGAGTTCTAAACGATGACTGGATGGGGCGGAACATGGATATTGGACATAATTTTCATCTTATCCATGTTCATTTTTAGGCCCACCTGTAGAGAAGCTCTGCTGAGGTCATCGAGCATTGCATTGAGATCTTCCAGAGTCTCTGCCATAATGACCACATCATCGGCGAACCGTAGATGAGTGATGTACTCGCCCTCACCATTGATGCCCAGTCCGTTCCACTCCAAAAGCTTAAAGAGGTCTTCCAACGCCGCAGTAAAGAGCTTCGAGGAGATTACATCTCCCTGTCGCACTCCTCGCTGTAGTTGGATAGACTCTGTGCTATGGTCCTGTATACGGACTGACATGGTGGCGTTTTCGTACAAGCACTTCAACACGTGTATATACCGGTGGTCAATTCGGCATCTCTGCAAAGATCTCAACACGGTCCAGGTTTCCACCGAATCGAAGGCTTTCTCATAGTCCACGAACGCCAAGCAAAGTGGCCGAGTGTACTCTTCGGTCTTCTGTATAATCTGCGGCAGCGTAAAGATGTGGTCTATGGTGCTAAAGCCTTTTCGGAATCCGGCTTGTTCGGGAGGCTGGAAGTCGTCAAACTTTCGTAATGACCCTCGAGAACAATTTGTAGACATGACTTAGCAGCGCGATAGGTCTATAGTTCTTCAATAAGGTGTTGTCAACTTTCTTGAAGAACACAACCACCTCGCTCCTATGCCATGCCTTTGGCACGGTGCCTTCCAGGAAGACGGAATTGAACATTCGCTGAAGGACTTTAAGAATGGGTTTTCCACCCGCCTTCAGGAGTTCCGCTGTGATTCCGTCATCACCCGGTGCCTTGCCGTCCTTCATCTGTTTGAGAGCCATTTCATGTAGATCAAAACTGCCCTTAACAGCATTTCAATAAAATTAATATCTTAATAGATATTAGAGATTAAACAAGCGGAGGCAGAGAGGCTGACTGGCCATGTGTGTTTGTATTCATATATAAAGATTTTTGTATTTAATCAATAATTGACGATTAGAGAGAGATTCCTGATAGTTTTATCTAGTTATACAAAATATATAAACAATTATTATTACTTGCTGGATTAATAAAATAAACAGATGATAATCAGGGAATTAAAGCTAATCAGTAAAGTAACTTTCCATGTTTTATAACATTAACAATATTTGCTGGAAAGTGACAATAAAGTTTATAACGCATTAACTCTTAAAATATACACTACATAATAAGACAGACAACTCAAAGTACAAAACAAGTCTTTTCTTAATTATTATAAAATAAAGCCCTTCACCACATCTGCTTGTTTATTCACGAAAATGAAAAACTACTGGGAAAAGGAAGATATGTTAGGAATTTAATTGTCATTATAGTATTAAAAGTGTCGCAAATTACTATGAATAAATTATTGAAATTTCAAATGACGAAATAATAAATAATAATTTTAAAAAAAAACACGCTTTTAATAATCTACATCGCATACGCTGTGAAGAGTATTAATGATAGGACAAAAAAATGTTCGACAATATTATAGAATATATCTATATCTACAAAAAACTTCGCGAGACCTATAACTATTGTAACTATTGTAGTTACGTCACTATAACTACTTTTTTACATTTAACAAATTGATAATGCCGATCGAAATCAGACCGTGTTATCCATACCATTTATAAATTTTTATCCAAATAAATAATTTAATCTTCAAGACTGTCTCAATACCTGATGATTACTTTTTGAATTATTGACATCGGATATTCCATTCAAAAGGTATCATGAAATTAAAATAAAAATACTAACTCGACGAGAGAGGGGCAGTGCGGGAGAAGGGGGTGCACCATTATGAATTAGGTTACCTTACGCAGTGGACGCAAGCGATATTGAATATTTCGAGTTTTTTTAACACATTTTTATGCTTCACTTAAAACGTTCTTTTCAGAGCTACTTAGTTTTCGTATTAGGACACTTTTTCATAATATTATTCATGTTTTAATTATCATGCTTATAACTTCAATATCTGTACCTATTTATGGCTACCTGTGCGAAGCCGGGACGGGCCGCTAGTAATTTATAAACAGAATCATTGAATTCTGAGTGAAAAGCGTGGGGTGCTTGACATATTAAAGGTTACAATCATCCTATTGGTTACAATCAGTCTATGAAAGAGTTATGGCAATGTTGTGAAATGCACCCCGCGCTTTTCAATCTGAATTCAATGTTTATAAACTTATTAATAAGATTATTTTCTAGTTTTTTGTTCAGTTTACTATGAAAGCGTGTTTTAAACTATTCAGCCTCCTTCGATGGAGAAGGAGGGTATCTCCGAATCTCATTGTCTCTCATTTGCCTCCTTCAGTACGACCTGAGATCCAGACTAGTTGATGAGCATCACATCGACAATGCTCTCCAGTGAGAGGTCCCCTCCGACCAGCGACAATAAAATATGCCGCTGGGGTGCCCATACCGGATATTTTGTCAACGTATCTACAGTGGCACCACACTACATGACAACCGGGCGTTTTCTCACGACCTATCTGGTGCAGATACTTGCCGAAGCAACCATGCCCGGTCAACTTCTGCACCAGTCGGTAGGAAAGGAATCCATGCCGTCTAATGATCCGATGCTCCAGGTGAGGACGGATCGCTGCCACTGTGTTCGAACCTGCAGTTGGCGATCCAAGGTCTTGACTCCACTTTTCAATCAGTGCTCTGTCAGCGAGAGCCCTGATCCTCCGTACCTGGTCATCGCTAGATTCAGCGCTATCGGATGCACTTGCAGTTATTCTGTACTAGTAGCCAGGGGCAGATCGCAACCTAGCTCTGTCCTTTTCACTCCCTCATAGAGGATCTATCAAAAGAATATATCAATCCTAGCCAAAAGGATAATGGTAAATTGTTAACGAATGATTGCTTTGTCGTCGTCGTCACAAACGATGGACTTCAAGTGCTGGACAAAGGTCTCTCTTAATGAATTCCACTGGGCCCGATCTTGTGCCGCTTGTATCCAGCAGCTGCCGGAGACCAGCCTAATGTCATCGGTCCATCTGGTGAAGAGACTGCCGACGCCTCGTTTTCCGGTTAGAGGCCGCCACTCTAACACCTTAAATCCATCCATCCAATCTAACGCCCCATTGTCCATCGGTTCTGCGAACTATGTGCCCTGCCCATTACCACTTCAGCTATGCAATTCGGTAGGCTACGTCGGTGACTTTAGTTCTCCTACGGATCTCCTCAATTCTGATTTGGCCACGTGTTGAAACCCCGAGCATAGCTTTCTCCATTGCTCCATTGTCACTGGCACTTAATACGTATGCAAAGTTTCCAATTAATTAGACTTCTGGAGATAGCTAAAAGTCGCGCTCAAAGATTCCGTCACATACATACAGCCCAAGCTTATAAAAGCGTTTTAAAAATGCTATGAAAATTTGTTTTCGAATTTGAAAATTCAGTTGCCATTAAACACTTTTAATGACAATTAAATTCATTAAATTCCTAACATATCTTCCTTTACCCCTCCGTCTAAGTCTCGTATATCTGAAGTTTTACATTTGTATAAACAAGACTTATTTCGACATGTGTGCACGACGCACGCACTTTTAATTTAATTGTGGTTGTTAATATAAATACTTTGATTGAAATGTAAACAAAAGTATAAGGTTCCAATGACAAATCTATTGGTCTACATCATTCTAGATCATTCTATATGTATATATAATAGAGCCATAGGAACACTCGTGGACTTATTATAAAATTTTCAAAACTATTCATCTGATTGACTTGAATTTCGGTATATATATTGCTTATACTACGTAGACCCTCACTAAGAACGGATTTCCTCATAATCCCAAGTAAATAAGTAAGTAACAGCCCATTAACGTCCAACTGCTGGGCACAGGCACTCCGAGAAGCGAGGGTTTTTAGAACACAAACCCACACAGGATAGTACACAAGTGCACTCTCTATTCCTTCACTCTCAAAGTCCGATGTAACGGGAATCCGACACGATCGGCGAGAGATCAGGCGCAGGACCGACGGTTTAACGTGCTCTCCGAAGCACGGAGGTGGATCACACCGCCAACTTCGCAATTTCGGGCAAATATTGAGAAAATCTTAATAGGAAACTCAATATTGATTTTTGAATTGGCCTGACCCAGGACCTCATGCCTGTAGTCGAACATGCTAACCACTAGACCAATGAGGCAGTCCATAATCTCAAGTAATCGGGGTTAATAACCAAAAAACAATTTCTGCAAGAAGATTCTCTTAAACTATTCATCTCATTGCCTTGAATTTCGGTATACATATTCCTTATGCTATGTAGACCCTCACTAAGAATGGGTTTCCTCATAACCCCAAGTGATCGGGGTTAATAACCAAAAATACAATTACTGCGAGATCTACAAAACTATTTTTCTCATTAACTTGAATATCGGTACACATATACCTTTCGCGACGTAAACCCTCATTAAGAATAATATAAATCAACTTGAAAAACATTCCAAATATATCTATTAACTAAATAATTCTAAAAAAAAAGCATAAACAAATTGGTAAAAACCCCTGAATTTTATGTTAAAATAAAAATCTATATTTAATGGAGTTATTACTGAGTGTTTTTTGGTTTCTTCCCCGTTGAAGGGACTTTTCGAAGCGTTAGTAGATATGCTATTAACGAACCAACTAAAGACAATTAAAAAGAGCTCACTTCATTAAGGAATATTTGAAAAACTCACCACAAAACAGCTGCTTGAACGTAAAACATCTTCGCTTATAAAATTACGAACAAACTCGTTCTTTTATATACAAAATAGGATATTATATAATATATTCCTTATATTTATGTTATTATACGGTGGAAATTTTTGATCACGTCTTGTTCGTTACGAGGTTAAGTATAATTTATTTGTAGTCGGCATCTGAAAGCTATTTGACTGCATTTCGTCGTGCACAGTCACAACTTCAATGAAATACAAGGATTATAGTAAGCAAATACAGTTTCGTGATGTATTATTCAAATGTCTTGTATATAAAGTTTATTATAATACAAATAAATTTGCCTAGAATTAGTAGCTATCCTTACCTATTAGTATACAAAGTCCTCCGTCTGTTTGTTGACGAAAAACTCAAAAAATACTAATGTAATCATTATACAGTTTGTATTAATAGATCGAGTGATCATTTACCAAGATTTAAGAGTATATAACCAGTCAAGGTTATGTATAAATCATTTTATATATATATAATTGTTGCGAGTGCGAGAATAAAAATTGTGTTTAATAACTTAGGAAACACTGCTTGTTACTTTAGAGATATCGATCGATCTTGATGATTTTTTTAAAAATGAAAGCTGGTGCTGGTCATAGGGTCCAATTTTAAATCCAGTTCTGATGATGGCATCCATGAGAAAAACGGATAAGTGTTAAATTTGCATTAAGCATGTGCGCGACAAATGGACGAATAACTCAAGATCACGTCAACCGATTTCGATGATTCTTTTTTTATTGGAAAGGATATACTTCAAGGATTGTTTTGTGATAATTTGGTTAGGTTCTGATGATACATTCCAGGACAAAGTGACAGAACTCTTCAATTCTTAGGAGCAAATGAACGATACTCAGCAGAATCTTCTCTAGGCTACCCAGATATTTGAGTTGCCTACCTTAACTTCGGTATGGTCAAGTGCTAGTCGTAGTTAAATATGAAGATCAATGGATCTCCTCAATGGCTTACAGTAAGGGTGCGGTTTAAGGCAGAAAATATAAGTGTCTGTAATCAAATAGCAATGAGCTTACGTTTGTTGCTGCATTGCAACACGTTTTTAAGTGTACATATATTGAGACAAATTTATTAGTTTACATCGGATTCACTAAAAATCAAGAAATAAATAGAAATTTTAACAAAAAGAGAACGCGCCTTCAAAACAAACTTACAAATACATTAATATGCTTTAAAAAGTAAGAAATAATTGCGTATTCTTTTATAGTGTTCTTCGTATTGTTATATTTGGAGTCGGTGCCGTTTAACGTTTAATATATATTATTATAATCCTTTACACCATATAATTTAAATGAATATCTTAAGAGTTATGGTAAAAAATTAACGCGCGAGATATTCACATATTAGACGCATGCGACTTTACGACAACCCTATTAACCGTACGAAGCTGGGATTTGTCGCTAACTTTAGATAAATAAAGATTGAGGATATGTTTTTATAACTACGATAACGTCTTGTATCAGTTATTATGATAATATGTTTACTTAATATACAATCTATCTATATAGCCTAATTAATATACCTCTTAAATAGGGTGTCTCAAAACTAATTTTATAAATAGTGGATCGATTTAAAAAAAAGTATGCTGCATATAGAGAAAATGTTTATTAATTATTAAAATACACTTTTTGGGGGTTTATTTTAAAAAAATAATATCGTCTATATGTATAACCCTCGCATTCTCGGCACAAATTTAAGCGAACAGTAAAATTACCTTACACGCTGTGTTATGGCTTTCATTTCGTGATGAATATTTTCGTCCAAATGCACTAATAAAGTCGGTTTATTTGCGTAGATTTTGGATTTAAGATAACCTTGTAGGAAAATGTCTGTAGGGGTTAAATTTGGACTGCGTGGAGGTCAATTTATGTCACCTTTCCGGGAGATCAATTTCACGAACGCGTGGCAGAGACATATTGGAGGCGTGTGAAGTTGCTCCGTCCTGTTGGACCCCGTTTGGTTAGGCCAGGAAAATTTAGCAGTTCAGGTACCTTGAAGTTGTCTAGCATCTCCAAATAACGCTCTAAATTCATTATAACTGCAAACCCCCTTTCGTTTTCAAGAAAGTAAGGGCTGATAATTGCTCGCGCCATCGCAGCCCCTTTAGGCAAATGTAGGGGTTTCTGATGTTTGCGTTTCGGATTCTTTGCACTTCATTAGCAGCTGTTCTGCTTATTTACGTGGCCATTAAGATGAAAAAGAGCTTCATCCGAAAACAAAATATTTACCTAATTTACGAAATTAGGCCTCTTGGGGGTTTAATTCTTGCACCAATTGAATTATGTAGGGGGGCAGCTTTAGGTTTTTGTGTACAAACTTCCAAACTGTTTCTGGGGTATATATATTCAGATTACAGTGAAAATAAACGAATAAAGATAAAAAAGGATTGATTTTTTTTATAAGAACTGTGTAAACATTCATATGCACATATTGTTTTTATAACATTAATAGCAGAAGTGTCATTTTTATCTTATTACACAGAATTGCTTGTAAGAAAATGACGGTCCATATTTTTGTAATCATTTTACATATAAAAATTAATTAACAAACTTTATTAAAGTATATATCGGTGATAAAATGATTACGTATTATATGTTGAAGAAGAAATATAACAACTAAAGACGCGTTAAACTTTATACTGCTTCAAGAAGCAATAAATAAAAAGGATGTATTGTAATATAAACGTTTCTAGTTTAGTAATATTTGTGGTCGAAACTTGTCCGAAACAGAAATAATTAGACAGTTAAAGAACGCACAGATTCCCGCTAAAATACGTCAAATATACTTCCGATCATTACACATATACAGAAATTATTGGTTGTCAATGTCAAATGTCACAACCACTTGAAAAACAAACAATTGTTATGAATATATTAAGTGGAACGGACTGGGCATCAATTGAATTATGATATATCAACGGCGAGTACATCACTCATCTACGGTTTGCCGATGACGTTTTCATTATGGCAGAGACTCTCGAAGATCTCAATACAATGCTCGATGACCTCAGTAGAGTTTCTCAACAGGTTGGCCTGAAAATGAACGAAAATTATGTCTAATATCCATGTTCCACCTCACCCAGATATCGTTGAGAACTCGGCTCTCGAAATGAGTACACATACCTGGGACATATAGTCCAGCTAGGTAGGTCTAATTTCGAGAAGGAGGTCAACCGCCGAATCCAACTCGGTAGGGCAGCGTTCGGGAAGCTAAGACCAAAGTCTTCGAACAGTGCGTATTGCCAGTGATGACCTACGGTTCTGAAACGTGGTCGTTGACTATGGGCCTCATGCGGAAGCTCAGAGTCACTCAGCGTGCGATGGAGAAGACTATGCTCGGAGTTTCTCTGCGTGATCGAATCAGAAATGAAGAGATCCGTAGTAGAACCAGAGTCACCGACATAGTCCTACGAATCGCGAACCTGAAGTGGCAATGGGCGAGGCACATAGTCCAAGAACCGATGGACGTATGGGCCAGAAGGTGCTGGAATGGCGATCCCGCACCGGACGACGAAATGTAGGAAGACCCCCCACAAGGTGGACCGACGTCATATGAAGGGTCGCCAATAGCCGCTGGAGCCAGGCGACGCAAGATCGGGCCTTGTGGACATCATTACGTGAGACCTATGTCCAGCTGTGGACGTCCATCGGTTGAAGCGAAGACGACGACAACGTCGATGAATATATTTATATATATAGATATGACTAATAATAAACAATTATTTTACAACTTAATTCTATTATGTTTAATATATTTATATAAATATTTACAATTATTACTATATACTAGACTTAACAAATATTCTACATTTTTAGGACGAGGGATCTGTGGAGGGAGAACATCATAAATGGAGTGGGAAAGTTTGGAATTGAGAAGGATGTGGGAAACACCTTCGTGTGTCTTCTCCAATAAACTTAACACTGACGAGATAATCTGTGCCCAATTGCCACACCTGAAAGCCACTAACCAAAGAAGAAGAAGAATAATTTCTAAACGATGAGACAAATATCTGTTTGATAGATAGGAATAGCGTTTAAAGGAAAGTATTTGTTGTTTTAGTAGTAGTAGTAGTAGCAGCAGCCCATTAACGTCCCACTGCTGCGCACAGGCCTCCTAACTCATATGAGGGAGTGTTTTTAGAGCATAGACCCAGCACGCTGCTCCACTGCGGATTGGCAGGCATAGTACTCTCTATTCCTTCACTCTCATAGTCCGACGTGACGGCAATCCGACACGTTTAACGTGCTCTCCGAGGCACGGGGGTGGATGATACCACCAATTTTCTCCCAACTTCGTGCAAATATTGAGAAAATCTTAATAGAAAGCTTAATATTTATTTTTGAATTGGCCCGACTCGGGACTCGAACCCAGGACCTCATGACTGTAGTCGAACATGCTAACCACTAGGCCAATGAGGCAGTCAAGTTGTTGTTTTAACTATATTCAAATTACTGTATTCACCTTGCAAACTTTCTCTGGACTTCCACAAATATTTCTAAACCAAAATCAGCCAAATCAGTTATGCCCTTTTCGAATTTTAACGAGACTAACGAACAGCAATGGATTTTTTTACATATATCAATTGTGGTAAATGATCTCGTCGTGTGCGTAATATTTTATCAAATGAAGAAAAAAGTACACATGTTAGAAGTGAAACTTCTTTAGCAAAGTAATTTTTAAGTCTTGTTTATATTTATACAAATCTAAAACTTTTATTAAGCCACATGTTATTTCGTCCAATATCCTTCAGTGTGAAGACAAAACTCTTCGAACAGTGCGTGTGATGACCTACGGCTCAGAAAAGTGGTTGCTGACTATGGGCCTCATTCAGAAGCTTAGTCACTCAGCCTGCGATGGAGAGAGCTATGCTCGGAGTTTCTCCACGCGATCAAATAAAAAATGAAGAGATCCGCATCAGATTCAAAGTCACTGATATAGCCCTACGAATCGCGAACCTGAAGTGGCAATGGCGGCGCTGTGTAGGTAGACCCCCCCCCCTCTAAGGTGGACCGATGACATAAAGAGGGTCGCCGGTAACCGCTGGAGCCAGGTGGCACAAGATCGGGCCTTGTGGGCATCATTTCGTGAAATCTATGTCCGGCAGTGGAAGTCCATCGGTTGAAGCGACGACGACGATGTCATTTGTAAATATTAAAACTATACTTTCAAACGAATTAGCATGAAAAACGCTTCGCATCTTCTTGACGCTTTCATTTGACGCTTGGATTTTAACGCTTGGATGCTGGTTCCGTCATAAAAACGCCCGACAGTAATTTAAAGTAATCTATATTGAACTATTTAATATTGAAATTGTTAACATTGAGAAAAATTAGGTCAACAAGGTTGCTTATTAATAAAATCTTTTATTAAAAACTAGCACAGGTCTCTGGTTCGATCCCCGGTAGGACGAATTTTGGAAATTGTATTTTCTAATTTGTCTGAGGCTGGACTGGTGGTACTCGTCTAGAAAGAAACGTCGAGATCGCAGTCAAGCTTCGTAAGTGATGATACAGATTAGGAGAAACGAAAACCTTTTTCTTTGAAGGCACAACTTTGCTGGTGCAGTGGTATTTAGCCATCGAAGCTTCCCACTAGTCCAAACTCAGGCAAATCCGATAGAGTTATATCCTAATTTTGTTGTGCCGGGAATAGGACCCAGGACTTTTGCTATGGCTAGTACATTATTATTAGTGTATTACATTTGATGTTTAATTCGAAATCCACTGTGTTAAGTGCTTTTATTACTGGTAGGTTTTGGTTGGTGTGGTGGAAACTAGCTACCGAAGCCTCTCACCAATCCTCCCACTTGTTTTGACAGCCACGCTGCCGCAGTGGTTCGAGTACTCACTTTGCTAACAGAGGTCCCGTATTATCTAATTTGTCTTAATCTGGACTCGTGGGAGGCTTCGGCCGTGGCTAGTTACCACCCTACCAGCAAAGACGTACAGTCAAAACAAAGAGATTTGTGTTCCGGTACGATGCTGTGTAGAAACCGTAAGGGGTATGTCCTCTAACCAGATTAGCGCACTTCCATCTTAGACTGTATCATCAGGTGAGAGCACAGTCAAGCGCTAAACTGTCAGCCATAAAAAAAAAGGTTATATGCTCAATGTCGGCGGTATATGTCTATCGCACACGAAGCATCGGAAATAAAGCTAGCGCTGTTAACGTTGGGTTAGAGAGAGAGAGGAAGGGCTTGTCTACCGCTGCGGTATGCGTGAGAGAAAGGGAAGCCAGACAGTCTAGCGCCGTAACGTGTTACGTAACGGAGCTGTTTACTCTCCCATAAGATGTTTTCGCTGGGCACAAGGTTCTCTAATAGAAGTTATCTCTTAGATTGTCCGGCTGCGATTTATAAGCCCCCTTAATTTTTCTGCGCTTTTTATTATAAAAGAAATAAACGCACAACGCTAAAATGGCTCTTGGGACTTAGATGTTCATGAAAAACTGTTAAATGTTATGATTTTTGTTTTAACTAATAATTAAACTATGCAATTCTATCTTTTATTTATTAAATTAAGCCTCTGGTGTAGCGCCATGTTGCGCTAAACTCTGAGACAATGAAAAAAGTTGTCTTCTATTTATAAGCTCAAATCTTAAAAATTAAAACTTACCTCAAGGATTTTCATCGTTATTCACATTAACACACTATAAATAAATCATAATAAACGCTCACAGTTTATAACAAAAAAACTTAACCAATTTGGACGCGACACACGCACCGTTAGTAACGGTCACTTTGTATTTTTGGTATATCTATTATCTGGTGTTATCACAACGCATTTTTTACGACAGTTACCGAGAAGCGAAATAGATATTACACATTATGACACAAAAAGAAAGAGATGGGCAATCTAAGGGTTATGCTCCTCTGCAGGTCTGTAGGTATAGTACACAAGTGCATGCGCTAACACAAGCGCACTCTCTGTTTTTTCACTCTTTTAGTTTGGTGGAATGGCAACCCGACCCGAGGAGAGAAATAACAGGCGCAGGACCGATGGCTTAACATGCCCTCCAAGGCACGAGGCTGCAGCACACCGCTAACAACACAACTTTTACAATTACTGAGAGTTTCTTCACAGAGAACAAAAGACATAAAATCGAAATCAATGTATTCTTTATTCAAGAAGTTTCAAAAAGTTGAATCCGCCGAGTAGAAACCGGCAAGAAACTTAACGGTTACTCTTTTGATGATAGTTTTGTAGGTTTCAATGTGTAATATTTTGCTTCTGTGAGCAACTAGAATCAAGTATCGCTTAAATAATCTTCTACATTACAATATGCCTTTTATAAAATGATGTTTTTAACATAATACTTGAAATTATGAGGAGGCAAATCTAAAACCGATTGCGGTATCTTATTATAAATTACGCGGAGGCAAATCTAAAACCGATTGCGGTATCTTATGAAAAATTATGCGGAGGCGAATCTAAAACCGATTGCGGTATCTTATGAAAATTATGCGGAGGCAAATCTAAAACCGATTGCGGTATCTTATGAAAATTACGCGGAGGCGAATCTAAAACCGATTGCGGTATCTTATTACAAATTATGCGGAGGCGAATCTAAAACCGATTGCGGTATCTTATGAAAATTATGCGGAGGCGAATCTAAAACCGATTGCGGTATCTTATTAAAAATTATGCGGAGGCGAATCTAAAACCGATTGCGGTATCTTATTAAAAATTATGCGGAGGCGAATCTAAAACCGATTGCGGTATCTTATTAAAAATTATGCGGAGGCGAATCTAAAACCGATTGCGGTATCTTATTAAAAATTATGCGGAGGCGAATCTAAAACCGATTGCGGTATCTTATTAAAAATTATGCGGAGGCGAATCTAAAACCGATTGCGGTATCTTATTAAAAATTATGCGGAGGCGAATCTAAAACCGATTGCGGTATCTTATTAAAAATTATGCGGAGGCGAATCTAAAACCGATTGCGGTATCTTATTAAAAATTATGCGGAGGCGAATCTAAAACCGATTGCGGTATCTTATTAAAAATTATGCGGAGGCGAATCTAAAACCGATTGCGGTATCTTATTAAAAATTATGCGGAGGCGAATCTAAAACCGATTGCGGTATCTTATGAAAATTATGCGGAGGCAAATCTAAAACCGATTGCGGTATCTTATTATAAATTACGCGGAGGCAAATCTAAAACCGATTGCGGTATCTTATGAAAAATTATGCGGAGGCGAATCTAAAACCGATTGCGGTATCTTATGAAAATTATGCGGAGGCAAATCTAAAACCGATTGCGGTATCTTATTATAAATTACGCGGAGGCGAATCTAAAACCGATTGCGGTATCTTATTATAAATTACGCGGAGGCAAATCTAAAACCGATTGCGGTATCTTATTATAAATTACGCGGAGACGAATCTAAAACCGATTGCGGTATCTTATGACAAATTATGCGGAGGCAAATCTAAAACCGATTGCGGTATCTCATTATAAATCACGCGGAGGCAAATCTAAAACCGATTGCGGTATCTTATTATAAAATTTGCGGAGGCGAATCTAAAATCGATTGCGGTATCTTATTAAAAATTATGCGGAGGCGAATCTGAAACCGATTGCGGTATCTTATTAAAAATTATGCGGAGGCAAATCTAAAACTGACTGCGGTATATTATTAAAAATGGGTATATTCAATCCGACAAATGATTTCTAAACCTTCTTCACTCTAAAATAGGGAATTATAAGTTTTTATTTCTTGTATTCTATGTTTCATACCAAACTCATCCGGTCCCACGACAGACAAAACAAGGTATAATATTTTTAAGACCCGTGCAAAAACAGGGCAGGTAGCTGGTATTTAATAAATATAAAATAATAATATTCCTTTTAACTAATCCTGCATATAATTGTAAACATATTTAATCAATTCAAGGAAATACAAGGTCTTCTTGATCTGTAATTTAATAAAAAACCAGTACTATGATTATATGTTGCAATTGAAATTGCATACCACAATTATAGGAACTCTTTAATAGATTACTCCCTACATTGTTCACTTCATAACATTGTAAATGCGAAAGTAGTCTGTTGCGTTATGACGACAAAATTACTGAACCCATTTAAATGTTTTTAAGCGACTTCAAAAAAAAGAGGAGATTATCGATTCGTCTGTTTTATTTATGTTTCTTACCTCATATCTCCCGTCTCGGTGGACCGATCTTGATGATTTTTTTTATATGAAAGGTAGAATCGTCATAGGATCTCATTTTTTTTAAATCCACTTCTGATAATGGCATCCATGAGAAAACCGGATAAGTGTAAAATTTGCATTAAGCATGTGCGCGACAAATGGGCGAATAACTCAAGATCACGATTTCGATGATTCTCTTTTTATTGGAAAGGATATACTTCAAGGGTTGTGTGATAGTTTGGTTAGGTTCTGTTGATGTAATCCATGACAACGAACACATCTTGAGGATAGTATTCTGAGAGTACTCTGGCGTCGGCAAACATACCCGAAGCACAGCAGTATCTCGGTAGCCTCGTCAAAATGTGGCATGCATTATTATACATCACTCTGATGCCACTACGTGAGTTGTTCGTGCAATTGACCCAAAGTTGACACGTATAAAAGCACTGACAGAATGCTCTAAACAGTGTCAACTTTGCTTCTGCACTGCAATGAGCGAATCAACGTGCGAGCATATTGCACCGAACAGCCAGAGCCCTCTTTTCTCGTTCAACATCTTCGTCATCCCGCAGATCCTCCGTCAAAATGTGTCCTAATTACTTGAAGCTTTCCACTCTCTCTATACACATTCCATTTAAGAAAATAGCTGGTATTTTCTCCGGACCCTTACCCGCTCGGAATATAATAAATTTTGTTTTTCCTACATTATATTTGTGACCGTTATCCCGTGCGAACTCTTCACAGATATTAAGCAGATGCCTAAGGCGTCTGAGTGAGGGACTTAGAAGAACCATGTCGTCAGCATAGCTGATATTACTTACGCTAGTACTACCAATACGACAGCCTACCTTGGCACTTTTAAGTTTTTCAATCAGGTCATTCATACAAATGTTAAAAAGGTCCGGAGAAGCAAGCCTGCCTTGACGAACGCCACATTCTACTCTAAAGTCATTTGGGGCGACGTCGCCCCATTTAACAAAATTAGTTTAGTGCTTTTGACAATATAAACTTATTTAATGTAACCTCATTGCTTTTGATATAATTGTCAGCAATTGACAGAAGAGTATATACGTGTATGTATGTCAAATACATGGTTACGTTGTTTTTAACCGACTTCAAAAAAAGGAGGAGGTTATCAATTCGTCTGTATTTTTATTTTATGTTTGTTACCTCATATCTTCCGACTGGGTGGACCGATCTTGATGATTTTTTTTAAATGAAAGGTGGTGCTCATCATAGGGTCCCATTTTTTTAAAATCAGTTCTGATGATGGCCTCCATGACAAAACCGGATAAGTCTTAAATTTGGGTAAGCATGTGCGCGACAAATGGACGAATAACTCAAGATCACGCCAACCGATTTCGATGATTATTTTTTTATTAGAAAGGATATACTTCAGGAGATGTGTTGTGATAGTTTGGTTAGGTTCTGATGATGGAATCTATGACAAAGTGACGGAACTCTTCAATTCTTAGGAGCAAATCAATAAATATGAAGATCAATGGAACTCCTCAACGGCTTACAGTAAGAGTGCGATTTTTGGCAAAATATATAACTGTCTGAAATCAAACGGCAATGACCTTACGTTTGTTGCTGCATTGCAATATTTTAAAGGTGAGTTATGTGTGAAGCGGTGGTATAAGAGTTTCGGGTTCGATCCCGGGTGTGGCAATATTAATGTAAATTTAACTTTGTTAAGTCGTTTCTTTTAAACGGTGTTATCTCATATGAGCAACACGTTTTTAGGTGTACACGTATTGAGACAAATTAGTTAGTTTACTTCAGATTCACTAAAAATCAAAAACAAAAAAAAAATTTAACAAAACAAACTTAGAAACATTTTAATATACTCTAAAAAGTAAGAAATAATTGCGTATTCTTTTATAGTGTTCTTCGTATTCTTATATTCGGAGTCGGTGTCAGCCAAGGAAGATGTTCCCCAGGTGTCCACTTGGCAGCCCTCGCGTTTCTCCCACCTGTAGCTATATATGTAGGTACCTTGGCTGACACCGACTCCAAATATAACAATACGAAGAACACAGAATATTAGAGCAAATTATTATATTTGTATGTTTGTTTTGAAGATGGTGTTTTTTTATGTCAAAATTTTTATTTATTATTTATTTAATGTTTTTTTATGCATTTTTTTTTGAAATATTCTCATTGGGATACTTAGATTATACATAGATTGATTTTCGTTAAGACAAATTTTTAGTTTTTCATCACTTCGTTTCAGATTATTAGATATATACTTACATTCATAATCTAATCAATATATTTTACTTTACAAAGAATATATATCTAACTATTGAAAGTTTTGAAAGATTTTTTTTAAATCGGTCCAGCAATTTTGAGCTTGATTTAATAATCTTCTATAACATTAAAGAAAATATTTATTTGTGATATTTATTGTCTCAGAACTTCCTTATATAAATTCGTTATATCTTTTCAATGAAACCTCCGATTTTTATTATTTATAATTAATAGCTTTTTACAGTTATTGAAACGGTCTTTAATAAAATATCATTAGATATGGATTAATAAGGAAGGTATGAATAATAAGGTTTGATTATTGCGGGGTTTTTATTGTCTTTTAAAATGCAAAAAAGTGATTATAGTGGCATAACTACAGTAGTTAGATATACAGCATTGCGGACTTTTTATAGATATTAATGCGTTCTATAATATTGTAAAACATTTTTTGTTTTATCTTCAATAGTTTTTACAGCGCACGCGATGACAGATTTTATTTTGTCACACCTTGGGTTATATTAATGCATTTTTATTAGGGAATCGTGTTTTTTTTGTAGAAAGTAATATAGCCTATGTCGCTCAGTGAAAATCTAGCTTTCTAATGGTGAGAAAATTATCGAAATCGGTTCAGTAGATTCTTTTCTTTTGCGCAGGAAAGGAGGCCAATGAGAAGTAAGGAAAGGATGCTGCTGTTGCCCTTCTTTCCGTCAATAGGCGCAGGTATGCGTCCCACTATTCCTCAGTTAACTGTAGACTGTAATAGTCGGCATCATCCAGGTTACTAAAGTGGAATGCCAAATGGGACCCTCAAGTGATCTCATCCAAGGATGATAAGAAATTTCCTTTCTTCCGGGATACATAAAAGCATTTGTCAGTGATAAAATAAAAGGGGTACAAAGTTTTTGCTTCACGTATTGATATATGTCGCAGTACCAACAACTAGACATTATTAATTTAATTAAAAAAATCATTTTTAGTCATTCATTATATTATCAGTCTCATGTGACACTGCGCCTCCCGGTGCGTGGTCGCCACTCCAGCACCTTCGCGCCCCAACATCCATCGGTCCGTCGGACTATTTGCCCCGCCCATTGCCACTTCTGGTTCGCGATTCGTAGGGCTATGTCGGTAACTTTGGTTCTGCTACGGATCTCCTCATTTCTGATTTGATCGCGTAAAGAAACTCCGAGCATCGGAGAGCGACTCTGAGCTTTTGTATGAGGGCCATAGTCAGCGACCACGTTTCGGAGCCGTAGGTCATCACTGGCAAGACGCACTGTTCAAAGAGCTTTATGCTTAGGTACTGAAGGGTATCCGACGAAAATATCTGGCAAAGTTTCCAGAACGCTGCCCAACTAAGTTGGATTCGGCGGTTGACCTCCTACTCGAAATTGATCGTGCGATCTACAATATGGGTCCAAGAGAGTCGCTAAGAAACAAATTCAGAGCAGTAAAAATAATGACAGTTCACGGCGTATATATATTAGAAAACTTGTTGTACGTCCATAAAAATATTGACTCTTTTAGGAAGAAAAGTGAATGCACCTCATATAACTTAAGAAATAAAAATAAAATTGCTGTAAATTCTAGTAGGCTACATAAAATTGACAAGTCATTCAAGGGTAACTGTATACGTTGCTACAACAAGCTCCCAGAAGAAGTTACAGAGATGTCTCTAAATAAATTTAAATATTTTATAAAAAAAAAACTAATTGAGAAATCATTGTATAATTTGAAAGAATACTTAGAAGACAACAAAGCGTGGGAGTAAATGAATTGCTCTATATGTATATAGATATAGAATATTTTTTAAATTAAATATTGTGATAATGATAACAAAAAAAACATACACCCGACTGAGTTTGTTGTGGGCTCTTCTCAGGATCAGGGCGCGAAGGAACCCTCGTTTAGATTGTAAGTCGTTCTTTTATGTTATCATCAGTCATTCATTTAAATAATAAATAGATAAAAACGATATTTGACGATTCAAAAGTGCTGTAATAGGCCTACTTGAATAAAGATATTTTGACTTTGACTTTGACTTTGAACCTACCTAGCTGGACTATGTGTTTCAGGTATGTATACTCGTTTACAATTTCGAGTGGTGAGTTCTCAACGATGATTGGGTGGAGCGGAACATGAATATTCGACATTACTTTCATCTCATCTATGTTCATTTTTTGGCCCACCTATTGAGAAACTTTACTGAGGTTATCGAGCATTGCATTGAGATCTTCCAGAGTCTCTGCCATTATGACCACGTTTACCCATCATAAAAGGCTGGAGGTGGGTGTAACAGCCGTAAAAAATAAAAGACATTGGGGTACAGTTCATCAGTGATTTTATTGTCAATATCCAAGGAGTGGCTCTTGATAACGCTGGCATAGTACCGAGCGGATGCCCGCGGTCTACGAGTGCGCTTCGGGTCTGAAAAGTCCACCGCGTACAGACCGAATTTAGACCTGGAAACAAAAAAAGGATTCTCTCATAAAAAAGCCGAGAAGTTTCCTCTAAAAACATAATAGTAGGGGAACTCAAGAGGGGATTTTGCATTTAGTAATGTATTCCTACCAAATAAATAGTAAGTAGCAGCCCATTACCATAACCCATGACTGCGCACTGGTCTCCTCACTCATAGAAGTGAGGGTTCTACCAAATATGAACCCTTAATATATGTGTGCCATAGGGAAGGAAAGAGAAGGAGAGGACACGCGCGGAAAAAAACCTGGGACCGCAGAAAATGGGGTAATGTGGGGGGAGGCCTTCGCGGAAACGTAGGGCAATAACTACCAGTGTCATTTAGATATAGGTCTATTTGTAACTACAGTTTTTATTATTATAATATAGGGGGATTCGTTGAGAGTAGCCCATTAGATTGGTTAAAAACAAGTGACAGTTTTTTGAGTGTCCTTAACATTCACTTTGAATGTCTGACAAGCTCGAATAACTTTTTTTATTACCCCTTTTCATCCACCACCATTCAATCCTTATATTAATGTATATCCTATGAACTTCTGACATGACCAATCATTTCCATGTAACGGTTTTATTTAAACTTCTACACGCTCTCTATGTTTTCATTAAAATGGAATACTTTGCATAAGCATTTATGGTTTACGAATGTATTCTTTAAAAATTTATAAAAAGCTAAATATATAAACCTTCCAATAGAATCACCCTATATATTAATTGAAACAACATGAAAATTCATTCAGTAGTTTTTGAGTTAGAAGTTTTTCGAAAAGAAAGCCAGATATGGGGGGTTTTTACAAAATATGTAAGGATTACCGATAGCCATCGCTCCATTCAAAGTTGTCCATTATGGTCCAGGCTGTGTATCCCAATATCTTGAGTCCATCTTCGTTTATTGCCAACAAAACCTGAAAAAAAAACAAATCTTATCAAAGAGAAAATAAATATTAATAAATAAGATATAATTGTAAGTCAATTTAGACATAATATTATACAGCACAAAGAAACTCCTCATGGAAAATAAATTATCCGTTCGTATTAATCATAACTTGATGTTATATATATATATATATATAAAATATAGATGATGTTAAAAANGACCATAATTAATTTAAATTATAAGTTTGAATATGACTAAGGTTCTATTGTTAAAGACTTATAAAAAGTTGTCGAAATAATAATCTATTTGTATCTATAGGTATCACGGATGCACGGCTGAACCAATTTCAATGATCCTTTTGTTGTTCTGTTGCTTATAGTCAAGGGAAGATGAGTATACGAGAAAAAAATTACAAAGATACGTACAACATCAAATATTTTAAGTGAACTTAACCGCCATGGTAGTTTTTCTAATATAACCTTCTTAGTATTTTTTACAATATAAACTTTTGTAATGTAAACTCCTTAGTGCAATTGACAATATAATCTTTTCTAATGTAACCTCCTTAGTGCGTTTGACAGTATAAACTATTCTAATGTAAACTTCTTAGTGTTTCTCCTTATATTAACTTATCCAATGTAACCTCCTTAGTGCATTTGACAATATAAACTATTCTAATGTAATCTACTTCGAGCATTTGACAATATAAACTTTTCTAATGTAACCTTCTTAGTGGTTTTAGTATATAAAGTTTTCTAATATAACCTTCGTAGTATTTTTCACAATATAAACTTTTGTAATGTAAACTTCTTAGTGCAATTGACCATATAATCTTTTCTAATGTAACCTCCTTAGTACCTTTGACAGTATAAACTATTCTAATGTAACCTCCTTAGTACGTTTGACAGAATAAACTATTCTAATGTAAACTTCTTAGTGTTTTTCACAATATTAACTTATCCAATGTAACCTCCTTAGTGCATTTGACAATATAAACTATTCTAATGTAATCTACTTCGTGCATTTGACAATATAAACTTTTCTTATGTAACCTTCTTAGTGGTTTTAGTATATAAAGTTTTCTAATATAACCTTCGTAGTATTTTTCACAATATAAACTTTTGTAATGCAATCTCCTTAGTGTATTTGACAATATAAACTATTCTAATGTAACCTCGTTCGTGCATTTGAAACTATAAACTTTTCTAATGTAATCTACTTCGTGCATTCGACAATATAAACTATTCTAATGTAAGCTCCTTAGTGTTTTTCACAAGATTAACTTTTCCAATGTAACCTTCTTAGTATTTTTCACAATATAAGCTATTCTAATGTAACCTTCTTAGTACTTTCTAACTATTTACAATTTTATTCAAAATTTTCGAATTCAAACCTGTTCTAAATGTTTTCTGTAATAATCTACTCGCTCTTGGTCGTTCAGATCCTTGTCATATGTTGCGAAACCGTTCTCCAAGATGAAGAAATCAACATCGCCGTACCGTTGCCTCACCCAATTCATTTGACGACGGAAACCTTCGGGGAATACCTGTAATTACGAAAAGATTTGACTCATATGGTTTATTGAAAATATATTACTTGTCAACGTTAGGTTTAAATTGGTTGAAATACTTGTTAAAAGTGTCGGAAAAAATTAAGCCACTTGGGAGCTTTCATCGTAAACTCAGCCTAATCCATAAGACATATAACAAAACATGATGCATGATGGGATATTCCTCTTTTATAGATCTACTAGAAAAATCATGAAGGCTTACATCTATCTTTTAATGATAACGCAATATATACAATTTTAAATCGCGAACTTTTAAATTAGGCAAGTATGAAACGCCTAACGTAGTTTTAAGAGTTTCGTTCCTAAATAGCATTTGCTATGAACTTTTAGTAGGTGTTAGGGTAAAGTTTCCGCCTCAGTCAGCTTGTTCGGTTACAGATATAAGGCCCTGGATTCGAGACTTGGGATATTGAGTGTTCCGTGAAGAAAATCGGAGAGTACATTAAGCCGTCGGGACTGCGTCTGATCTCTTACCGGTTATGTCAGATTGTCGTCACATCGAATTATGAGAGTGAAGGAATAGAGAGTCCACTTGTGTCAATACTCTAAAAACCCTCTCTCCTATGAGTGAGATGGTCTGCCCATTGAGACTTTAATGGGTTGCTGATAAACTAACGCAAAGTACCTATATATCAACGAAGCTACCACTTGCATTGTCAAAATCTCTGGTTCCAAACTATTATCATTAATTTCAATACATAACTTCATTGTAACATAGTAAGTAAGTAATTAGCAGCCCATTAACGTCTCACTGCTGGGCATGGGCCTGGCGGACAACTGCATGCGCTAATACAAATGCACTCTCTATTTCTTCACTTTCATAGTCCGATGTGACGGGAATCCGATACGACCGAAGAGAGATCAGGCGCAGGACCGACGGCTTAACGTGCTCTTCGAGGCACGGGGGTGGAGCAAACCATCAGTTTCTGGCAAATATTGAGAAAATCGTAAAAGAAGACTCTGTATCCATTTTCGAATTGGCCCGACTCGGGACTCGAAGCCAGGATGATCATGTCTGTGACCAATAAGACAGCATTGTAACATAAATTTCCTAAATTAACTCTGCTGTAGGAAATCGAATTTTGCTAAGAAAGCTGAGTAGGAAAGATGAGTATTCCGGCCACGTACTTAGGCACGATAGGTACGGGTTACTCCAAATTATTTTGATAGGCAAGCTTGAGGGCAAAAGGCGTGTTGGACGCAGAAAGAAGTCTTGGCTCCAGAACATACGCAAATAGACAGGAATAAAGTCCCTAGACGAGCTGTTCCATCTTGCGAAAGATAGGAATAAACTCAAAAAGTTAGCGGCCAACGTTCAGGAAAAATGAAGAGGCACTTTAAGAAGATGATATGTCTATCGCACACTAAGCACTGAGTAGAGAAAGGGAGAAGCGTGTGTCTGTAATACGGCTAGCGCTGTTAGCGTTGGGTTAGAGTGAAAGCGGAGAAGTCCACCTACTGCTGTCGTACACGTGCGAGAAAGAGAGGCCTGGCACCGTAACGCGTTACGTAACGAAACAATTTACATACGAAAAACCATTGTGTTGCAGCGTGCTTCCATTCGGGTCTTACTGACAGGACAACGTCAACTTCTGGTGCACCAGCGAGGGGCCAGGGCGCAATACGTTCACCCTCTTTGGCTTTACGTGCTGTACGACTCGTGTAGTAGTTGAAACCGAAGAAGTCGTATGTTCCTGAAAATAACATTTATTTGTAAGACTTGACGAGAAAATTGCTTACCAAAAAATGTTTTTACATGTGATCTAAATGTGTCCACCTAAAAAATATATAATTTATTTCTTGAAATATAGGATAAATACTAAAAGCTAAGACGTGCCGTCAAGCAAATATTTTAAGTACAAAACTTTGTAGAAACCATTACCTCTTATCAGGTTAACGCCCATCGATCTTAGACTGTATCATGAATTACCATCAGGCGAAAGATTATACAGTCTAAAGTTGAGGTTGAATGATGAGGTACTTTCTTGTTACCGTAGAAAAGACGCGAATAAATCATCTCATCAAACCTTTGACATATTGCTTCTCTTCTGCAGTAAAAGGGGGTAGCCTTGATTCCCTGAAGCCTTCTTTCTTGCTCTTTTCACCAATAAATTTCTCTAATACAGGAGGCCAACCACCTTCTTTTGAATAAATGGGATGCGAGAACATTCCTACCTGAAAATCAAGCTTTAATTGTTTATATTTTGATTTCAGTGCCGTATACACTTTCAGACTGCCTCGTTGGTCTAGTGGTAAGTATGTTCGACTACAGACATGAGGTCCTGGGTTCGAGTCCCAGGTCGGGCCAATTCAAAAATCAATATTCTATTAAGATTTTCTCAATATTTGCCCGAAGTTGGGAAGCTGGCGATGTAATCCACCCCCGTGCCTCGGAGAGCACGTTAAGCCGTCGGTCCTGCGCCTGATCTCTCTCCGGTCGTGTCGGATTGCCGTGACATCGGACTATGAGAGTGAAGGAATAGAGAGTGCACTTGTGTACTATGCCTGCCAATCCGCACTGGAGCAGCGGGGTGGGTCTATGCTCTAAAAACCCTCGCCCCTCGGAGTGAGGAGGCCTGTGCTCAGCAGTGGGACGTTAATGGGCTGCTACTTACTTACTTATACACTTTCATATCTTCTTGGTGCAAACACTACGTAGATGTATAGATATCAAATGGGATAGCAATAAACTGCTTTGGATAAATAATCGCACAATCCAGGATAGTCTCCATTTTTTCTTGTTAAAAACTCATAGTAACATTAGAAAAAAACCGACGCTGTCACTGTTAACGGTATATGTCTATGTCTATTTTATAGTATATGTCTATACAAAACACTAAAAAGAGCCTCATGCGGAGGGTCAGAGTCACTCAGCGTGTGATGGAGAGGGCTAGGCTCGGAGTTTCTCTACGTGATCGAATCAGAAATGAAGAGATCTGTAGTAGAACCAGAGTCACTGACCTATGAATTGCCAACCTGAATTTGCAATGGGCGGGGCACATAGTCCGACGGACCGATGGACGTTGGGGCCCGAAGGTGCTGGAGTGGTGCAGTGTAGGTAGACTCCCCACAAGGTAGACCGAGGATATAAAGAGGGTCGTCGGTAGCTGCTGGAGCCAGGCGGCGCAAGATCGGGCCTTGTGGACGTTATTACGTGAGACCTAAGTCCAACAGTAGACGTCCATCGGTTGAAGCGACGACGACGACTAAAAGGATGGGAAAGCGTCTGTCCGCAATACGGCTAGCGCTGTTAGCGCTGGGTTAGAGTGAGAGAGGAGGAGCCTGCCTAACGCTACAGTATGTGCGAGAGAAAGGGAAGCCATATAAACTAGCATCGTAACCGGTTACATAATAATGCGGTTTGTCCTTCCATAAGAAGTTATTTCTTCAAAACTATTAACTTTTCAAATAAATGTTTAGTGTGCGACTACGGTTACTAAAGCACCGGCCGATGAATCCATGATATAGGTCTTTTAAACGTCTTTCCTGTATAAATTGTAATCTTTTTCTTTGCCACGGGTTGAAAAGTTCACTTTGTGGGCCCTATATGCGGGAAAAAGTTCCTCGTTCTCTCCCGCTTAGATTCCATTGACGCATACGCCTAAATCACTTTTCCTCTCAGTTATATATCAATCACTTGTTTATAGAGTGTCTAAAGGAGTGTCTCCTTTAGACACTCTATAAACCATGAAACGATAGTTCAATTTTTAAGTATTGACTGTTCCTCCAAAGCAGCGAATATATTCAAATGTTTACATACGAAAAGTTCTCTAGCGATTTCAGCTGCTTCTTCTTCGTTTTCGTCAGCTGGTTCATACCACATCAGATGGTTGGTTAAGGAAATTTTGCCTGTATACAAAAAACTCACTGAAATTTCTACATTCAACTTTATAAAGTCAAATATTTGCTATAAAGAATATAATTTCTGAAATATTAGCGTTTAACCAAAGGGTCAAATTCTTTAGCAGTATTCTATAGCTGTTTTTTTTTTATATTTAATTACGACTATTGTTATCGATACAGGCCATTCGAAGAAGATTTATCATACCTTGATATTTAGGCCTGAATTCCTCGTCATATATCCTCCAGGCCCTGGCATGAGCAAGAAGGGCGTTTTTACTGCATAAGTAACTGCCTTTACCAGGACTTAGAATCCCGGGAGCATGGAGACCAAGTCCATAAGTGACTTCACAGAATATAATTGGTTCATTTATAGTGACCCAAGTTTTAACACGATCCCCAAATAGGGAATAAGCCACTCTTGCATAATTTCCGAACCAATCCACTATTAAAGGGTTTGTCCAGCCTCCTAGAAAGACATAACATTTCTTTAGAAGTACCTTGATTGACTTTTGGGTTGAATTTTTTTATTATTAGCGAATTAATTAAGTAGGATGGGTAATAAAAATAAAGCATATCTACTTGTATGGTATATTAAGAAATTTGGATCTACAAAAGAGTTTTAATTTAATAATTTGAGTATTAGATTTATAATTATAAAAAATCATTTTATATATAAAATCAAATCAAAATACCTTTATTCATGTAGGCATATTACAGCACTTTTGAATCGTCAAATAATTTTTTTTTTCTGTTCCACGCTTTAATTCTAATGTACGTCTGATGATGATACTTCAGAACGACTTAAAATCTAAAGTTACGAGGGTTCCTTCGCGCCCTGATCCGAGAATAGCCCACAACAAACTCAGTCAGATATTTTGTTTTTTTTTGTTACCGTCATCAATACAACATCACACCAGTTTATCAATCGAATCGTCATATTGAATCGTCAAATAATATATATTTTTTTCTTTTCCACACTCTCATTCTAATTTAAGTCTTAAGATGGTACTCAAGAATGACTTAAAATCTAAAGTTACGAGGGTTCTTTCGCGCCCGAGAAGAACCCACAACAAACTCAGTCGGGTATTTTTTTTTTTGTTTCCATCATCATTACAATATCATATTAGTTTCAATTGAAATTAGAGCAGTTCGTTCACTCCCACGCGTTTCTATCGTCTAAGTACTCTTNTTTCTATCGTCTAGGTAATCTTGCAACTTATAATACGATTTTTCTATCAACTTTCTTTTAACAAAGACTTTCAATTTATTAATTGACATCTTGAGAACGTCTTGTGGGAGTTTATTATAGAAACTTGTACAGTTACCCTTAAATGAGTTGTTAATCTTGTGCAGCCTACTAGAATTTATAACGAGTTTGTTTTGGTTTCGTAAGTTATATGAAGTACATTCACTTTTTTTATTAAAAGAATCAATGTTTTGGTGTACGTACAACAAGTTTTCTAATATATATACGCAGTGAACTGTCATTATGTTAACTGTCTTGAATTTGCTTCTTAGATTATAAACTTTTTAAGAGCAAGGCTGAATTCAGGGCATAAAAAGCGACTGGAGGAGCTACTTGGCCACAAACTATTTTCGAAATGATACTCGTAGTACCATGTATTTTTTCTCTCTCTCTTTAAGTAAGTAAGTAAGTAGCAGCCCATTAACGTCCCACTGCTGGGCACAGGCCTCCTCACTCCGAAGAGAGAGGGTTTTTAGAGCATAGACCCACCACGCTGCTCCACTGCGGATTGGCAGGCATAGTACACAAGTGCACTCTCTATTCCTTCACTCTCATAGTCCGATGTGACGGTAATCCGACACGACCGGAGAGAGATCGGGCGCAGGACCGACGGCTTAACGTGCTCTCCGAGGCACGGGGGTGGATCACACCGCCAACTTCCCAACTTCGGGCAAATATTGAGAAAATCTTAATAGAAAACTCAATATTGATTTTTGAATTGGCCCGACCCGGGACTCGAACCCAGGACCTCATGTCTGTAGTCGAACATGCTAACCACTAGACCAATGAGGCAGCTCTCTCTTTAAGTCCCATCCTATTTAAGACATAGATACTAGTATATCCCACGGTGAACTTTAGAAAGCTTCCATTAGAGAGACTATAAAGAACTTTATTTATAATATGTAAGGATGTACTTACCCAAATCCTGCAAACGTTGTGGCAGGTCCCAATGGTATAAAGTGACAACCGGTTCAATTCCTTTCTCCAAAAGAGCATCGATGAGGTCACTGTAGTACTTCTTGCCATCTTCGCTGACATAATTTGATAAGCCATTTGGCAGTAACCTCGACCACGCTATCGAAAATCTGAAAATGATGTTACAATTTTATTTACTGCGTTTTCTTATGCACATGTACAAGTAAACCCATTAGAGTGCTGCAAACTCAATGTAAAACAAAATCAGAGTGTTTGAAGATTGGTAGTAAGATGAGACAGATTATTGTACCAGTTACTTTAAGAGATATTTCGTAATTTTAATACCTATTTATTCCGCTATCCAACAGATACGTACATACATTTATAGCATCACGCCTCATTCCCATAGGGGTAGGCAGAGACCACGTCCATCCACTTGCCACGATCCTTGCATATCTCCTTCGCCTTATTCAATCTCATTAAACTTTTCATAAAAGTTCGTCGGTTTAAAGTACTCTTGACCTGGCCCTTATTTAAAATGTCTTGGATTTGGTCCTGGAACGTTCGCCTTGGTCTTCCTCTTCCAACTTTCGCGTTTACTCTTGACTCATAAATCCTCTTTGTCAGTCTCCTTTCACTCATTCTCTGTAAATGCCCAAACCATCTAAGCATACCTTTCTCAATCTTAGTCACTACGTCTTCTTTTATACCACAACGTTCTCTTATCACACTATTTCTTACTCTGTCACTCAGTTTTAATCCACTCATACTTCTCAACGCTCTCACCTCTACTGCATTTATTTTACTTTTATGATTCTTCTGCAATACCCAACTTTCACTACCACACATAAGTGTTGGCACCAACACTCCAACATGCACAGCTAGTCTGGCCCTTTGAGACACCATCTGGCTATTCAAAAAGGCACGCAGGGCACCATTTACCATATTCCCTGCATTCACTCTCCTTTCAATATCACTTTCACATGTTCCATCTTTAAAAAGCATAACTTTCGTTTTGTTTACATTCACTTTCATTCCTTTCTCTTTCAAAGCTTTATTCATAATATTTACAATCTCCTGTACCTCATTAGCGGATGACGCAAGTATTACTTGATCATCAGCATAAAGTAAACATTTGATAAGTAATTTATTCATTCTTAACCCATGCATACTTTCTTTTAAATCTGTTAAACAGTTATCGACAGGCAACCACTCCGTTTATTCTGACACAAACACTAGAACCCTCATAGAGAGACTTCAATGCTTGAGTCAGACAACCGCTCACCCCATAACGTTGACCACAGCTCATTCGTCACCACTCGATCTTAGGCCTTTTCTAAATCTAGCAATAAACTTTTTGGTGTTTAGCTAAAAATTGGAATGGAGTTGTTATCACTAATTCCAACAGATAGATATATATATTTATACTAGCTGATCCCACGGCTTCGTCTTCATGGAATGTTTTTTGGGTAGCATTTTCATTAATTTATGCAAATTGTTTTACAAATAAGAGACATGCATATAAATACTTTAATGAGCTATTTCCTGTGTATTACTGCAAAGAGCTTATGATACTTTTTCAGGCACTAGATTATCAGAGTTTAGTTTTTGAAAATGTCAAAAATTTGAATTTCTTTAGTTAATACCTCCACAACCCCCCTTGCGGGTGTAATTTCGCAAAATTTTAGCTGATCACTACTCGGCAAAAGTAATATTCCTACCAAATTTCAAGTTTCTATGCCTTATGGTCCCAGAGATATCGTGATGAGTTAACAGATACCTGGATATCGCTTATATATATATATATATATAGATATGAGATATCCAGGTATCCAGGAATATTCCTTTTGTTGAGTAGAGATCAGCTAAGAACGGATTTTGCAAAATTCCACCCGCAAGAGGGGTTGCGGAGGTGTTAAACGTATGTTTCTTATCTATAAAACAATTTGCCTAAATTAATGAAAATGCTACCAAAAACATTCCATGCAGACGAAGTCGCGGGTTGAGCTAACTATATATACTACACACTACAGGTCAGCCAACAGTTGATATGTTAATAATTATATATTGACTGATATATATCTATGTGCAATTGCAATATCTATATCCATCCTAATGTAATTTCAGCCACGTTGGCTAATTTCGTGCACAACCTCCATATTTATGCTAGAGATATTATAGTGCTTCTTTCAATCTCAAATCTATATCCAACTCGCAGAGATTACGCGTAAAACTGACGGCTTAACGTACATAAAGCTAAAAAGAAGCTGAAATCATCTTTATGATACTCAAGGTCCTGCTCAAATATGTTGCTCTACACCGTTATTAAAACCATGGTGAACAGCAAAAGAGCGTGGTTTGCGATGGTTTCTTTCTGCGAGGATAAAGGGAAGGAGGTGAGAGGCCCACGATTACTGTCTGCCTCCTTATTGGTTTTTTTTAAATATAATTATAACAGACAAACAAGCTGGCGGAACACCTGATGGTAAAGGATCACCGCTGCCCATGGACACGGCCAAGGAGGTAGTAGTTCAATTGACTCTTAAACATTTGCTTGTGCAAATCTTGGGGAAACACTGCTGCTGGAAGTTGGTTCCACATTTTGCAGGTACGCGGAAAAAACATCGTCCAAACCAAAAAAAGATAGTTCAGACCTTTGGGTAATGGATGCGTTGCCCAACAGGGGGAAGTCCCACAAGGAGATTTCGTCGTCGTCGTCGTCGTCGCTTCAACCGATGGACGTCCACTGCTGGACATAGGTCTCACGTAATGACGTCCACAAGGTCCGGTCTAGCGCCGCCTGGCTCCAGCGGCTACCGGCGACCCTTTTTATGTCGTCGGTCCACCTTGTGGGGGTCTCCGTACACTGTGCTGCCCGGAGCGGGGTCGCCACTCCAGCACCTTCGGGTTCCAACGTCCATTGGTCCGTCGGACTATGTGCCCCACCCATTGCCACTTCAGGTTCGCGATTCGTAGAGCTATGTCGATGACTTTGGTTCTCTTACGGATCTCCTCATTTCTGATTTGATCGCGTAGAGAAACACCGAGCATAGCCCTCTCCATCGCACGCTGAGTGACTCTGAGCTTTCGAATGAGGCCCATAGTCAGCGACCACGTTTCGGAGCCGTAGGTCATCAAGGTATCGGGTCATTTGGAACGGATTGGTGTACAGGTACATCGCTAGCGGGGTTACGATTGTCTATCAATCGTGTTCTCCTGATTCCTTCATAGAGTATTTTAAAGATTTATTTTTTATACACAAAAAGTATTTTTTTTTGCTTGGACATCACGCTATTTTTTCATACAATAGTCTTCAGAGTCGTGTGAACCTTCATTTTAAATTCAGGTTTTTATTATTCAGATATTTATATGTCTTCTAAAGACTGTTTTACATTCGCTTATCTTGTCTTTTCTTGTATAATTACATATTATCTGATGCGTAATGCATGAAGCGTTTCTCGTTGAATATTTATTTCAATTTCAAATATAATAATTTTTCTTTATGCTATGTTTAAGGCAAGCGTATTTCATATTAAATATTGAATCGTTTCTTTTGGATACGTTTACCACTGGTTCAATATCATACCAGTCAATCGGGGTTAAAGTCAATAAAGACGCTGAAGAACAATTGATTTCCACATTGGAAGGTAAAAAGCTTACCTGTAAAAATGTAGACCAAGCTCTGAAGCCATTTCCACGTCCTTCTTCCATAGATTATAGCTGTCACAAGCAACGTCTCCATTGGATTCATCTTTGATAGCTTCCGAGGATTCGTGGGTGTAGACATCCCATATACTCGGAGATTTATCTGAAATGCATAAGCAGATAGATAGGGAGATTAGATTAGAAGCTACAGTCTCCTACCATTATTTGAAGGCAACTTATTCTTACTAAGGAAAAAACTTTACCAGTGGCATTCCATGCTCCCTCTACTTGATACGCTGAAGTCGCGGAACCGAACTTAAATCCAGGGGGGAAATCACGACTGCAGCTAACTGCAGCTATCAGGAAGCTGGAGAAATTAAAATTTGCTCATGCTGTTTATGGATACAATTTAACCTTAACGAGCTACAAAGTAACGTATTTTATAATTCCCTTAAGAATCCCTTACACCTTTACCCTTTCCTTAAATTTATCCAAAACTCAATAAATAGTACTATTATGTTTGCTTTTTTAATGCTTAACCTTCTCATCATATAGCCTGTCAATTATTTTCAATTAATTCCACAGTAAAGCCATGTGTCAAGGATATTAAAGCTTCTTATATACGTTATCATTGACAGTATGACTTTACTGTAATCGTAGAGAATTAAATAAATAGTTAAATAGAGCCTCCTCCTCCTTGAGTCCTTTGCTATTGTCTAGGGGTTATGACAAAGAACTCCGATGATATTTTTTCCATATTAATAGAAAGCCAGTTGCTTCTTCTTTCGGTCATCGTAGAGAGAAGTTTTTAATATGGTGCGGACCTGATTGGACCAACGCATTGAGCTCTTGCTCTTTTGCCATTAACTTTGCCAGCTATCACCAGCTTTTCAAGGTTATCACCTTGTTTCTTGGCAATTTGGCCAAATTACTCAAGTATTTTTTTAAGTCGAATGATGAAAAATCTATTTGTGACCTTGACTTTATTTAGAATTCATTAGTTAAACTGCCTTATTGGTGTAGTTGTTAGCATGTTCGACTACAGACAAGAGGTCCTGGGTTCGAGTCCAAGGTCGGGCCAATTCAAAAATCTATATTAAGTTTTCTATTAAGATTTTCTCCATATTTGTCTGAAGTTGGGAAGTTGGCGGTGTGATCCAACCCCGTGCCTCGCACAATAAAAGTGGAATACAAAAAGACGTCGCTGCACTAGGAGACATAATCCAGTAACTCCACAAAAGACCTTCCGGAGACGCCGGAAAAGATAAAACAGATTTATTAAACATTATTACGATGATGGAAGATGTAATAAAAACATACCATGGCACATTGTTCAAACTGGTAGATCAAACTGACGCAAGAATAAGGCATGGAAACCATAGGAAAAACTGTGAGTCACATAATCGAAAGGGTATTCACCAAAATAATGGACCAAACACCAGCCATAGACAAAATAGAAGAGAAACTCGAAGAGATCGAAGGAAAAATAACACAGACAACAGAGTGAATTCTGAGCGTGCAGAACACCAGTACACACGTCCCGACACATAAAGCGAACGGACAGGAAACAAAACGGAAATGATTTTAGGACCTAAAAGATGAGGAACTTGCTGGTGACGTCTGATATCCAGACGGACACCAGCAAGAAACTCACCTCCAAAATTAAATCTACATTAAACCCGAAGGACACGGGCTTTAGAATCGACTCGCTGAGAAAAGTCAAAGATCAGAAAGTCTTTATCGGGACAACGAGAGAAGATGACCTCGACCAAATTAGAAAAAGGTTAAAAGACCGAAACCTCAGTGTGGAGACAAAGGAGAACAAGGATCATCTAATTATATTGAAAAACGTCTTGAAAGACACCACAGACGACGACGTAATTCACTGCCTCAAGAGCCAAAATGCTCACATACTAGAGGAGATACCAGCCAGTGACTACAGGGCCAGCGTGCGGTACCGGAGGAAGGCGAAAAATCCGCACGAAGACCATGTGGTCCTGCAGGTTTCCTCCCTGGTGTGGAGAGCGGTGACTGAGAGCGGAAAATTATATATAGATATGCAGAGGGTCCACGTCTCTAAACAAAGCCCGTTAGTCATGTGCATTAGATATTTGGGCTATGGGCACGGACGGAGGCATTGCACCGGGGAAGACGTAAGGTGCAGTCACTGCGGAGACTCACACCTGTGCGACTGCCCCGCACGAAAAGAGGGGATACCCGTGAAATGCCTCCACTGTGCTAAAGCAAAACACGCACAACAGAATCACAATGTCTTCGACGAGCAATGTCCAGTCCAGCGGAAGTGGGATTAACTGGGAAGGTCCAGTGTTGCCTACTTCTGACTGGACACACTCACACACACCCAACACATATATCACAACACAATTTTTTTTTATAGTTATGGCAGACAAACGAGCTGGCGGGTCACCTGATGTTAAGTGATCACCGCCGCCCATGGACACCTGCAGCACCATAGGTACTACTGATGCGTTGCCGGCCTAATAAGTGGGAGTTGATTCGCCTCTTCAACACATCTGCATCATAGCCTTGCGGGAACACCGTTCCACATTTTACACGTCCGTGGGATAAAAGATCGACGGTATCTAAGTGTGGTTGAAGGCCATGCATATATGGTTATATGAAGGTTATATGGATGAAATTTATCGGTCCGTCGAGTTGTCCGATCATAAAACCGTGAAAGCACTCATACACATACCAAATACATACGGCATACCACAGCACACACACAAAAATACTCCAACAACATTTCATGCAAGGAAAGAAAAAGGACAGTAGAACTTTGTATCCTCAATCTTAATAGATTGAAGCATATCAAAACAACAGTCGGGGTAAAGTAGTGAGTAAGAGTTGAGTATTAAAATATAAGGGCCCATATTACAAGGAGAGGTAATGCAATGCACACACAATTATGCAAAACACACAAACAGAGAGGACACTGTGAGGAAATTACGCCCTTCGCTCTCTCGCCAAGTTAACCACAACAAAATCAAATTCAACACATATCACTCACATATATATAATAAATACAATATGAGACAAATGATGTAAAAGGAAAATTAACCGAAATTAGTATTAAGAGAATGAGATAAATTACAACATTGAAATAGAAAAGTAAACGAATACAACGTAATAATACAAAGTATCTAATAATAAATATAGAAAATGCAAATGTAAAGTAGATAATAACAATGTAACAATAGATAATGAAAATACAAAATAAATAATGTAAATATAACAGTATAAGTAAGCAGCACATGTAAACATTTGAAAAATTCCTATAAATTGTAACTTGGTAAATTTATAATAGTATAAATTACATATAATTTATAACGAATTAATATTAACAACAGAAACAATGTAAAAAAAGGAAATGTAAGAGTACAGTAAGTAAGTAAAAGTAAGTAGCAGCCCATTAACGTCCCACTGCTGGGCACAGGCCTCCTCACTCCGAGGAGCGAGGGTTTTTAGAGCATAGACCCACCACGCTGCTCCACTGCGGATTGGCAGGCATAGTACACAAGTGCACTCTCTATTCCTTCACTCTCATAGTCCGATGTGACGGGAATCCGACACGACCGGAGAGAGATCAGGCGCAGGACCGACGGCTTAACGTGCTCTCCGAGGCACGGGGGTGAAGCATACCGCCAACTTCCCAACTTCGGCCAAATATTTAGAAAATCTTAATAGAAAACTCAATATTGATTTCTAAATTGGCCCGACCCGGGACTCGAACCCAGGACCTCATGTTTGTAGTCGAACATGCTAACCACTAGACCAATGAGGCAGTGAAAAGTACAGTAGAATATAATAATGTAATAACAGATAGTGAAAGTGTAAAACAAACTATGTAAACGAAATAGTATATATAACCGAATTGCCGAAAAACACCCGTGCCTCGCAGAGCACGTTACGCCGTCGGTCCTGTGCCTTGAAATTGTTTAGGAATATTCCTTTTGCCGAGTAAAGATCAGCAAAGAACAGATTTTACGAAATTTCACCCGCAAGGAGGGTTGCGGGGGTGTTAACTATTGATTCATCACGATATCTCTGGAACCATAAGGCTAGAGACTTGAAATTTGGTAACAATATTCCTATTGCTGAGTACAGGTCAGCTAAGAACGGATTTTACAAAATTCCACCTGCAGGGGGGGTTGTGGGGGTGTTAACTATTGACCCATCACAATATCTCTGGAACCACAAGGTGTAGAGACTTGAAATTTGGTTGGAAAACTCCTTTTGCCATGTAGAGGTCAGCGAAGAACGGATTTTACGAAATTCCACCCACAAGGGGGGTTGCATGGTTATTAATTAAAAAAATTCAAAGTTTTACATTAAAAAACATTCAAACTTCACATTTACAAATTATATTTCTTATGGTATGTAAAATCTGCCTAAATTAATGAAAACCCTCCAAAAAAACATTCCACGCAGGCGCAGTCGCGGGTTCTGCTAGTTTCTGTATAATAAACATTTTACAAATAATATTTTCAATAGAATAAATGGACTACTGTGTCAAGAGTAACATGTCAGGGTTAATTGAAGATAAACTTTAAAATAGATAATGGATCGCACTAAATTGTCTGGGATAAACTGAATATAATTGCTATAAAAAATATTAGTTGTAATATATTATTAAGGCCCTCTGGCAAAATTAATAAAACAGTATATAAATCAAATTGTTTTAATTCTGCTCGGGGTCCGTAATGATTACATTAAGTTTAAGAGTAGTAAAGTAAAAAAAAGTAAGTAGCAGCCTTTTAACGTTCCACTGCTAGGCACAGGCCTCCTCACTTCGAGAAGCGAGGGCTTTAAAGCATAGACCCACCACGCTGCTCCACTGCGAATTGGGAGGCATGGTACCCAAGTGCACTCTCTATTCCTACACTCTCATAGTCCGATGTGACGGGAATCCGACAACGACCGGAGAGAGAGCAGAACCGACGGCTTAATGTGCCCTCCGAGGCACGGGGGTGAATCACACCGCCAACTTCCTAACTTCGGGCAAATTATTGAGAAAATCTTAATAGAAAACTCAATATCGATTTTGAATTGGCCCGACCCGGGACTCGAACCCAGGACCTCATGTCTGTAGTCAAACATGCTAACCACTAGACCAAAAACCCTCGTTCCTCAGAGTGAGGAGGCCTGTGCCCAGCAGTGGGACCTTAATGGTCTGCTACTACTACATTAACAATGGATGTGTGTTCGTAACAGTAAAAGTAAATAGAAGGCCATCAACGACCCACTGCTTGGCCCAGGCTTCCTAGCTTGTAAGAGAGAGGGTTTTTAGAGCATAACCCAATAAGCTGTTCCACTGCCGGTTTCTTGGCATAGTACACAAGTGTATATATTCCTTCTCTTTCATAATAGGATGTGACAGCAATCCGACACGACCAGGCGAAGAACCGACGGCTTAACGTGCTCACCGACGCAAGAGGGTGCAAATATCGAGAATTTCTTAAAAGAAACCTTAATATAGATTATTGAATCCTCATATGTGTAACCAAACAAGCTGACCACTAGACCAATGAGGCAATCAGGTAGACATGTACCTTTCTTATATCACCATAAAGACTTACTAGTTCAACCTAAATGTAAATATAAAATCAAGTTAAAACTAAATTTAGGTTAAATATTGTCGGAAGAAAGTTTTGCATAAGAATTATGAATTTAATTCGAATACAAAATGCAAATAATATGCTTTTATGGCAATCACGACAATGAATATTACGTTTGAACGTACTCAATTAAGCTGTTCCATTGCTGGTTGTCAGGAAGAAGTACTCACGGGATATACAGATTTCATAACGATGCTTTCTTCCACCCGAAGAGCACAATGATAGATTGACATGAACAATCAAGCATGAAAGTTTCTTTTTATATAGAGAAACTCGGTGTCCTCCAAGGTATCGAAGCCGCGATTTCTCTGGACGAGAAACCACTAGGACATCATGGTCACAAAAATATAGTTCAGCTCTAATTAGCATAAAGAAAATTGTCTGTCTACTTCTCTAATCACTATTTTCTAGTTTCTAAACATCAGGAAACACTAGATTAGTTGTATATGTTAAAGGGGTAAAACACTGAAGCTGAAACACAACCATCTAGTAAAATTAAGCTTCACATTTTAAACATGTTACTTCTACATCTGTTTATAAAAATAACTAAAAAATATATCCTTCTTATTATAAAACAATCAGAAGTTACGCATAATGTACGATTTATCGTAAACATCGATTTAAACACAGTAACTGACCTGAACACAACTGTCTTATCCCAAGTCATATTGAGAACTGCCGCAACTTATAAACTGCACTTCTGAAGAACTCTCCAATTATGTTTTATAGATAAAGATTTTTTATCGTCAAACACGAATTTCAATATTGTAACGTGTTCCGTATGTAAAATTTGGTAACATAGCTAACACATGATTGCATAGAGTGATTCATAAAGATGGTATATAATTTGTGTAGGTTCTGCATAAATTTTTTGAATTAAAACAATAATTTCTTGTCGGAAAAATTAAGCCAGTATTGGTACTAACAATTATGTATGGTAGTGAAAGTTCTAAATGACAGAAGAATCACAGAAGTAAAATAAATGCGGTAGAGATGAGAGCGTTGAGAAGCATGAGTGGATTAAAACTGAGTGACAGAGTAAGAAATAGTGTGATAAGAGAACGTTGTGGTATAAAAGAAGACGTAGTGACTAAAATTGAGAAAGGTATGCTTAGATGGTTTGGGCATGTAGAAAGAATAAATGAAAGGAGACTAACAAAAAGGATTTATGAGTCAAGAATGAATGCGTAAGTTGGAAGGGGAAGACCAAGGCGAACGTTCCTGGACCAAATCCAGGACATTTTAATTAAGGGCCAGGTCAAGAGTACTCTAAACCGACGAACTTGTATGAAAGGTTTAATGAGAATGAATAAAGCGAAGGAGATATGCAAGGATCTTGGCAAGGGGATGGACGTGGTCTCTGCCTAACCCTATAGGAATGAGGCGTGGTGCTATGTATATATGCATATTGGAACATATCGAACATTAAAGAATAGCTCAATATCATTTCTAGCTTCTTAAAGACATCAAGTATGTAAAGCTAACATAAGTGAGATACTTTATTTCTTCTTCATCTTGTTCCTCTACTGGAGGTTGGACATCAACTGTGAGAACATGATCAAGGTAAGCAACTTTTCTGATTTTGATAATCTGCAATAGCCTAAACTTTGGGCCTACTTGTCTCGAATCCTCCGCATTGCTGAGTATCTTCTTTGATATTCCAAGCTTCACATCCGTATAGGACTATGTGTCGAATGTACACTAGAGTAGACGAGTGTGAAAATGTAAACTTTAGCATTTCACTAATGTTACAACTGGAAAGTTCTATTCTCGTTTTATTAAAGGAAATGGGTGAGATATCTATGAGCGTCTTTATTTCCGTTTTGCCATCCCAGTCTTCAGTTAATCTTATTTCTAGATAATTAAATTTACGCACCAGCTCTAACTTTTTACGGACATGCTGCATTAAGACTACACTCATTCAATCGATTATGAAGGTCTGATTCTGAAGGTCGTTTATTATACGTCCATTGACTTTGAATACATTGATTCAAACGGATACAGTATTAATTCCTTTAAACTTAAGCACGTCAGTTACCTTAAATATTTCCTGTATGTTATTATGATCACTTACACTATATAGTTTGAATGGATATTTTGCTTGTGTTAAAATGCGACGACATTTTTTTGATGCTTAGTTGCGATATAACAACAAATATTTGACTTTTACGACTTTTCTGTGCTATTGAGTCGCTCGATCTGTTCCCAAGGACTGTATTTTTTGTTATTTATATATCTTTATTGCACACATTCTTAAAAAAAAAAACAAGTTTGAAAAATAACATTATACAGATTAAAAATTTAGCACGAAAGTGTGCAAAGGCGGCCTTATTGTCTTGAGCAATCTCTTACAGGCAAAAAACGCGTGGAATTGCGTAAAGCGGATAATAATACTTATATATTTGTATTATATGCAAATTTTATGAATTTTTGCATATAATACAATACATAATACATATACAAATAATATACAAACTTAAACTACGACATATATATATATATATATAAGTCGGAGGGCAGGTGTCTGTGGAACGCTGGACGCTGGCGCCATCTATCGGCGTGGGACAGAGTCAATAGTGGAAGTCTGGCGGGAATCTCTCGGCAGTGCTCGAGTGGCGCTCGACCGGAGCGGTCTACTGTTGGAACTGTCGCGTTCCTAGCTATTAAGTTAATGAGTTTATGTAAATTGATATCGGGAACATTAAGTGATTGAACATTATAATCCGAGTTAATTAGTGAAGTGTTATAATTAAGTTTAGCAAGTTGTTTTGATCCTCCTAAAACAATAACTTGCGACTTTGCTGGATTTATATTCAGACCATATTATGTACTCCACCGGTTAATAAGAGCGAGATCAGAATTGAGACTATCAATGGCCTGGTTGATGTTGAGGGCGGGGTCTGCGGTATATACTTGGAGGTGGTCAGCATAGAGATGGAAGGAAGAAGTAAAGAGACGAGTAACAGAATTAATATGTCGGAGTGCAAGAGTCTGTGGATCGCTGGTCCATGTGTAATAGTCTGTGGAACGCTGGCGCCATCTGTGTATCGGCGTGGGGCAGAGTCAATTAGTGGCAGTCCGGCGCGTCTCTCGGCAGTTCTCGAGTGGCGGTCGGCCGGAGTGGTCGACTATTGAAATTGTCGCGTTCCTAGCTATTATTGTTAATGAGTTTGTGTAAATTGATATCACTTAATGTTCCCGACATTAAGTGATTGAACATTACAATCCGAGTTAATTAACAAAGTGTTTGATTGCACCATCATTACCCACGATCGCCCACAGAATAAGAAATGAAATAATGGATCCCATTAATGACGATGTCGACGGAGAACCCTACGCCCCCGTGCTTTATGCTACTCCGTTCTCTCTTATTCTCCGACAAATATATATAGCAAAAAGAAGAGGAGATAGTATACCACCTTGGGGAACCACAGCGGCCACAATTAAGGAAGAAGAAAGGTTAATCTCATTTTAAACACACTTCTAGCGGCCTCGTTATTAACTATTGAACCAAACGATAGCATCTAGAGAAACATTAATTGACTTTAGAACAGCTAGAAGCAAATCGAAGTCAACTGTATTAAAGGCGTTACTAAAGTCTAATAAAGCCAACACACTGATCAGTTTCTTATCCATATTACACCTAATATCATCGCATATCTTGATCAGCGTAGTGACGGTGCTATGTGCAGTACGGAAACTGACTGATATGGGCTTTGAATGTTATTATTAGCCACGTAAGTTTGTAGTTGCTTATACACCACGCATTCAATCACTTTAGAGAGGAATGGGAGAATATAGGTCTAATGTGAAAGAAACAGGTGGGAGTATTAACTTTCGGGGTAGAACATAAGCACTCTTCCAAATATCAGGAAATTCGTTTGAGGAAATAATTATTATTATGTGGGAATAGGAATTAATAGTAGGAATTAATTATGTGACATCCCATGGCGTTAGATTTTGTCTAGAAAATGGGTTTTTTTACTTCTAAAATAGTGGTTGGAACAAGTTTAGAGGTAAAGATAATTTAGCGTGTTACATTTAATTTTATTATCGATAGAAGTTACTGAGTCAAAATGCTTAAGAAGGGTTTAACATCAATCTTATGAGGACTATTATTATGTTGACGTCCTATTCCTAAACTCTCGAAAAATTTCCATGTTTTCCTTGGGTTCCTGGGCGACTGCCTCATTGGTCTAGTGGTTAGCATGTTCGACTACAGTCATGAGGTCCTGGGTTCGAATTCCCAATTCAAAAATCAATATTGAGTTTTCTATTAAGATTTTCTCAATATTTGCCCGAAGTTGGGAAGTTGGCGGTGTGATCCACCCCCGTGCCTCGGAGAGCACGTTAAGCCGTCGGTCCTGCGCCTGATCTCTCTCCGGTCGTGTCGGATTCCCGTCACATCGGACTATGAGAGTGAAGGAATAGAGAGTGCAGTTGTGTACTATGCCTGCCAATCCGCAGTGGAACAGCGTAGTAGGTCTATGCTCTAAAAATCCTCACTCCTCGGAGTCGTCTGTGCCCAGCAGCGGAACTTTAAAGGGCTGCTACTTACTTCCTTTTTACTTTATTACTCTCAATATTCGAAAGTAAGTGAGATCTCTGAGCATCCCGGTAGACTTTACTGCAATGCTTTTATACTTATTGCGATTTTCAGCTGTAGGTCTTGATTTGAATTTGAGTTTTGCAGCATTCCGTCTATCTGTACTGTAATATCCGTTGAATAGTTCGTTGGAGATCTAAACGAACGGACAGCGAAAGCGTCTTCATTGTATACTACATAAAAGATAAACATACATAGATAGCATCACGCCTCATTCCCATAAGGGTAGGCAGAGACAACATCCTTCCACTTGCCACGATCCTTGCATATCTCCTTCGCTTCTTTCATTCTCATTAAACCTTTCATACAAGTTCGTCGGTTTAGAGTACTCTTGACCTGGCCCTTATTTAAAATGTTCTGGATTTGGTCCAGGAACGTTCGCCTTGGTGTTCCCCTTCCAACTTTCGCATTCACTCTTGAAAATATAAAGATATATAAAGATAGTCAGTAAATATAAAATATTCCCTGAGTCACCAACGAGGCCGTCCAGCAGTTGCGATCGCAAATTTAAAGGACAATACATGCGTCATACGTAGATATATTTGGTCTTTTAAAACAACTTTTGTTATCTTTTTATTTCAGCGAGGTCGTTTACACGACGGGTAAGGTGACGACATTTTTTTTTAAATATCCTCTCAATTTTTTAATTCCATCTCATCAATACTGATAGCCTAGTGACCCATCAGCAAGCTATTAGTGTTGTAATAGAATGAAACGTGGATTCTCGTTCAAAGAAGTCAATCCTGGAAAGGAACCATTAAATTTATCTTTAAAAGAAATTAAACATAGATGCTTGAATTAACCATGATAACATTATATCGAACCTTAACATTAATACAGACAAAATAAAAGTAACTAAAATGCGCCATCAGAAGCAAATGGATGGGTGCCCATAAGGCTGGCAGCGTTACCTCTTTGGACAGCGATACTTATACGCTGTCCGAAGTACCACCCGGCCTTAGGGTCACGGGTGACATCAACTAAGTGAGATGAGATTTCTTTCAAAAAACTTTTAGCCTCAGGACCCCACGGTCCCAATGTCTCCACGCCAAAAGGCACAAATATGTATTCTAAAGCAAGGCTCTCATATTTGCGCCTCTTGGCGTTTTCAGCTAATGACGCCGCCGCTCCCGCTGATTTGGAGGTAGCGTCAATGTGAGATGGTGCAAGCGTATCAACACATGTAGCATCCCACACCAACGACCTTCCTTTTTTCCAAGGCATCAACGACATACCATCAGGTCTCTTACCATCATCACGTGCAATTCCATTCGGCTCGAGAATAGCCGGCACGTTAATGGTGACAAAGGTCCTTCTGATGATGACGAATCTACGAAGACAAGACAGACCATGGTGACCGAGTTGATTTACCCACTCACAACGATAGGGCTCTGTTGTTTGAATTAGATGCTTGAATTAAATCAAAATATCTTTATTCAAGTAGGCATATTACAGCACTTTTGAATCGTCAAATTATATTTTTTTTCCACACTCTGATTCTAATATACATCTGATGACGGTACTCAAGATCGGCTTAAAATCTAAAGTTACGAGGGTTCCTTCGCGCCCTGATCCGAGAAGAACCCACAACAAACTCAGTCGGGTTTTTTTTTTTACCATCATCATTACAATAACAAATTAGTTTACTATATTTTAATTAAAATTAGAGCAATTTGTTCACTCCCAAGCGTTTCTATCGTCTAGGTAATCTTGCAACTTATAATACGATTTTTCTATCAACTTTCTTTTAACAAAGACTTTGAATTTATTAATTGACATCTTTAGAACGTCTTGTGGGAGTTTATTATAGAAACGTATACAGTTACCCTTAAATGAGTTGTTAATCTTATGCAGCCTACTAGAATTTATAACAAGTTTGTTTTGGTTTCGTAAGTTATATGATGTACATTCACTCTTTTTATTAAAAGAGTCAATGTTTTTATGTACATACAACAAGTTTTCTAATATATATACGCAGTGAACTGTCATTATGTTAACTGCCTTGAATTTATTTCTTAGCGACTCTCTTGGACCCATATTGTATATCGCACGAATGGACCTTTTCTGCTGTACGAATATTGCATTGTTTATTAGATATCCAAATTTCGTTTGGAAACCTGATCATCTCCAAAGTAATTCAGGGGTGTGTATAGCATGCCAATCCGCAACGGAGTAGCATTGAGAGACTCTCCTCTATGAGGGGGAAGACCTGTGTTCAGAAATGGGACGTTAAAAGACTGCAGCTTATTCTCAATATTTGCAGTTGGCAGTGTGCTCCATCCCCATGTCACAGAGAGCACGTTAAGTCAGTGGAACTGCGCCTGACGTTTCTTCGGTCGTGTCAGACTGCTGTTCTAACGGGCTAAGATATTTTTTTTATATTCACAATAAGTTTGCTCTTGATCTCAATCACGATTGATTGGGGAAAATGATAGTAGCTAAAAGGTTCCTATTGTCCTGAAATGATTTGGGTTGTAGGATTCGCAAAACACAGAACAAGGCAGAGTATTCCACAGTTTCACATTACGAATCAGGAAAGATATATCGAATCATTTCCTGCGAATAGTTGGGAGGTCTACAATGTAAGGGTGGAAATTTCACCGATAGGTGCGGTAGTAAAACAGTGCTGGTACTGCATCATGCAATTCCTGAGATCGTTCCCCGAAGTATACCTATAAAAACAGACAGGCTGGCGACATTATATCAATGTTGCAGGCTCTGCAGTTTTGCGTGACTTAAGGAGTCTTTACCAATCAGCCTTTTTGCTCGTTTATCAATCGAATGAAGGAATAGAAAATGCAATTGTGTGGTGGTGGGTCTATGCTTTAAAGAATCCTGTGTCATATGAGCAAGAACGTCTGTGCTTCTCAATGGGACGTCAAATGGCTGTTGCTTATCATTTTTAACTAATACATAGATGTGACTGGCGTATTAATGCGTATGCTCTTTTCAGCAATAGGTCCTGGTTCGAATCTTGCAACAAGAATTGTATTTTCCCACATGTCTGAAGCTGGACTATCGACAGGCTTCGGCCGTTGCTCTATCAATAAATTTGGATCCAGTCTAATGCTTTGTAGAAAACATCCACGGGTATATTACCTCTCTCGATTAACATAGACTAATCAAGTTAGATTACAGTTACGTGCTCACATGTTACGTCAATTATATTTTATTCAGCGTAATACTTTATTGTTACATTAATGCAAAATGAATTGTTATCCTTGATGAAAACTATCATTAACTAAAGACAAGTTTAAAAGTCGTTGATTACCGATTTGCTCATAATTTACATAATAATGAAGTAATTAATGATATGCATTATTCACAAGCTGTACCTGCGTATCAACATGCGTAGACATCAGAATGATCAAATGTTTAAAACTGAAAATTTCATGGTTTTATAACATTAGAATACATTTTAGAACTGGAATCCCCCTGTTCCTATGTGTGCCAATTGACTGATACTAATTTCTTAGAGACTGAAATATGGACCAATCCTATTATTAAATTATTCTACAGTTGCATAAAGTTAGAGGAACGTACATTAAAAAGTAGATTATTTCTGCTACTTCCCTAAAACATGAATATCTATGGAAGACTATCAATTTATCAATTTGCTCATGCCCATACATTTTTAAGCGTTACCAATCTTCGAAAGTTCTGTTGTCCAAGTGAAGATCTTTGAGATAAATCAAGTTCTTTTCAGAGAATTATTTATTTTTGAACTTATACTAAGTGTCATCCAGCAGTTACTTGATGCTATAGCATTAAGCATTGCTTTAGTCCATATAATTAACATTACAAGAGATTAAATGATACTTTACATATTTTTAACTTCTATATATGCAAAACAAAAGCAGATTTCTAATAACAAAGTTCTTGGAGCAAAGCTGCGGATGTGCACGTATATGGTGAATTTATTAAGGCTTCATATTTAATATAGAATCCTAATTAAAGCGTAGGGCAGGAGGTGTAGGAGTAATTTATAAACCTGCAACATTTGCATCATCGGACGCACCTTGACCTCAATCGGTTAATACCAGTTTTAAGAATTATTTCAAGTGATTCCACAAATTCAGGGCTCTTCTTTGATATTCTTAACTTTATTAACAAACTTGACTAACAATTTAAATATTGTTTAGCCAAATGTTGCCATCTAGAATCAAGAATTGATAAGTATTCTTAATCCAGGGCAATGTGAATTTGTTTTTAAAGAGGATTCTGTTGCTTGCGAAATTAAGAAAGATATAAAGACTAGTTGATCCACGCTATTTCGTCTGAGTACACTAAAATGTGGAACCTTACAGCAGAAGCCGTACACAACGAAATTTTAATTACAAATTAAAATAAAACTTGTATAGCATCATCTTATTTTGGAATTTCTTCTTTGTCAAACGCGGTGACAAGTATATTTTATACCTATAGAATATAAAATAATTCTGATGAATTGTAATTAAGAGATAGATGAAACATGGGACACGAATAAAAGTAGACTTCTAGTTGTAGAAAATTTATAATTTAAAGGTGGTTATGTAGAGGGGCGAGAGACTAATCATTATTGTATTATTACGTTTGAAAATTAATCATCTTCTTTTATACAAGAAGATGTAGGCACTAAAGTTGAGAGAGAATGACATGCTTAGATGGTTCGGGCACGTAGAGAATGAATTAAAAGAGACGGACGAAATGGGTTTTTGCGTCAATAGTGAATGGAAATGTTGGAAAGAGAAGATGAAGACGTTGCTGGACGAAATACAGGACATTTTAAATAAGGGCCAGATCAAGAGTACTATACAAGCAGATATGCAAGGATCGTGGCAAGTGGAAGGACATGGTCTCTGCCTACCCCTATGGGAATGAGATGTGATGCTATGTATGTATGATAATTAATCAAGATAGAATGAAATTTTTAAGTAGACTGAAAGTAAGAACAATCTACCTTGTATATTACCTCATCAAGGATTATGAAAAGGTTTTTGATAATGTTTATATGAATTAATGGACTAAGCACGGCGTTTCTGTCGTGTCTTGATACATTCAAAAATAAATGATAGATAGATAGATAGTATTCATGAAAAATAGTTTCGAGAAAGTGATTGACTTATTAATTTATATTTTCACAAAATTTATGACTCTTTTTTGCATTCCCGTGATCATAGTAGAAGTAGGTGTTCTACAAGGATGCATTCTAGGGCCTCTTATATTATAAATATATTATGTATACAAACACACACACATACTCGTATGCTTAAATCCAGTTTTATTGAATGATTCAAGTAACAAGAGGCTAAAAATCGATTACAAATTATAATACTTCATGTCCATTTGTATTCAATGCGTCTATTTTTAACTCAAATATTAGTCTTTTACTTGCCCCCACACTTAAATTATCTCCATTCTTTGATAAAAAACCACTTATAGTATTTATGTTTATGACTGTGTTTTCTTGAGATACGTATTGTTATCTAATATGACTATTTGTAAATGCTATAGTAAAACTAATTCACTACTGACGTGCGATAACCAACGCTTAATTTATGATCATACGTATGTATTTTTTTAGAGATGCCGAGAACCTGAACAAATATATTTTACTAATGTATGACATAATTAAATGTATTTGTAAAAACTATAAAAATAAAGTTATCGACAAAGATTTTTTCTAAAGTATGACGCAATCAAAGGCATCCGTAAATACTGAAATGTTAAATGAAACAAAAATATTAGACGACGTAATTGAAATTCAAGTAATTTAGAAAATAGCATTTTTAATTGATCTAAGTCTCAGGTGGTGGAAGATTTCTGTCGTTGCTAATCACCACATTACTGCCGAGCAAAAACTATTGTGTTCCGGCATAATGCTTGGTAGAAACCATAAATAATTACCACTTTCCTGGATAGCTTCCATTTTAAACTCTATCGTCACTTAACCTCACATAATTTTGCAGTCAGACACTGACCTGAATAATAATAAAAAGGTCGTCAATAATCATTTTTGAAGACTGAACCCTTCAATAAGTGTTGAAGTGCCAACGACCGCTTAATTGCCTTTAATCCAATGCATTTATATATCCGCTACAAATATAAATGCACAGACGATGACGAATAATGCATCAAGTTCATGCAAATTTTCACTTGTTATTCGTATATTTACGTCATGTTATACATTGTACAGTGTTTACGGTCGCTTAACTTGTTAAGCCACTTCCATTTGCGATATGTACCATCAAATGAGATCACAGTCGAACGGTAATGTGTCAGCAATAAAAAACATATTCTTGATTTTACGTATAGTATGTGACATGATAATTATGCCAAAAAAAGGGAATTTTTGTGTCTCTTCATTACTTCAGGTCTGCTCGTTCTCATGAGAGCAAGACTGGTAGGCTGCACGTACTTATTCCCGGAATACGTAGGTTGCGAGTAAGTCTAGTTTATTTTCGAAGGATCCCGTGACTTTTCTCTACGGGAATCTATGCGTTTAATCAATAAGCCATCATGACTTTTTACATACCTACATACATAGCATCACGTCTCATTCCCATAGGGGTAGGCAGAGACCACGTCCTTCCACTTGACACGATCCTTGCATATCTCCTTCGCTTCTTTCATTCTCATTAAACCTTTCATACAAGTTTGTCGGTTTAGAGTACTCTTGACCTGGCCCTTATTTAAAATGTCCTGGATTTTGTCCAGGAACGTTCGCCTTGGTCTTCCCCTTCCAAATTTCGCATTCACTCATAAATCCTTTTTGTAAGTCTCCTTTCACTCATCCTCTCTACATGCCCAAACCATCTAAGCATACCTTTCTCGATTTAAGTCGCAACGTCTTCTTTTATGCAACAACGTTCTCTTATCACACCATTTCTCACTCTGTCACTCAGTTTTACTCCGCTCATACTTCCCAAGTATACAAATTCTTTCACCTCTTCCACTTGTCCCCCATCTATCAAAATATTGGAATTCATCATAGATTCATCTCTTTCAAAAAGCATAACTTTCGTTTTGTTTACATTCACTTTCATTCCTTTCCCTTTCAAAGCTTCATTCATAATATTTAGCATCTCCTGAAGCTCGTTAGCGGATGACGCAAGTATTACTTGATCATCAGCGTAGAGTAAACATTTGATGAGTAATTCATTCATTCTTAACCCATACATACTTTCTTTTAAATCTGTCAAACATTTATCCATGAAAAGGTTGAACAGCCATGGTGACGCAACACATCCCTGTCGAACACCTCTTTCGACAGGAAACCACTCCGTGTACGCTCCGTTTATTCTGACACAAGCACTAGAACCCTCGTAGAGAGACTTCAATGCTTAAATCAGACAACCGCTCACCCCATACGTAGATAACGTTGACCACAGCTCATTCTTGACTTTTTAGTTGAACGTAATTTAAATAAAAAATATACTCTATGCGGTCTTGTTACTATCGTGATATCTGAAAAAAATCCTTGAACTTGTGTATGTATATCTTATCTTTAATTTCTTTTCAGGGTCTATTTGTCATCTAATCTACTTGTTTATAACTTTATGACAGCGCGAGGCCTATAGATAAGGTCCCCCATGAAGTTTTTAAATCTAAACTGTATGTGCAAGTGTATTTTGTGGGAATTGAATGAGACTGAGCCATCATGTTTGAGTAAAGTAGACCCGTTAACTGAGAGGACGAGAGAATCAACGCATCTCTCTCTCTTTCATGTCATATTATCCTACCTGCTTGGGGACCTCGACGTCATATTCTGACGTCGCAGATCGGTGCAGACCTCTCGCTGGCAAGTATTGTAGGTACAATGCTTGTCAACGAGCGGGCCTGGAGTGCTGTTGCCACCTTCTGCGAAATTATCATTTCGCAAAGAGAGAGGGCGAATGCAGCTCAAGCACAGTACCCCGGACGGAGGGGAATAGGATACAGGAGACGGAGGTTTATCAAACTCCTCCCCCTGTAGCGCACTTTTGAGCCACGAACGCCACGAATGCCACGAATCTCTGGTCCTTCCATTTTCCGTATGTAATTCCGTATGTTAAGGAATCATTTTACCCCAACTTTAAGAGGTTAGATCTATATAAATAACTTTTACGGCTAAACCGATTTTGTTGAAATTTGTGTTGTCAGATAGATTCAAGAACGGTTTAGATTTACAAGAAGAACTGAAGCGCGAACTCTGAAGAACCGAACATACTCGTAGAAGCACTGAAACCTGATGACCCAAGCCTGAACAACTGACACCGAGCCTTGAAGACCCAGGCTACTGAAGACCGAAGCTCTCAAGAACTGAAGACCTGTACCTGTCAGAAACGAAAATCAAAGCCCTAAGGACGCCATACAGTCCACTGAACCCCGAGGGACTTGGCGGGTCCTGAATCCCTCCCCAACTTTATGATTTAATATGTTGATTATATCTACCGGCATTTTATTTGATCACAAAACTAGATAATATTTGCCAATATAACATTTACAATGACTTTTTTATTTGATAATATTATCACAGCTGGTTTATTACTTCATATACTTTCATTGTATAATCAGTCACCTTAGGTTTCGGTCACCATATTTTTAATCTATCCTTATCACTAGGTAATATACAAAAGCATGGCATCTGGGCATAAACCTCTGATCTTGCATGAAACAGTGCTTCATGCTAAGACGTATCAAGCTGCTCTGACATACGTCTAAATTTCTACACTTATTTTTCTGGATTGTTCATGTTCCCTTCACTTAAAAGCAGCAATGAATGTTAAGACACTAAAGTAAAATTAAAAGTAAGTAGCAGCCCATTAACGTCCCACTGCTGGGCAGAGGCCTCCTCACTCCAAAGAGCGAGGGTTTTTAGAGCATAGTCCCACCACGCAGCTCCACTGCAGATTGGCAGGCATACTACAGAACAAGTGCATTCTCTATTCCTTCACTCTCGTAATCCGATATGACGGGAATCCGACACGACTGGAGAGAGATCAGCCGCAGTAGGTATTATATCTTCTAATTTATCAATCAAAGTATTTTCTAACTGTAATGAGTTAAATGTGCAAGCTTAGTTTGCAAATAGAATTACGTCTCACCGTTGATTAATTAATTCAAATTTTGCAGGAGGTGGACACACAGCAATAGGATTTATATCTTGCAATCTATCAAACAAACTAATTACTTTCCACAAATAATTAGATAAAATTGCATTAAAAAATAAAAACATTGAAGAAGAGAATGATTATAGAAATGGGATTCATACGAAGTAAGTGCCTTTAGAAGATGTTTCACCTAGTGATCACCAAGTTGTACATTTAACGTTATTAGTCTATCAATTATGGAATTTTCGTAGATTAATGAAATAACATTTTGCAGGTGGCTGGACAAATCCCCTAATCGTAAAAATATTTGGTCAATATGCTAGAATCATATACTCTCTATTAGCTGATCGTGTGAAACACTGGTTGACTCTAAACGAACCGAACATTGCATGCGATGATACTTGTGGTACCGGTTTAGCAGCTCCAGGCATCCTCGAAATAGATTTTGCACCTTATTTATGCAATAAGTACATGATGCTGAAGCCTACAGAATATACGACCAGGAATTCAGTCAGCAATTTAATGGTGAGTATTTTTGTCTTAATCTTGCATCATCGTTTAAAGGTCAATACTGTATAAAACGGTTGCATTTTCCATAAGACCTGAAGAGGGAGTTATGTCTCATGTTATTAAATCTTTACATTCAACTTAAAAAACTAAGATTAGTAGTAGCCCATCAAGCTGTTTCACTTGTTTTGACTTTGGTTCCGCGGATTGGCAGCCCTCTGCCGGAACAGTGGTTGTGCAGGAGTCATGGAACGCTCTCGTATAGACTGGTGCAGGTACTCACCGGACACGGCTGTTTCGGAAAGTACCTGCCTCATATTGCTGGCCGGGAGGAATCGCCAATCTGCCACGAGTGTGGTGACTCCGTCGACATACAGTGGCAGAATGCTCAGCGTGGGCATCACAGTGGCATCTCTTGGAGTCGTTGATTGTCTGGGTGACTAGGATTGCCCGTGCAACGGTCGCTAGCGAAGGAGGGTGGAGAGTAGTCGCCTCCTTTTGCGAAAATGTTATCGTACTAAAGGAGGCACAGGAGAGAGAGCGGGAGGTTGCTCCTGATGCCCCTGCTATACGTCGCCGAAGATTGGGCGGTTGAAGGCGTGGATTTATTTGTGCGCGTCGTCCCACAGCCTTGATTCTGAGTCTTGATTCGTCTTCATCCGGGACACCATATTGGATTGCGCAAGTAAGCCGCTGGTTTTAGTGGGTATTCTGTCTCATCAGTGACTCCCACACTCCCGACTCTTTCCAAGTCGGGGTGCGTAAAAGCATTTCGCAGCGAAAAAAAAGGCTTAGTACGTTTTAACGTTCTCTTTGAGGAACGGGGTTGGAGAACACTACCAATTTCCCAACTTTGGGCTAATACAGAGAATTTCTTAACACCCAATTAACTTGATCCAATATCACTTTTGGATTACTCTTTTACGATTTCTTGTTACTAACGAATGCCCTAACTTCTCTGCGTAAGGCATATTTATTGCAATGTATAGAAATCTATATTTAAAAATGTATTCTTCTCAACAACAACAGATTTTAATTTAGTATGCATGTTCATAATACGATGTGTGTATAATATGTCTTTGTATTTATAATTAATTATGTTACAACATCTGTTATGTTAGAAACAATTGTTTCGCAATCTCTTTGTGTGACACTCATTAGGATTATACAGATATTGCAAATTATTATTTAGACATAAATATACAGTTGTTTATATATTTCTGTAATATTGTGAAGCATGTGTTTCTGAATGTTGTATTTCAATTTCAAGGTCAGGTCTCTCTTGCGGTTCATATATTGTGGTATGATCCAGCTACTCCCAAAGACAGATATCTGGCAGAACTTGCCAACCAAAATCAAGTGAGTACATTTCGGCATCTAAATAATTTGATAAGGAATATTGAATGTCTCTATTGTTTTTCTTAATTTTGAACAAAGAAAAAATAAAGCAAAATCCGTATTTAGGGCTTAAACTGCATAAAATTTAGTTACCTTCATTGTATCGTTACAAAAAAGAATTTGTGTATTTGATGTTTATGTCTTTTGTTATTTAAAATCTTTATTGATTTTTGACATTATTGCAATTAGAACAAATTAATCACGGCTCATATTTAGGTTTCAATATAAATCCTAGTTCTAAACTATATAATCCTACACCAGCTTTCGTTAAAACTGAAGCTATAAATACGCCTTTAATTTGAAAATATTAATTATGAACTTTTGAACCCCTGGTGCTTCATTCATGGGTGAAGAGGGTTCCGCTGGGTTTTAGTGGGTATTGTGAGGTCTGCTTGTTCGCCCAATCCCACACTCTTGACACATGGTTGGGGACACTGCATAAAAGCATTTCCCAGCGAAAAAAAAGGCATAAGTTAGTTTATTGGCATAGGATTACTTAGTAATAAAATTATATTATTAAAAAACCCTTAACAGGACTAGCAAAAATGTAAAATATGTCGACGAAGTAGATTAAATTGTGAAGGTAGTTTTATAATCAATGTCAGTTGTCGACTTATAAATAGAGTCATCCGCCCAAATACTTCTTAATTAGATTATATTTGTTTTTATAATGGATATTTTATACTAATTAATCACACTGCGTGAAGAGCATTCTTCGATCTTATAGGATACTGTTCATTTCAATATTCTTTTAGCTAAAAGGTCAATAAAATATTAATAATGTTAAATTTTCCGGTGTTGATTTGCGCATCTAACTAACTCGACGCTTTAGATTGTAAGTCGTTCTTTAAGTAGCAGCCCATTAACGTCCCACTGGTGGGCACAGGCCTCCTCACTCCGAGCAGCGAGGGTTTCTAGAGCATAGACCCAGCACGCTGCTCCACTGCGGATTGGCAGGCATAGTACATAAATGCACTCTCTATTCCTTCACTCTCATAGTCCAATGTGACGGGAATCCGACACGACTGGAGAGAGGTCAGGAGCAGGACCGACGGCTTAACGTGCTCTTCGAGGCACGGGGATAGATCACACTGCCAACTTCCCAACTTCCCAACTTCCCAATGAGGCATCTAACTCTATTGTAATAGTATCCGGGATGTGGTTTAATGATGATGATAGAAAGGAGGAGCATCAGCAACAACCTACCTCTCACTGCAACAGTGTCGCAGAGGGAGATGAGAGAGCCTGTCAACTCGCTTCAATGATGACCATAAAGACAATAAGCCGAAGTTGGTACTGAGGTCCTAAATCTTATTAGGATTTACATAATAAAGAGTGCACTACATTCACGTTTTTCGGTTTATTAACATAAGAAATATTATACGTCATGTGTGAAAGTCACGTTCAGAAAAACGCATCCACCAGACACGACATTCACGTGTGTATAAGCAAACAATTGAGTTTGTTTGCTTGCATATTTATATATTATCCATATAATAAAATTAAACTGTCTGTTTTTAGTATCAAAAGTAACTTTTAGCCCTTTGCACTGGTGGTTTTTTGAAAGTCACCAAATTACTGGGACTTTTTTTATTTATTTATTAGGACACCAACAGGTTACAATTATATATTGATATAACAACAAGACCTTAAATACTAGTTAAAATTGTACACCTACTTATAGGTAGTCACAGCAGTAGTAAAGAGAAACATCAATTAGAAATAAAACAAACTAGCATATAGCTAAATTTATGCTACCAAGTACTGGGCCAAAAAGTAGTCCTTAATTTTTTTTTTAAATTTGATAAAGCTGTCCCCAAAAATGTCTATGTTAATGACTTTATTAATCTTATTATAGGTATTTGTCATTCTGTTGATAGGCGCCGAAACACCTAGATTCGTTTTACAGGTCCTGGATATTAATGGCATGTAGTTTTTTACCCTACTGTACGGCCTAGGGATCCTCACAGCTATTTTGTTAAGTAAAGTCGGTGAGTCAATAGTCTCATTTATCAGTTTGTGTAAGAAACATAGATCCAGCAACTTTCTACGATCAGATAGGGTAAGTAACTTATAATAATACAGTTTAGAATAGTAGCTAGAATTAACATTACAGTATGATCCGTCACCAAAACTAACATGATTTAAGAATCGTTTATGAATACGTTCGATTCTTAAAGAGTGTATATTATAATAGGGGTTCCAAGCCAAGACTTTTTAACAAGTTGGATCTAAATAAATTTGTTTGTAAGGAAATTTGTGTCAATGTAACTATAGATTTACTAAACTTAAATAAGAAATTTCAAAATATACTCCCTGAATACACCCCTTGATTTAGGGTGGGAATGTGGCCATATAATATTAAGGTTTCTAACGTGTCAAACTAATTTATTGAAACTACTAAGATTACTAAGTTATATGCACATAAAAAATGTAACAAAAATAATTACATGATTAATATTTAGGGTGAATCGTAATGTCCACATCGTAGCCAATCAACTTGGAGCGTCTCAAAATAATAAGAATACTTGAATCAATTTGCCGTTTCTATTCTAATTCTAAAAAATCAACGACGTCTGCAGGAAGCTAAAGGTGAGTGGGAGAAATTCGATATTGCTCCAGATTCTATGGTCGATAGTGTAAATCCTACAGATCATGTATATGAATACAGTGCATTAAAAATCGAAGGTGAAGACCAGCTTAGGTGGAGATATCCAAAACCACCCGGGTCTTTTCGTCTCGATCAAGCATTGCTTGGTCATTCGATCCGGACTATGCAGTAATGAATTTGCCGTTAAGTTGCTTATCACTAGATGATGGTCTTCCAGGAAGTTTGGAGGATTGTTTATATTTTCTTATAAATTCATCAACCAATTGGCGAACAAATGTAAGTGTGTCATGAGGCGATAATTTTGCCGACGTTTGTTCATTTCGATAAAAAAAAAGGATGAAGACGTCAATGGGTTCTCGTGAATCTAATTCTCATTCTTCATCTTTTTCACCGGAAGTAAATTCTACCCTATTCGGGACATTATCCTACGTTGTAACATTCACCCATGACGCACGATTATCTTCTTTTGCATCTTCGTCGCTGCTGCTTGTACTGGGCAAAGATATAGCCCGATTTCTTTTGATAACTATAATTTTACTACCACTAAAATCATTTCCTGCAGCTTCTTTCCTATTGACCTCATCACTACTCTTATTGAACTCAAATTCTTGAAAATTGTTCATATAAAATTCGTCGTTAATGATCTCAAACTCATTCAGGCATTCATTTTATAGAATTTATTTATTTTATTTGTGGATTGCTATTAAATTACTATGAGTATATTTGTTTATTATGCTGAGGTCTTTGTAATTGTATCAGTAAAAACCTGTGCTACATCAGGTTTAACGCTATTCCGGAAATTTTCAAATTTAATCAAAACTTCTGTTTAGTCGTCGTTTTTACGATGACTGTGATTGGTGGACTTATTATTTTTTGAGTGGGGGAGTTTTTTATGAGAAATGTAGCACAAGGAAATAAAGGAACATTCGTCTAGTTACAGTTCTTAGTTTGTATCAACGTGGGTATTGTGTTTTAAGTAATTGAAAGTGTGTCTTATAATGAGAATATTATTACCTAAACCTATAAATTAGTGAGCGACTCTAAAACAATAAAATAAACATACACACTAATATCTACATACCAATACCAGCGGTAGTGATGAGAGCGTTGAGAAGCATAAGTGGATTAANATCGTGGCAAGTGGAAGGATGTTGTCTCTGCCTACCCCTATGGGAATGAGGCGTGATGCTATGTATGTATAATACCAGACTAAACAGATACCACCGCTAATTAATCCACTTCTTAACAGATATATACATTCCTACATAAGATAAAATTTGAAATATTTGGTGCCGGTTAAAACATTATTTTTGTATTTAAAATCAATTGTGACCTGTTGTGTTTGCCTAATAAATAAATAAATAAATACTCTTGGTGGTTACATTATCTTTATTCTTTTTATTGTCTTTATTGTAAATAATTTTGTTTTGAATTCGGAAGGAGCATTTTATTACAACTCGGAGTATATTCATTTTCTCAGAATGTCCAAGGACCTTACACAAAATGTTGCAACAACGGTCAGATAAAAGTGCAAATGCAGACCTCTTAATAAATACATCAAAGACAAAAATAATGAGCAATAATCCGCAAAAAGAAACTCTTATAATTAACAATCAGCAGTTAAAATACGTAAACGAGTACATTTATCTTGGGCAATTAGTGTCACCTACAGAAAACATGCAAAAAGAAATAGAAAGGAGAATAGCCAACACTCGAGATTCTGATCAGAGAAGCGAAAAGTGTTCAATATTTGCATATTGCCATGTCTGACATATGCTTGCCAAACTTGGGTCCTAACCGAGCAATAAAATAAATATCTGTCGGAATGGAATAGAGAGAAGTATGAAAGGCTTAATGAAAATGAAAGAAGCGAAGGAGATGCTTGCACATCTCCTTCGTTTCCTTCTCTCCACTCCGCTCCGCTTCGCTTCCATCTCCTTCCACGACGTCGTGGCAAGTGGAAGAACGTGATCTGTACCTACCCTTATGGGAATGAGGCGTGATGCTTTGTATGTATGTTAAAAGAGACAAAAAAACAAATAACAGAAGGAAAAGTGTAAAAAGGCAGTTTGAATTGCTTCAACCTTTACATAAAAATAATAATTCAATTGAATTTTGTCTAAACCAAGCAAAGAATATTAATTAAATTTGGTAAACATCGTCATTCTTGGATAAGATAATTAGAGGGTCCCATTGCGCATTCCCCACTAGTGACCTGGATGATGCCGACTATAACAGTCTACAGTTTACTGAGGGGAATAGTGGCGCGCATACGCCTATTGCCACCCAGCCTCCTTCGACGGAGAGGAAGTGCATTAGCAGCATTCTCCCTTTGCCTCTCATTAGCCTCCTTTAGCGAGTTGACGGTCTCGCAAAAGGAAGCAACCACCCTCCATCCAAACTCGCTGGTGAGCATCACATCAATTATGCTCTCCAAAGAGAAGTCTCTTCGGACCAGCGACAAAACCATATGCCGCTGGGGCGGCCACGCCGGACAATCTGTCAACGTATGGTGCACCGTATCTACAGTGGCACCACACTCATGACAGACGGGCGTTTCCTCACGATTTATGTGGTGCAGATAATTGCCGAAGCATCCATGCCCCGTCAGCACCTGCACCAGACGGTAGGAGAGAGATCCATGCCTCCTAGTGATCCAAGTCTCCAGGTGTGGTTGGATCGCTGCCACCGTGTTCACACCCGCAGTTGGGGATCCAAGGTCTTGGCTCCACTTTTCGATCAGTGCTCTGTCGGTGAGAGCCCTGATCCTCCGGACCTGGTCATTGTTCGGTTCCTCGCTACCAGATGCACTCTCAGCTATTCTACTCTGATAGGAGATCGCGAGAACCTCCGCCCGTAGTTCCCGCGGGGGACTTCCTGCCAGAAGAGTCGCCGCTGTCCAAGAAACTGTATGATACCCCCGTATATCTCTAACCGCTATGACCCTCTACGCCCTACGCAAGTGAGCTTTATTCGAAGCACCTGAAACAATGGCTTACCAGAGCTTATGGATCGCTCATTCAGACTGGTGCAGGTTCCAACCAGCCACGGCTTTTTCAGAAAGTTCCTGCACCGAATTGGCTCTCCAGTGTCAGATGCTGGGTGGGAATGGCCTTATTCTGTGAAACGGTCATCTCGTTGAAGAGTCCCATGAAGGAGAGAGGGAAAACGTAGTCAAAGCTCCCTCACAACCGACTAATGTGGGGTTCCAGGTGGCGTATTTCTTGTTTGAATCTGTCAAGCCGCCTTCGTGAACTCTTGATCGAACTTATCCGGGATATCAGAAATGTATGCGCGAGCACTCCTGGGATGCTCCACAAATGAATGAAAAGGGTTCTTCTGGGTTTTAGTAGGTATTGCGAAACCCACACTCCCGTCGTTAATCGGAAGCATAAACGCATTTCCCAGCGTAAAAAAAATATGATTGAAGACCTGTCATAAGGTTATTCCTCTTTTTCTCAGACCAATGTAATATAAATATCCATCTTTCTAGACCTAATAAATTAACAAATACAATATCCTAAAACTCTCTTGCTGGAAATTCAATATAAGTCCACTGCTGGTGAAGAGGAAACTCAGATAATCATACTAGCGAGGTCCTCATATAAGTTGTTATTAATTGTTCAGCTGTAAAAAGTATTACTGAATAGTTATCAAACATTAATTTTGTATAAAAGCCACAAATTTGTCATTTTATGTATGTTAGTACTGATAATGTTCCCTGTCTTCGTACTCGTTTTATGGTAAGTAAGTTCAACGTATTTATCTTATGGGATTTAAGATTTTATAAATTTATAAAGCATCTTTTAATTAACATGTATATTCCTATGTTTTAATTTATGTATAGCTCAACTTTCACCACCCATTTCACTTTCTCCAAATTTTATTTTCACGTTATCTGAAATCGATTGGTAATTAACAATAAGATCAGCTTATTGCACACTATAATTGCTTATAACTGTGTGTGTTAATCCTGGACGTCAGCCTATACGAGATTAGTATGGCTCTTAAGCAATTGAAGTACACAGTTAAACAACAAAGCACCAGGTGATGACGGAATCACAGCAGAACTCCTGAAAGTGGTTGGCAAACCGATACTTAAAGTACTTTAGTGATTGTTCAATTGCGTCATCCACGAGGGTATGGTGCCAAAGGCTTGGCATAGAAGCGTGTCACGCCTCATTTCGATAGGGGTAGGCAGAGACAACATCCTTCCACTTGCCACGATCCTTGCATATCTCCTTCGCTTCTTTCATTCTCATTAAACCATACGAGTTCATCGATTTAGGGTACTCTGACCTGGCCCCTATTTAAAATGTCCTGGATTTGGTCCAAGAACGTTCGCCTTCTTCCCCTCCCAACTTTTCCATTTGCTCTTTAATCCTAAATCCTTTTTGTCAATCTCCGTTCATTAATTCTGTGCCCAAACCATCTAAGTTCACCTTTCTTAATTTTAGCTACTACATCTTCTTTTATACCACAACATTAAATACATATAATAAAGTAAATAAAGAAAATATTAAAAACTTATAATTACTCCTCAGTACCGTCCTTCAAAGCTCGAAGGGTGATGACCTGAGCTTTCCACCGGACTTTGAGTTCGGAGCAGCAACTTCTTCGTATCAAGTAGAGGGTGCTTGGAATGATGATGGTAAGGTAGCCCAATTGAGACATCAAACATGTATTAAATATTCAAATTAAATAAAAATAAAATCTGGACACTTTTGAATGGTCAAATGTAGATTTTTCCACCTTTTAAGCTATAAGGTCCCAAGTGTTCTTTTCTCTTCGATCTTCCCTGTCCTTGATATCATCTTCATCAGTGAGATGATTAGCATGTACAATAATATAATATCCTTAGATTGTCACATCGATATTTCCACGAAAATGAAAAATTTCAAGTTATACAGACTTAAAGTGTTGGAGACCGTATACAATGGTATCAGAAGTGGGATAGATGGATTTTTTAAAATTTTCAATGCAATGATTTGAATTTTAGGTAAAGGTGAAAATATATGGGACAGATTCACCCATGAACACCCAGAATATATCGTAGGCAACGACACCGGCGATGTGGCTACCGACTCATACCATTTGTGGCGAGAGGATGTAAAAGCTGCAGCTCAGTCGAACCTACAATTTTATCGGTAAGTGTAACCATATATATTATGAAGTTTTATTGGTCTTGATTTGCTAATAGAGGTACTGGCCTTGATTCCTAGAAGAGTGAAATTCAGTAATTCCCATTTTCTAATTAGTCCGCATCAGGAATGTTGAGAGGCTTCAGCTTTGTAAGTACTTGTTACTTCCATACTGTGTAGAAACCATAAGAGAAGTTTCCTCTTACCAGGTTTCCATCTTAGACTATACCACCAGCTATCAACTTTTAGACAAATGGAACTCTTTCAAAAGAATTCTAAAATTTTCATGAAAAAGCTGTTATTTCGAAATTACAAACAGGAATTGTAAATTTAAATTTATAAATATATTTGTGATGAATCAAAAATAAACATAATGACCTCACGATTAATTAAGGTTTTAATGAAAATAAAATTTCCACTATAATATATATGTCATCAGTTAATACACCTGTGTATACTTATTGTTTCATTAATAAAGAAATTTAATTAGTACGAACAGTGGTTGCTGAATTTTGGGAAAACGGCCTTTAAGGCTTCAATTATATAAAAAAACATATTAATAGTATCTTTGCATGTGATGTTATACACACCTTAATCTTTAAAACTACAATTTTGAAGTGTAACTTTTTTAGGCGCATGAGAGTAAATTTTTTACGGATGAAAGGCGTGGTTAGCGCCACGAAATTGTGCAGCGTTTTCTATACTAATTCGTTTGAAAGTTAGGTAGTTTTAATATTTACAAATAACATGCATAATTTAATATACTGTTTTTCATAAAATATAAAATTTTAAATTCAAAAACAAAATTTAATTAATAATTTCTAATATTGACAAAAGACACGTGGCATTTTTATTATTCGTATTAATTTTCGAAATTTTTTAGATTCCTAACATATCTTTTTTCCCTCTCTCTAAGTGTGTACTCAAATGTGTACTTTGTACGCACGCACTTTTAATTTTATTGTCGTGAGAACCTTCTACGAAATGTTAGGAAAGTAAAAAATAGATACATAACGTGGCTAATCTTCAACTATTTAGTAACAAGTAATATAATATTAATTATCATCAAGTTTATAATAATTTTATAATTATTTAAAAAAATATCATTCTAATATCGTGGATGAAAAAAAAATAGGTATTTTATTAAAGATTTCAAATTTGAACATATCAGCAGTGTGACGTCTTCCAAACTGATATTTAGGGACTTATTATTATGTGGAATAAAGAGTGGAATATATATGTCGTATTTAAAAATGGGATAGGCAAGAGGTTAGAAGGTATCATTTTAAAATAAATAAATATATTCGTTAAATAAAGTGAAGTATTGGAATATATTAATTAGACAAGAATATGACTATAATTAACTATACAACGAAAACTCGAGCGCACAAAGACCGGCAAAATGTTTAACGTCACTTCAATGCTTATAAAGGCGTTTCCATACACCCTCCCACGCACTCCCACACATCCACCCTCGCACTCCCACGCATCCACCCATGCACTCCCACTCATCCATCCACGCACTTTCTCGCGTCCACCCACCCATCCACAAGGTTGTGACATGAATTATTAGACCGTTGTCTATAGCAACGGTTTTGTTAATTCATTTCTAGGTTATGTAAAGATGTTATTTATTTACGCTATCTTTTGTTTCAAAACAAAAAAATTCTGTGTGTCACTTAATCGATTGTGTTTTGTTTAGTATTTGTAAAACTGAAAGCTGCCACATTCCAAATCTTTTTGACAGAACGAAGTCTGTCGGGTCTGCTAGTTAACTATACAATACAATTATTAATAAATGACCATGAGTTTGCCTATATGATAAAGGCAGAAGTCACATGATTTTATTATATCAGTACTGGTTATCACAAAGACAACGTAGGCACTAAGAATGTGTACCGAACCTGCGAACTCGGTTCCTTTTATAGTACCCCTAGTGTAGCCTCGATTTGGAACACGTGCCTTTAAAGAGTTAGTGCCATTTCTTTCTATTTCAAACGTCTACTTCCGTCATATATATTATATATCTTGTTCACATATATATTGGGTAAGTGAGAACTAATAGTAGCATTAAAAACCAAAAATTATGACTTCTAATCAAAGTGAAGCTTGGAGTAATTTGGTTTCCTTAGTATTATGGTCTTAAAGGTTAGACCACACACAAATGAGCTTTATACCCATAATATAATTGATAACGAACTTCCTTTCTTTTATCATCCTCTCTGTCTCTCTGTCAAAGTGATTTACCGTATTTTTGATACCATCTAATATTAAGTTAACATAATGACGGTTCACTGTGTATATATATTAGAAAACTTGTTGTCCGTAGATAAAAACATTCGACTCTTTTAATAAAAAGAGCGAATATACTTCATATAATTAAGAAACAATAAATAAAAATTTTAACAAAAAAAAACCGCCTTCAAAACAGACTTACAAATAAGAATACGAAGAACACTATAAAAGAATACGCAATTATTTCTTACTTTTTAGAGCATATTAATATATTTGTAAGTCTGTTTTGAAGGCGGTTCTTCTTTTGTTAAAATTTGTATTTATTTTTTAATTTTTAACGAATCTGAAGTAAACGTGTTGCAATGCAGCAACAAACGTAAGCTCATTGCTAATTGGTTACAGACACTTATATTTTCTGCCATACATCGCACCCTTACTGTAAGCCGTTGAGGAGATCCATTGAGCTTCATATTTAACTACGACTAGCACTTGACCATACCGAAGTTACGGTAGGCAACTCAAATATCTGGATAGCTTATAGAAGATTCTGCCGAGTATCGTTGATTTGCTCCTAAGAATTGAAGAGTTCCGTCACTTTGTCCAAGATTCACTTATCAGAACCTAACCAAATTATCACAAAGCAACCCTTGAAGTGTATCCTTTCCAATAAAAAAAGAGTTATCCAAATCGGTTGGCGTGATCTTGATCATCCATTTGTCGCGGACATGCTTACGCAAATTTAACACTTATCCGGTTTTCTCATGGATGCCATCATCAGAACTGGTTATTAAAAAAAAAAACGAGCACCACCTTTCATTTAAAAAAAAATCATCAAGATCGGTCCACCTAGTCGGGAGATATGAGGTAACAAACATAAAAAAAATACAGACGAATTGATAACATCCTCCTTTTTTTAAGTTGGTTAAAAAAAAGCTTGTTATGAATTCTAGTAGGCTGCATAGAATTAACAACTAATTTAAGGATAACTGTATACGTTTCTATAATAAACTCCCACAAGAAGTTTTAGAGATGTCAATTAATAAATTCAAAGTCTTTGTTAAAAGAAAGTTGATGAAAAATCGTATTATAAGTTGCAAGAGTACTTAGACGATAGAAACGCGTGGGAGTGAACGAACTGCTCTAATTTTAATTGAAATATATTAAACTAATATGATATTGTAATGATGATGATAACAAAAAAAAAACAGAATACCCGACTGAGTTTGTTGTGGGCTCTTCTCGGATCAGGGCGCGAAGGAACCCTCGTAACTTTAAATTTTAAGTCGTTCTGGAGTATCATCATCAGACGTACATTAGAATTAGAGTGTGGAAAAGAAAAAAAAAATTATTTGTCGATTCAGAAGTGCTGTAATATGCCTACTTGAATAAAGATATTTTGATATGATTTGTATTAAATTTCACTTCTATTGCATGGTCATAAGGTTACACTGATTTTCTTTCTGTATACAGGTTTTCTATAAGCTGGTCACGAATATTTCCCACGGGTTACACTAATGAAGTCAATGAAGCTGGTGTTGAATATTATAACAAACTCATCGACGGTCTCCTTGCAGAGGGCATCCAGCCCCTAGTGACTCTCTACCACTGGGATTTACCTGTGAAAATTCAAGATATTGGTAAGACCAAAATGAAATGCAATATCTTAAATACAAAATTTAATATCTAACCATTCATCGCAATACTTTTGGTAAAAACCTGCTTATATTTAAAGAAACAGAGGCTACTAATGGCTTGATAATCTCACTTCTAAGCCCCATAGTAGAACTCCACACAGCAATAGGATTTATATCTGGCAATCTATCAATCAAACAAGATAGAGTAGATAACATTGGATTAAAAAATAGAAATATTGAAGAAGAGACTGATTATAGAAATGGGATTCATACGAATGAAGTGCCTTTAGAAGAAGCATCACCTAGTGATCTTCAAGTTGTAGATTTAACGTTATTAGCCAATCTGAGAAAATTCATTGTATAAATTACAGGAATGCTCAATTATGGAATTGTCGTAGATTAATGAAATAACATTTTGCAGGTGGCTGGACAAATCCCCTAATCGTGAACATATTTGGTCGATATGCTAGAATCGTATATTCTCTATTCGGTGATCGTGTGAAACACTGGTTGACTCTAAACGAACCGCACATTGTATGCGACTATTTCTATGGTACTGGTACAGCAGCCCCAGGCATCCACGAAATAGAATTTGCACCTTACTTATGCAATAAGTACATGTTGCTCGCACATGCTTTAGCCTACAGAATATACGACCAGGAGTTCAGACAGCAATTTGAAGGTGATATTATGGTGTTTTCGTTTTACCTTGCATCACTGCTTAAAGATTAATATTTTATAAAACAGGATTAGTTCCAATTCCTCCAAATAGGGAGATCTTCAGAAGAAAAACAAGTTTTACTTAACGTTTAGGATAGTTGTAAAGTAAAAATGGTACCTCACTTTTACTTTACAACTTTGATAGACATACTAGAAGGATAGATCTCATATTTTTCTTGAATATCACATCACTCTTCCAGGATTACTTGTTATTGACCAAGATCCTAATTATTCAGCATAAGGTATATTTATTATTACGCTAAGAGATCAACTACATTAAAAATATACAGTTCTTATTAACAACAGCATCACATAAGGTATTTTGGATTATCATAGGTGTATGTATCTGGACGATGTGGTCATTATGGCAGAGACTCTGGAAGATCTCAATGCAATGCTCGGTGACCTCAACAGAGCTTCTCAACAGGTGAGCCTAAAAATAAACATGGGCAAGAGGAAAATTATGTCCAATATCCATGTTTGGCTCCAACCTGTCATCGATGAGAACTCGGCACTCGAAATTACAGACGAGTATGCATACCTGGGACACATAGTCCTTAGGTCCAATTTCGACAAAAAGGACAACCCACGAATCCAACTTGTTTGGGCAGCGTTCAGTAAACTACGAAAGATCTTTTCGTCCAATATCCCTCAATATCTGAAGACAAAGCTCTTGGAATAGTGCATGTGGCCAGTGATGGGCCTCATACGAAAGCTCCAAGTCACTCAGGGGGCGATGGAAATTATGCTCGGAGTTTCTCTACGCGATCAAATCAGAAATGAGGAGATCCGTAGCAGAACCAAAGTCACCGTCATAGCCCTACGAATCGCGAACCTGAAGTGGCAATGGGCGTGGCATATTGTCCGATGGACCGATGGATGCTGGGGCCCGAAGGTGCTGGAGTAGTGACCCCGCACCGGACGACATAAAGAGGGTCGCCGGTGGCGCAAGATCGGACCTAAGGACAAGTAATGATTACTTGAGACCCATGTCCAGCAGTGGACGTCCATCTTTTGAAGCGACGACGACGACGAAATATTAATGCAACATGTAGAATAGAATAACAATTTATTATTAATGAATATGGCAACATCTCTTATGTTACATGAGCTACAAACAATTGTTTCAAATTCTATTTATATAAATCAGTTAAAGATAATTTTTTTTTAATTCTCCTTTCATTCTATTCTGTTGTCATAAATACATTTTTTTAAATTATTCTTTATAACCACGAAGCATCTAATGGATAATACAATATGATGTTAAAAATTTCAGGTCAAGTCTCTCTCGCAGTCAATATAATGTGGTATGATCCAGCTACTCCCAAAGACAGATATCTGACAGAACTTGCCAACCAACATCAAGTAAGTATATTTGGGCATCTTAGTCTTGGGGGCCTCAACGGCACCCTCTGATTTCTCTCTTTGGCGGTGAGCTCTCGCTGATGAGCATAGTCGGCTATATGCTTAGAAGTGAAAGTGGTTGGCGGATGGTATCATTCTTCTGTGAGAATGTCATCTCACAGAAGGAGACATCAGAGAGGGAGAGGGAAGCTGCAGCTGAGGCCACCTCTATCCGTAGGAGGAGGCCGGGAGCCAGGAGACGCGCCTTTGCGAGTCTCCATCTATTCTGAATGGTCGTGACAGACGATGTCCGGAGTCCCAGAGCGTAATGTCCCCACTGAACCTCTAGTACTTCTGCTCATGACACTCGAGGGTCCCGCTGGGTTTTAGTAGGTATACTGTTCTTCAGCGAGTCCCACACTCCTGGATGAAAGTATGACTTTCAGCCAGGGTAGACTGTAGAAAACTTTGTTAAATGCTTGATTTTCATTTGATTCACTGGTTTCACTGGTTTCACTGGATTCACTGGTCAAAGCAATAATGGATTTCAACACCATCACACATTAAAGATGAAACTATTTGTTATCAACTTTCAGACTGGCAGATTTACACACCCTATATTCTCGAAGACAGGTGGCTGGCCACCAATTGTCGAGAGCTGGATATCAAAAAAGAGTCAATTAGAAGGTCATCACCAATCCAGGCTACCTTCCCTCACCAGAAAAGAGAAAGACTACATCAGAGGTGAGTTATTAACTAATCAACCAAGCAACGCTTACCATGGTACTGTCCAATTTACTTCTAAAAGTCTGAAGCAAACTAAATTATTTTCATACATATTTAGATGTTCAAATATAACCTAGATTAATTCTAATAAAATGTTTTCATCGAAATTACCGTCTAATAGATCCAACTACCGACGACCCTCATCGGTGTCTTTATATCATCGGTCTCTTTATATCATCAGCCGATAGCCGCTGGAGCCAGGCGGCGCAAGATCGGGCCTTGTGGACGTCATTACGTGAGACCTATGTCCAGCAGTGGACGTCCATCGGTTGAAGCGACGAAGACGACGACGAGATACAACTAGTTCTGAAATCAGACAAATGCAAACTAACACTATAGTGCAAATAAATAGAAAGGAAATAGATTGAGTTATTAAATGGAGATATGAATTCCTTACTCTTATATACTTGAATAGGAAGGTCATTAAAAAAGATCTTAAAGAGTTCAGAACCCACTATAATTACTTTTAACGGTAGGTAGGTAGTGTACAATCTAAACGTACATTTAATGGATATAACAAATACATCCATGTAAACTTAATAATAACTAATAATAATAACAGATTATCAAATTGTCGTCAATTAAAGTGACTGAGAAAGGTAACTTGGTTTTTGAAGATATCCAGCGACTTAGCTTCCCTGATCTTTAAAGGAAGCTTATTTCATAATTTTATACCTGTGACTGCGAAAGATTGACTGCGATTTTATGACCAATAATATTAAGTTTGAGGCTGGGTACGTGATGACATAGCCTTACGAGTCACGAACCTAAAGTGGCAATGGGCGGGGCACATGGTCCGACGGACCGATGGACGTTGAGGCCCGAAGGTGCTGGAGTGGCGACTCCGCACCGGGCGGTGCAGTGTAGGTAGACCCCCACAAAGTAGACCGACGACATAAAGAGGCTCGCCGGTAGCCGCTGGAGCCAGGCGGCGCAAGATCGGGCCTTGTGGACGTCATTACGTGAGACCTATGTCCAGCAGTGGACGTCCATCGGTTAAAGCGACGGCGACGACGAAGACGTGATGATCTTATCCTTTTATCCATATCACAAAAATAAAGAAATCTTTGAGATAACTAGGAACACCAGGGTTGAATAATACACAGTACAAAAGGGAAACGATTTGTAAATTCCTGCGAAAACGTATAGGCAGCCACTTTAGCTTTGTTAAAAATTCTGAGATATGGTCATATTTACGTAAGCCAAGTAAGAACCGACTAAAGAGGTTTTGTTCGCGTCCTGGGTCGGGCCAATCCAAAAATCCGTATTGAGTTTTCTATTAGGATTTTCTCAATATTTGCCCGAAGTTGGGATGTTGGCGGTGTGATCCACCCCCGTACCTCGGAGACCACGTTAAACCGTCAGTTCAGCACCTGATCTCTCTCCGGTAGTTTCGGATTCCCGTCACATCGGACTGTGAGAGTGAAGGAATAGAGTGCACTTGTGTACTATGCCTACCAATCCACAGTAGAGCAGCGTGGTGGATCTATGATCTAAAAACCCTCTCTTCTATGAGTGAGGAGATCTGTGCCCAACAGTGGGACGTTAATGGGCTGCTACTTACCTTACCTTAAAGAGGTTTTGTAGTCACTAGACCAATGAAGCAGTTTTGGTGGCTATTCAAGCTAATTTACATCTTCAAAGTAACTACTTTGTTTTAGGTACTGCGGATTTCATTGGGGTGAATTACTACACTTCAAATTTGGTGAGACCAGCTACGATCGAAGAAAAGTGTAATAATAGCTCGTCGTCTATTGTCACAAGAGATCTTGATGTGACATCATACGCACCTCCAGGCAGTAAATATGGCGCTCTTAGTGTATTTCCGGTAAATATGTTAATCTGTGTTCTAGGTATCACTATACGCTTTTAGAACTTGAAAATCAGCTATAACGGAGCTGGTTAAATGAGCAATTGCTTTACTGCAATACCTTATCTCCCAATTATCTCTTATCGCCTTCATTTATAGTATCCTTAAATTCTTTTCTTTATCTTTTATTCATTTAAGCAATGTCCTAACAAGAGACTGATACAAATAATATGTGTTAATCATCATCGTCGTTGCCCTTAGACTACTAATGCTATTTGAAGTATTTTATACCAACAGACAATGCAATGTTATATTTTATTGCATCGACTTCATGTTGGCAATGCTTTAATACAAAATTTGACCATTTTGTAATTCTTTCTGATCCACAGTCAAATAAATAATTTTATTTTTTATCAAGTTTTATATTGCATTCTATAAAATCCTATACAGGTGGTACCACAAGGCCTTCGCAAAGCCATGGTGTGGTTGAAACAACAGTATGGTGACCTTGATATTCTCATCACTGAAAACGGATACTCCACCAGTGGATATGATTTGGAAGATTATGAAAGAATTGATTATATCAAGGAACATTTGAAACAGGTAACCTTTCGAAATGCACGTATAATTCATGATCAAGAAATGATAATAATGATCTTGAATCAATATGTACCTATGATAGTCTAAATCAAGATCAACCGATTTATAATAAAACTTAATAATATAACTTATATAATAAGAAGTAATAAACCTTACAGATACTGCTAGCAATTAAAGTAAACAAGATCAACGTCATAGGATATACTGCGTGGTCTCTCATCGACAATTTCGAATGGTCAAACGGATACGGGTGAGAAAAATAGTTTTGAAATTAATAACTTCATTTATGTTTAAGTTTCCAACAGTTCAATTTTTCTTCAGATTTCATTAATTCTAAGCCTCGTGAATAATGATCACGTATTTCACTTGTAATGTATAAAATATCTTCATGTATATGTACCTAGTCGATGCAAGTGGCACTGTTTCGTTCTGATGACTTTATAATTATGATTACGCCACTAAAGTAATCTTTGCCATCATTAAATTCATGTTTACCATTCATCACCTCTATAATATAGATTAGCTTTTCTACTGCGTATTCAGCAGTCAGGAAACTAGCTCTTTATAGAAAAATTTGAATTACAGCTTGAAACTGTTAATATTATTCTCAATTACATTCGTACAGCTAATTTTTATGGAGATAAAATGCTCGTTTACCCATTTAATACTATAAAAACTTCTCTCATTAACAAAAATTTTACGCCCAATTCCCAAAAAGTAATAATTCGTGAACATCGTAATTTCCAGAACCAAATTTGGTCTATATGAAATTGATTACACTAGCCCAAATTTGACGAGGACCCCACGACTCTCATCTAAATACTACGGATGTGTGATCCAGTATCGTTCGTTGGATGTACCAGATTTTTGTTGGAACACGATAGACACTGAATAGCTAGAAACAGAACCGAAACAAAAGGTTGACCGGCGTATTGCAATGGATGTGAGAAGCTGCTTAACACCTTATCAACACTTTTAATGAATAAATACTCATATTCACTAGTTGATTGTTATTATTAACCTTACTTCCTAAATAGCTGTAAAGAAGAATCTTAACTTGACTGAATCAGAGTAGTAGGCTCCTTGTAAAATCCTATCTGATCTGATATCTATTTCGATTTTATGTACACACAAAGCTTAAAATACAATCATGTTACAATAGAAGTATTATGGTTAACATAATGTAAGGTAGGTTATGCATTATGATCAAAGAATTTATCCAACATAATAATCAGATGATCAATGACTCAACTTTAACAAGTAAGAATACTAATAGGCTTTCTAATGAGTTTTTCTCAACTCCCATCCAAAACGAAACTGACACCTTATTTTATTTTAAGTCTTTCAACTTAACTGAGGATTTACTATTTTTTTATATTTGTAGTAGTGTTAATGTAAAAATACTATCATTACCTTTAAAGTTTGCAGTTAGATAAACTTTGAAAAATAAAAATAGCTCGTTATGAGAGAAAGAAAGGTTTTTATATTGAAATTACAAATAGACGCTTTGTTATTATTAAAAAGTATAGCAAATAGGATAAAAATATCGTCCGGTTGTTTTAAATTAAAATATTCTTAGCTTGTTATAGAATAATTAATGATTACACTTTAACAGACGTAAGAGATACCATTTTACGTGCTACGTGTAAGGCTATAGGGAGTAGGTGATCATTCAAATTCCTAGATTCCGCTATATAAAGATTGTCTAGCATACGAGAAAATTTATCATTTTCCCAAGCAAAAGGATCTATCTTCCTGGTGAAACTTAATTTGGGACTTCAATCATTTTGGACATTAATTTATTCATTATCAATGTAAAGATTATCATGAAGACGTTTCTCTGCTTCATCCAATTGCTGTGATAGCTCAGCCATTTTATTCCTTTCCTCTAATTCCAACGATTCAATACTCCTGTGCCAGCAAGCATGAGGTATGTCCAATGAACGTTTTCTAATTACACATTTGTAGTATTGTGCTGAGAGTCTAGGTGTTCTTGTACGATTTGGGTTATTGTAGTCGACTTCGTATATACCGAATTTTGTACTGAAAATAATTAAAAATTTTAATATGCAAATAATAAATATCTATATTTATAAAAGAGATATCCAGGTATCTATTGACTCATCACGATATCTCTGGAACTATAAGGCGTACTGACTTGAGATTTGGTAGAAATACTCCTTTTGCCGAGTAGAGGTCAGCTAAAAACGGAATTTGCGAAATTCTACTCGCAAGGGGGGTTGCGGGGGTGTTAATTGAAAAAATTCAAATTTTCACTTAAAAAAAGCAATTCAAACTTCACATTTCTAAACTATATCTTTTATGGTGTGTAAAAGATGGCCAGACCTTTTTTTTGACATAATGGAATCTATCAAAAGTAAATTTTAGGAAATTCCACCCTCAAAAGGCAGTTTTTTTTTGTTTTTATGAGTGACAGATTAGCGCTTGACTGTGATCTCACCTGATGGTGAGTGATGATACAGTCTAAGATGGAAACACGCTAATCTGTTAAGAGGCGATATACCCCTTACGGTTTCTTCACAGCATCGTACGGGAACACAATCTCTTTGTTTGGTGGTACGTTTTTGCTGGTAGCGTGGTAACTAGCCACGGCCGAAGCCTCCCGCCAGTCCAGACTCAGACAAATTAGAAAATACAATTTCCTAAATTCGTCCTACCGGGGATCGATCCCGGGACCTCTGCTAGCAAAGCGAATACTCGCAGGATTTGCAGAACATTTTATATAAATATATAGCTTGACATCATGCCTATAAGCTACGGCACAGTCTAAGATGGAATCATAGATCCTAGTTTAAGGAAATGTACCTCTTATGCCTCATTGGTCTAGTGGTTAGCATGTTCGACTACAGACATGAGATCCTGGGTTCGAGTCCCGGGTCGGGCCAATTGAAAAATCGATATTGAGTTTTCTATTAAGATTTTCTCAATATTTGCCCGAAGTTGGGAAGTTGGCGGTGTGATCCACCCCCGTGCCTCGGAGAGCACGTTAAGCCGTCGGTCCTGCGCCTGATCTCTCTCCGGTCGTGTCGGATTCCCGTCACATCGGACTATGAGAGTGAAGGAATAGAGAGTGCACTTGTGTACTATGCCTGCCAATCCGCAGTGGAGCAGCGTGGTGGGTCTATGCTCTAAAAACCCTCTCTCCTCGGAGTGAGGAGGCCTGTGCCCAGTAGTGGGACGTTAATGGGCTGCTACTTACCTCTTATGGTTTCTACCCCTCCTCTCCCTTCTGTGGTTTTCATATGGTGTATATTCTTTTTTATTGATGCAAATTTTGAGTCAAATGCCAAGAGTTCGAAAATAGTTTCTCTTTGTTTTTATTTTGGATGTTTTAAAAGGTGTTTTTTTTTAATTTTGCGGTATAGTTGCTGTTGTGATTTTAATTTATAAATCAACTTAAATATTTTCACTCACTCATGTCCACTTATCCACTCGAATACGTCCATGAGAGACCACACTGTGTAGCCTATTACGTTAATCTGGTCCACTTTGATGGCGAGAAGTATCTGAAAGGGTACATTGCTCATTTAACTTATGTTATTCCTGTTCAAATGTTCTTGCTCAGATTTACTCACTTATAGGAGAGTTTCCTGAAGATGCTTTCATTCCTAAAACGCAATTATGTACTAGAAAGAATAATCAAGTACAAGTTTCCTTCTATAAAGCCTGCCCAAGGTAATCCGTGACTCCTATGAATCAGAATCGAAGCATCTCATCACAAGGCCATCATGACAGGTGCTTTTCTTTTTTATAAAGAAATTAACAAACGAACACTTAAAGAGCGCTGCTCAATAAGCAATGATGGACGAATAGATAGACACATTGATTCTTACTAAGGCAAGATATGGGTCTTTAGCCAACTTGGGTTTTGAGCCCAGAAACCCTACCTCCCATAACTGAGGAAATCTTTAACTAGCAGTAGGACGAAAAGAGGTGCTGCATCCTTTTCCCCTAAGCCTGATATTGTGTGACGATATGATGTTGTACAAGGTGAAGTCCCTGACTGAAAACAATTGGGTTCTTCCCCAACTTGGGATTTTGACATAGTGAGCCTGTCTGTTGAACGGACGATAGAGCTGGCATCTATTGAATTAGAGCAGTTTGTTATAGTAACGGTGTATAGGCCCCCTTTGTCCAATTTTGAAGTTTTTGAAAAATTAATGGACCAGGTACTGTTCATAATGTCGAATACAAACAAAAAATTAGTAGTATGTGGAGACTTTAACATTAATATCTTAGAATGTAGCTCTTCAAGCATGAAACTGTTAAACCTTTTTAACGCTTATAAATTATCTAATATGTTTATGGAGCCTACGAGAATAACCTCTTCTAGTGCCACTTGTATAGATAATATATTTACGAACGTAAATCCAACTGAGAAAAAGATAATTAGTAGTTTAGATTCGGATCACTGTGGCCAACTCATTCGCTTTCCAATTCCAAAGAAAAATGTAAATAAACGTAGAATAACTTTTGTGCCAGTAACAGCTGACCGTATTGGAAAAATGAGATCAGCCCTAATTTCGAACTGCTATATAGCTGATTCTTCTAATCCAAATGAAATATATAATAACTTTTTTTCCAAATTTAATCAAATATTTAACTCAATATTTAAAAGTAAATCGATCACTCTTACTGACACAATGGCGTTCAGTGAATGGGCCACGGTTGATTTGCATAAAAGTAGGCAAAAGTTGTATGAATTGTATGCTGAGCGTCAGTACAACACTAGTGTAGAGTTCAGGGATTATGTGAGATTATTTTCCAAGGATTTCAAAAAGAAATGTGTTTTTGCTAAATCGCAACACATAAAATGTAAGATAAAAAATAGTACTAATATAATTAAAACAACTTGGAAAATAATTAATGATGAAACAGGAAAAGCAACTCCGCGTTTTGATGAATTTCATTTAGATTTAGAGAATAAAAAAATTTCGTCAGACTTAGAGGTTGCTAATACTTTTGAAGAGTTTTTTACAAAAATTCCTGTCTCAACTACGAAATCACTGAACTCCTCACCTTCCATTGCACTCTCTTGGCTAGCTGATAGCTTGCCCCAATGTCATAGTACTTTTAAATTCAGTCGTGTCGATGCCTCTGATGTTATTAAGTCATTTAATTTAATTAATAACAAAAAAACTAACGATTTGTGGGGTTTGTCAGTTAACCTTGTAAAATCATTAATTGACATCGTTGCACCAGACATGGCGGTAATTTTTAACAATTGTGTAGATTGTGGTGTATTTCCTGACTTAATGAAGTACAGCAAAATAATACCGATGTTTAAGTCAGGCAGTACTTCGAACCCTAGTAACTTTAGGCCAATATCGGTTCTCCCAACCTTTAGTAAAATATTTGAGAAAATAATGTTGAACCAGTTGCTAAAACATTTCAAAAAATATAATTTATTACATAATAAGCAATTTGGCTTTACTCGAGGTCGCTCGACTACCGATGCTGGCGTACAGTTATTACTCAATATCTACGAGGCCTGGGAGGATTCACGTGACGCGCTTGGCGTTTTCTGTGATCTGTCTAAGGCCTTCGATTGTGTTCAGTATGAAACCCTGATCGGGAAATTGCGACACTATGGCCTCGCGGGCACAGCATTAGACCTGATGAGTTCATATTTAACCAATAGAACGCAAAAGGTCTGTGTCAATGGCAAGCTTTCTGCGGGGTCTGTGACAAAAATGGGAGTCCCACAGGGTTCCATACTAGGACCATTTCTTTTCCTCATTTATATCAATGACCTTCCTTACTTTGTTAAGGGTGATCATGAGATTGTTCTGTTTGCTGATGATACTTCGCTGTTGTTTAAGATTAATAGGCGACAAACAAATTATGACGACGTAAACAGCTCTCTCAATAAAGTGGTACAATGGTTTGAAGCTAATAATTTATTGCTCAACGCAAATAAAACAAAATGTATTAAATTTAGTCTGCCTAATGTTAAACAAATGCAAACCATTGTTAAACTTAATAATGAGGAACTAGACCTTGTAGACAGTACCGTTTTCTTAGGCATTACGTTAGATAACAGATTACAGTGGGGGCCCCATATAAGTGGTCTATCGAACAGGCTCAGCTCTGCGGCTTACGCAGTTAAAAGAATTCGTCGTCTGACAGATGTTGATACTGCCAGACTGGTATATTTCAGCTATTTTCACAGCATTATGTCATACGGTATTCTACTTTGGGGTAATGCTGCTGATATAGATGCAATATTTGTGCTGCAGAAAAGGGCCGTTCGTGCGATTTACAATATGGGTCCAAGAGAGTCGCTAAGAAACAAATTCAAGGCAGTTAACATAATGACAGTTCACTGCGTATATATATTAGAAAACTTGTTGTATGTACATAAAAACATTGACTCTTTTAATAAAAAGAGTGAATGTACATCATATAACTTACGAAACCAAAACAAACTTGTTATAAATTCTAGTAGGCTGCATAAGATTAACAACTCATTTAAGGGTAACTGTATACGTTTCTATAATAAACTCCCACAAGACGTTCTAAAGATGTCAATTAATAAATTCAAAGTCTTTGTTAAAAGAAAGTTGATAGAAAAATCGTATTATAAGTTGCAAGATTACCTAGACGATAGAAACGCTTGGGAGTGAACAAATTGCTCTAATTTTAATTAAAATATAGTAAACTAATTTGTTATTGTAATGATGATGGGAAAAAAAAAATACCCGACTGAGTTTGTTGTGGGTTCTTCTCGGATCAGGGCGCGAAGGAACCCTCGTAACTTTAGATTTTAAGCCGATCTTGAGTACCGTCATCAGATGTATATTAGAATCAGAGTGTGGAAAAAAAAATATAATTTGACGATTCAAAAGTGCTGTAATATGCCTACTTGAATAAAGATATTTTTGATTTTTGATTTTTGAACTAGTATCTATACCTGTTCTAAATGTTCCATAATGTAGGAGATTCTATCATAATCCCTTAAGCGGTATCCACTGGTTGATAATCCATTCTCCGTGATGAGAATATCTATATTACCGTATTGCTGCTTCAACCATGCCATAGCTGCACGAATACCTTCTGGCACCACCTAAAAGAGATGGTAGATATGTCCAAATATACTGACGTGAATAGTAGTTCGGAGCGATGGCTCAAAATGCACTCCGAGGCACTGGTACTTTGCCAACTACGCTACACGGGTCAGATACTGGTCAGATAATTTATTATAAAACTATTATCTAGATCTTTTTCTATTACAATACTAAAAACAATTACCGGTAAGTAAGGAGAAGCACCCATTTTTCTCCCTGGTGGATATATAACAGTCGAATTAAGATCTCGGGCAATAGTGAAGAAGAAATCTTTAATCTTTTCACCATACGTGACAGGTTTAATCAAGTAGGTCGTATAATAATTCAATCCATAGAAATCTGCAGTGCCTGAAATTAAAGATTAGTCCTACATGATGATGAACTATGATACAATTTAAGATGGAAGCGGCGGTAAACTTCTAAGTGTTAATATGCTTCTTATGGTTTCCAAACGCCATCGTATTGGAATGCAAATGCAAGGTAGCCACAGCCGAAGCCTTCCACCAGTTCAGACTCCAACAATTAAGAAACAATTGCCCAGTTGAAAATCGAGCCCAGGAACTGTTCACGCCAACCGTGACCCTGGACCTGGGCCCATAGAAATCCAGGTCGAGTCGGTCCCGAGACTGCGGGAGGAAAATGTTAAGGGGAGAACCTACCTAGGTGTCGGACAGATATAAGTGATATGTACACCTACCTGATCTCCCGGCGCCGATTTCCTCGACGGCGATGAGCCCTGGCAGATGAATGATCACGTGATATGTGTATTTGTAAGTAAGTGTGTGTAATGTGTCTGTAACCTGCCAAGGCGACCAAGGCCGCTGTAGGCGACGCCGGTTCTTCTATTCCACTCCAAAAGGGAAGTCCTACTGCGGCCACCGCGTGGGCGACTAGAGGGCTACGATATGGGCCTACAAAACGCACGATCTACTTCATTAGCCCCACAAACTAATTAACGCGTGGAATCACCGCACTTTCCGGACAAAATCATACAAAATCACGAAGCGGGCTTATTTTTGCGCCCGTCACTATACGCTTCGAGAGCTGACAACTCAATCTCGACTTCTGTACTACAGACTACCGATAATCTATAGAGTATATTACTCGATGTTCATAGAGCAGCGCGGAGGCGCCCTCTCGTGTCGTATACGGACGCCTTAGTACGTCGGAAAGCTTGCAGTTGAATTCACTTTGCCAAATGCAAAAGAAATGTGTACAAACATTCGAATTAATGATATTCCTGTAGAGAAAGTAAAATCTACAGTATTCCTAGGTATAACATTAGATTCTGGGCTTCAGTGGGCGCCCATATTAAGACTCTGACAAGTAAACTTAGTTCCGCTGCATTCGCTATTAGAAAAGTTAGACAATACACTGAAGTTGAAGCTGCTAAAATGGTGTATTTCGCTTACTTTCATAGCATTATGTGTTACGGCATACTGTTATTGGGTAGGGCGGCGGACATTGAAACTATATTTATTTTACAAAAAAGAGGTGTGTTCAAAAAGTATCGCGAATTTTGAATTTTCGCGGGTTACGTATATTCGAATTTCGAATTTTTTGTGGCGTTATGTTGGTACTCATGTCTCTCACTTATGCCGACAAGCTCGGCCATTTTGAATGTTCATTTAATTGTTGACAGCTGCTTTGCTTGCACGTGTTTTGGATCGTCTTCGATTTTTACCTATTCAAAAAAATGGATCAAAGAACCTGTATCAAATTTTGTGTGAAAAACGAAATTAAGTGCGCGGATGCATTCCGAATGTTGACTGTGGCATACGGAGAAGCTACCTTGGACCGAAGCAACGTTTATCGGTGGTACAAAATGTTCTCAGAAGGCCGAGAAGATGTGAACGACGAAGAGCGTGCCGGACGCCCGAGCACTTCAACAACAGACGAAAAAATTAATGAAGTGGAGAAAATGGTATTGGCCAATCGTCGAATCACCGTTAGAGAAGTTGCTGAGGACCTAAACATATCGATTGGCTCGTGCCATTCGATTTTTATCAATGATTTGGGCATGAGACGGGTCGCCGCGAAATTCGTACCAAAATTGCTCAATTGTGACCAAAAACAGCATCGCATGAACATTGCTAATGAGATGTTAAACTCTGTCCGCGACGACCCAAATTTGCTCCAGAGGGTCATAACTGGTGACGAATCGTGGGTTTATGGTTATGACGTGGAAACCAAAGCTCAATCATCTCAATGGAAGCTGCCGCACGAACCAAGACCGAAAAAAGCGCGCCAAGTTCGATCGAATGTGAAAGTTTTGCTGACAGTTTTCTTTGATTGCAGGGGCGTGGTGCATCATGAGTTCTTGCCACAGGGAAGAACGGTCAATAAGGAATATTACCTGCAAGTTATGCGCAATTTGCGCGAAGCAATCCGCCAGAAACGCCCGGATTTGTGGAAGAACAAAAATTGGCTTTTGCACCACGATAACGCCCCTGCTCACACATCGTTGCTTGTGCGCGACTTTTTGGCCAAAAACAACACACTAATGATGCCGCAGCCACCGTATTCCCCAGATCTGGCCCCCTGTGACTTTTTCTTGTTCCCTAAACTGAAGAGGCCCATGAAAGGACGACGTTACTCTTCTCTTGACGAGATAAAGACGGCATCGAAGGAGGAGCTGAACAAGATAAAAAAAAATGATTTTTTGAAGTGCTTCGAAGATTGGAAAAACCGTTGGCACAAGTGTATAATATCTCATGGAGATTACTTTGAAGGGGACAAAATATATATATTCATGAATAAATAAATAATTTTTGAAAAAACACAAAATTCGCGATACTTTTTGAACACACAGCGTATATCAATTAGGATCTCGTGTTTCTCTAAGAGATAAATTTAAAGAAACATCAATTCTCACAGTACTGTCGCAATATATATTAAATAATATCTTATATATCCGTGATAATATACATTTATTCAGTGAGAAAAGTGATATACACAATTTTAACACAAGAAATAAAAACAAACTTGTAATTTCATATTTTAGAGTGAAGAAAGTTCAGAAATCATTTGTCGGGTTGAGCAAGCGCATTTTTAATAAGATACCTCTATCAATTTTGGATTTGTCTCCGCATAGTTTTAAGAACTATGTCAAAAACATCCTTTTACAAAAGGCATATTATAATGTTGAGGATTATTTAAGCGATAGAAATGTTTGGATTTGATTCCAGTTGCTCACAGAAGTACAACTACACATTGTAGCATACAAAACTATCTTTAAAAGAGTAACCGTTGAGTTTCTTGCCGGTTTCTTCTCAGCGGATTCAACTTTCCGAATCGGTGGTAGATTTGTTACCAACTGACGATTCAAAAGTGCTTTTTGAGCCTACTTGAATAAAGAATATTTTGATTGATTTTGATTGATTGATGGCGCGAGTATGCCGCTTCCGAGGTACCAGGCTTCGCGCCACCTTACAACCAAAATCATTTATAATCAAAAATTATTTATACAAGTAAACTTGTAAGAATGAATTAGTGTGAGGCTTTGACAATCCTGTCATGTTACTATCAGATGAGATCACAGTCAAGCACTATCCTGTAAAGAAAGGCTTCAAACTCTCTCTCCCTTATAAAGAAGGAGCACCTAAAAATTGAACAATACACTATATTTTTGACAGATTTTAACAGGACTTAAACTGGCAAACATTTATTGTGTTTATTTATTTATATACTTTACTATACCTTTGTAGTTATAATATACAATGGCATAAACTTGATTATGAAAGACATAGAGGCATAATAGGCGGCTTTATCGCTAAAAAGCTGGATTTAAAAAGCTGAAAGTGGGGCATAAAATAGGCAGTAAAATAAACATAGAAATAAATATATTGTCATCAACTTTTAAAATTCTCGTCTAGTAGATGGGGTTCTTGCAAAGTAGTAAATAAGTAAGTATGGCATAAATGGCAATAAAACAATATTCAAATGTAACACCACATATTGCTGACGATACCTTTTATAAATTGATTCTCCTTTTTAGTAAAACGGGGTAGCCTGGATTCCTGGAATCCTTCTTTACGGCTGATATCCCACATGATCTTCTCAATACTAGGAGGCCAGCCACCCTCTTTAGAATATATTGGATGGGAATATCTACCAGTCTAAAAAAGTTATAAGCATTGAATACTTTTTTGATGGCCACGATGCTTAAGTAATTAGTATGCACTTCATTAGCAGAGGTTCTGGGTTTCAGTACCAATAATAAATTAAGAAAATTATACATCTCGGATTGTGTAGTTCTAGAAGGAAAGCTTCGCCCGTAGCATATAAAGAAGTTAATTACCTTTTACCGGGATAGTACATGGAATAAACAATCAAACCAGAATAAACCATAATGATACTAAATTACATTCAGCAACTGTTATGCAAAACATGCTTGTTTATTATAATAGCGCTATAAAAAAGAAATTTAAAGCCTTTGTACTTAAAACTATATTGCATAACATTAATGGTTCTTAAATGGAGATTTTGCATTTGCATATTATTTACTTAGTTAAATGTTTTAGTAACTACCACTGCGGCAACATTCGTGCAAATAAAGAAACTATGACGTTGGCGTCATCTATTACCTGATGTTGATTAACTAGTTCCGTAAGCTGTTGATCTTCAGGAGTAGCAGGTTGAAATGCTAGTACGTGATTTGCGAGTGAAATTCGACCTTGAAAAATAGAGTTTTCAATGATAATGTAATCATTATAACTACATATTTAATAAAAGCCATATTTTTTTTCTAATTAGGTAAACTATGGTTCTTTTTTCTTTGCTAGGAAATGCTTTTAGGAACGAACCCCAACCTATAGGTCAGGAGCGTGGTACTCGGCGAGGGAGGAGACCTCGCAGTGCCTACTAAAACTCAGCGGATCCCTCTTCATCCATAAGTGAGGCGCCAGGTGTTTATATTTCGCAATCGTCACTGGTACCTCAAATAAGTCCAGCTGAGGATCCAAGGAGGCGGGTATAGACGCGCCGACTAGCACCCTGCCTCTTTCGGCGTTGAGGGGAGAATCCGCTGTATTCTCCCTCTCTCGCTCATGGGCTTTCTTAAGCGAGACTACGTTCTCGCAGAAAAAGGAATATCTGCCCACATCCTCTCATTCGAGAGCACCGCACCTAAAACGCTCCTCACCGAGAGATCGCCGCCGATACCCTGACTGCATAATCTGCCACAGTTTAATGCATTAAGTCGATAGCTCCACCACACTCTTAGCAAAAGGGTGACACCTACCGGCCAATTCGATGCAGGAATTTTCCAATGCATCCATGCCCGATCAGAACCTGCATCAAACTGTATTAGAGCGATCCGTGCTCTCTGGAAAGCCATTGTTCCAGATGAGGTTGTATCGCCGCCACAATGGCCACGTCCGCTTCTGGAGATCCAGGGCTCTTTTCTCATCTTTGGTCCGAAGTCTGTCGGCCAGAGTTCTGATCCTCCAGAACTCGTCGGCTTCAGCCAACAGGCTCAGCGCCCTCACCGCCACCTTGTGCCGGTAAATGGCCGCAAAAACCTCCGCCCGCAGCTCCCACGGAGGATCTTCCGTCAGAAGTGTCGCCGCTGTCCAAGATACTGTACGGTAACCCTGTATTGTCCTGATCGCTATTAACCTCTGGGCGTTATGCAAGCAGAGGATATTTGGTGTGGTTGGGACATCGACCCATATAGGTGCACTGTACAAAGCCATATTGGCGATGAACCCAAATGAACAGTCTCCGGCAGGACGTTCCAGGTCCCCCCAGATTAGGCAGCAATCCCCTGGCGCAGCTGCGGTGTTGATAAGCCGCGGGGTCAGCCATGCACTAAAGTGTTATCCTACTTGGTGTCACAAAAACTGCACCGATCTCTAAGAAGGAGATCGGAAACTATAGGCCTAATTCAATGTTAATTATTTATTTTAAATTTCAAAAGCTAAACAGAATATTATTGGTGGGGCAAATCAATCAAACACATTACATATTGAATAATAAACAAAAAAATACCGTAAGAAATTTCTTCGACTTGACTAAGCCATTCGATACAGTTTATCATCAACATTTATATACACTTGTGCAAAGGTTAAGAGCATAGTACAATATAAATATGCTTCTGCAATATTATATATATAATCTATAATATACAAATGAATATTTTTATGTTTTTGCAATATCTGTTGTTTGTTGTGAAATTAATGGCGTCGATCATATAAACCAATTATTATAAAGCAATAATTTTAGATAAAAACGACAAAAATGCGGGAATCCAATGCTTTAATATGTGCCTTTCATAGTGGAGTAATTTTCTTCCTCCTTGTGGAGACAAAAATTATCTGCTTGTTAATGCTTACCTTTACGCCAAGGTCTGAATTCCTCATCAAATATTCTATAGGCAGTAGCATGTGCCAGCATCATGTGCTTGTTACAAAGATACGGCGCGTAGTCCATCTCCTTGATTCTTGGCGCACCAAAACCAAGACCGTAGAAGTAATCGCAAACAGTGATTGGTTCGTTCAAGGTCAACCAGGTTTTAACACGATCGGAATAAAGGTAAAATATAACTCTTGCATATTCACCAAACCACTTCACGATAAGAGGATTTGTCCAGCCACCTAAAAATAAAAAGAGAGAGGGAGATGGAGAAAGAATACACTTTATTGTACATCACAGTAATAATATAAGAAATACTGTAATTAATTTAGGTAAACAAGACAGAAGGCGGTTTTATTTTCGCTAGGGGATTTTTTATATGGTAATCTGATTCAAGCATTAAAATCTCTTTTTGAAGGTTCTGGTGCTTGTGTCAGAATGAATGGGGCGTATCCGGTGAAGTTCCATGTCAAAAGAGGTGTTCGGCAGGGATGTGTTGCGTCACCACTGTGCAACCTTTTCATTGATAACTATTTGACAGATTTAAAAGAAAGTATGTATGGGTTAAGAATGAATGAATTACTCGTCAAATGTTTACTCTATGCTAATAATTAAGTAATACTTGCGTCATCCGCTAATGAGCTACAGGAGATGGTAAATATTATGAATGAAGCTTTGAAGAAATGGTGCTCTGCACGCTTTTAAGAATAGCTAGATGGTGTCTCAAAGGGCCAGACTGGCTGTGCATGCATGAATGTTGTTGCCGACACTTATGTATGGTAGTGAAAGTTGGGTATGGCAGAAGAATCACAAAAGTAAAATAAATGCGGTAGAGATGAGAGCGTTGAGAAGCATGAGTGGATTAAAACTGAGTGACAGAGTGAGAAATAGTGTGATAAGAGAACGTTGTGGTATAAAAGAAGATGTAGTGACTAAAATTGAGAAACGTATGCTTAGATGGTTTAGGCACATAGAGAGAATGAATGAAAGGAGACTGAGAAAAATGATTTATGAGTCAAGAGTGAATACGAAAGTTGGAAGGGGAGTACTCTAAACCGACGAACTTGTATGAAAGGTTTAATGAGAATGAAAGAAGCGAAGGAGATATGCAAGGATCGTGGCTAGTGGAAGGTAGTAGGGGTGGAAGTGGAAGGATAGGGGTAGGCAGAGACCAAGTGGTCTCTGCCTACCCCTATGGGAATGAAGCGTGACGCTATGTATGTATTTTTTAAACCTTGGCCGCGACAAAAGAAAAGAAAAAGTATAGAATACATGGATCTTAGAAGGAGCTATGTGATCAAAAACAACCAAATGAAATATTTGTGCCAAAATATCTCTTCTCCTTGTCTAATTTTATAGTTACGCGAATATGTTATTATAACGTATCTTTTAGGGAATTAAGTGAGTAAATTATGTAATTTTCTTACCAAGATCTTGTATTTTCACAGGTAGATCCCAGTGGTATATTGTCACGACAGGTTCAATACCCTCTGCTAGGAGACCATCGATGAGATTACTGTAATATCTAGCACCAGCCCTATTGAATTGATTGGTGAAGCCAGTTGGTAATATTCTTGGCCAACTTATAGAGAATCTGAAAATGTTTATATTATTCTAAATGATTATTTTGCATATAAAACGTAATTTACTTGGTAATAGTAGTACAAAAGTGCTATGGTTACTGATTACTTATTTATTTTACTAATTACGGTTACTGTGAAATCCTTCCTGGCCCACAACTATTCTAAGTTACGAAGAAAAAAATAAACGCTCATTAAGTTATATTGTAGTCGACATTAAAAGATCCTTGACTGGGAAACGTTAAATAAGCATCGAGTAAGCGTTTTGCGAACTCATTGGTCTAGTAGTTAGTATGTTCGACTACAGAAATGAGGTCCTGCGTGATGGATCTATGCTCTAAAAACCCTCTTTCCTATAAGAGAGGAGGCCTGTGACCAGCTGTAGGACGTTAATGGGCTGCCATTTACCTTTAAGCTTTTCACTTTTATATCTAATTTTTAATCCTTTTACAATATATTTATTGACCATCGACCATTTATAAACGAAACTAACCTAAACGATATGTAAATAAAATAAGTAAAAGTCGCAAACCAATATTTATATCACAATTTATTCTGGATGCTTTAAGAACAAATGAATACAGATTGTGCACCAATCAATCATCATCGTAGGCAGCGGCTAATTATTTAGTATTTTATAAATATGACCTGTAAAACTGAAGCTTCATCTGAGCAGCAACTCTTACATCCTCACGCCACAGGTGGTAAGAGTCAGCTGCTACATCCCCGGTTGCATTGCCTGGGATGTCACCAGGATATTGGTGGACATATCTGTCCCATATACTTTCCCCTTTGCCTAAAAATGAATCTGTATTAATATGTGAAATTTATTTACTTAAAAGCACCTTTAAACCATTTACGCCCAGTTCTGTGAAGTATACACAACAAACTAAGTTGGGTATCCTTTTTTAATTAACATCGTTTCAATATTAATTTTACTTAACTTACAGCAGCATGAAATACATACATTTGACATTCCTAATTTTAATTTCATTTATTTAAATGATATTTTTTAAACTTAGTACTTTTATGTAATGTCGTTTTATATGAGTTCTTATTTGTTTTTTTTACATTAAATATAAATATTGTTTTGTAGACAAAACAAAACTCATGCATTTGAAACGTAGATTATACATAAGATGCTAAATATGTCTATACATTTAATCATGATAACATTATATCGAACCTTAACATTAATACAGACAAAATAAAAGTAACTAAAATGCGCCATCAGAAGCAAATGGATGGGTGCCCATAAGGCTGGCAGCGTTACCTCTTTGGACAGCGATACTTATACGCTGTCCGAAGTACCGCCCGGCCTCAGGGTCACTTTTAGCCTCAGGACCCCACGGTCCCAATGTCTCCACGCCAAAAGGCACAAATATGTATTCCAAAGCAAGGCTCTCATATTTGCGCTTCTTGGCGTTTTCAGCTAATAACGCCGCCGCTCCTGCTGATTTGGAGGTAGCGTCAATGTGACATGGTGCAAGCGTATCGACACATGTAGCATCCCACACCAACGACCTTCCTTTTTTCTAAGACATCAACGTCATACCAACAAGTCTCTTACCATCATCACGTGCAATTCCATTCGGCTCGAGAATAGCCGGCACGTTAATGGTGACAAGAGTCCTTCTGATGACGTCGTTGATACCAGCATTTAAATTTCACACACAAAACAGATTTATTTATATGGACCACAACGCGAACATTGTCTGTCTATTGTGTTTTCATGCCAAAAATACTGAACCGATTTAAATGAAAAAACTTCAAAAAGAACAATAAGGTCTTGAAAGTTTTTATACGTATGTGTCTTATTTGTAAAAGGTTCAGCTAACATGATTAAAAATGCTACCCAAATACACTATTCCACGCGAACGAAGTCGCAGCCATAGCTAGTATTTATATAGAAGAATATGCTCTAATAGCAGGATTCAAATCAGATTAAAAGTATCTCACCATCAGCATTCCAGCCACCCTCGATTTGATACGCAGCAGATGCAGCACCGAATTTGAAATTGTGTGGAAACCTTAAGTCAACTGCCCACGTACTTTTTAGTAATATACTGCAGAAATAGACATTAATTACATATACGAAAATTAATAAATAATTCCCATTAAACAAAACCATGATGCTTAGAAATGTAATTATAAAAATGTTAATCACTATCTTCTTGTCTAAGTCTTTGACCTTTAACGACTAGGTTTTGTAGTTTTCTTTTTGTAATATAATATTAATGAAACGACTAAAATTTACATATTGTAATTTACTTCACAGTACATTGACTATACTTACCAAAGCACGAGTGTTTTTAAAGAATTCATGTTTACTATTGATTTGTTTTTATTCATTAAGAGTAAGGTAATAAATAGCGAAAAATGTATAATGTTGATGCTTATATGCTCAAGTGATAATGCCCCTATATTTTATCAACACATATGAATAATATTTATGTGTTACTTTGTTATAACGACAACTGAATACAAATTGATGCTTTAGATAAATTTAACTTAGAACAAAGCAGAATACATATGTACTACATACATCGCTTTTATTGTTTTTGTTATTGGGAGCTTAACGAAACTGGGAGTTCCACGGGGTTCCATTTTGGGACCTTTTTTGTTCCTCGTCTACATTTTGTATTTTTTTGTTTGTCGATGATACTTAGGTTTTATTTAAGGTACGACTAACAGATTACGACGTCGTAAACAACTCACTCAGTAAAGTAGTACAATAATTTGAAGTTACTTAATGACAAGACGGGAAAAACAAAAGGTATCAGGTTCTCCAAGCCGAATATAAAACATTTAAAGCTATAGTTATACTTAATAATGAGAAACTACGAGACACCGACTCCGAATATAAGCATTCGAAGAACACTATAAAAGAATACGCAATTATTTCTTACTTTTTAGAGCATACTCATATATTTGTAAGTTTGTTTTGAAGGCGGTTCTTTTTTGTTAAAATTTCTATTTATCTTTTGAATTTTAGTGAATCTGAAGTAAACTGACAAATTTGTAGCAATGTGTACACCTAAAACGCGTTTCTCATATGAGATAACGCCGTTTAAATGAAACAACTTTACAAAGTTAAATATACATTAATATCGCCACACCCGGGATCGAACCCGCAACCCTTATACCATGCATTGCAATGCAGTAACAAACATAAAGTCATTGGCATTTGATTACAGACAGTTATAGATTTTGCCAAAAATCACTCTTACTGTAAGCCGTTGAAGAGTTCCATTGATCTTCATATTTAACTACAACTAGCACTTGACCATACCGAAGTTACGGTAGGTGACTCAAATATCTGGATAGCCTATAGAAGATTCTGCCGAGTATCGTTAATATACTCCCAAGAATTAAGAGTTCCGTGATTTTGTCATGGATTTCATCATCAGAACCAAACCAAACTATCAGAAAACAACCCTTGAAGTATATCCTTTCTAATAAAAAAAGAATCATCGAAATCGGTTAGCGTGATTTAGAGTTATTCGTCCATTTGTCGCGCACATGCTTCCGCAAATTTAAGACATCCGGTTTTGTCATGGATGCCATCATCAGAACTGGTTTTAAAAAAAATAGGACCCTATGACGAGCATCACCTTTCATTTAAAAAAAAATATCAAGATCGGTCCACCCAGTCGGGAGATATGAGGTAACAAACATATAAAAAAAATACAGACGGATTGATAACCTCTACCTTTTTTTGAAGCAGGTTAAAAATAGGCAACAATATGTAGAATACAAAGGGCATCGTTCCGAACTATATTTTACCAGGTCTGGCGTAAGTCAGGGCAGGAACCTTGGGCCTTTGCAATTTATAATTTTGATCAATGACTTGCCCAAATTAGAAAAGAACGCAAAATGTTTACTGTTTGCTGACGACCTAAAGCTTTTCAACTGTAAGCAATTGCAGAAAGATATAGATGTAGTTGCATGGAGCAAATACAATCTATTGGAATTTAATAAAGCAAAATGTAGTTGTAATGTAGCACTATGGAATAAATTGTAATAGATATAATAATACAGAAAAAAATAGCAATAGATATAATGTATATGAAGATGTAGTCACGGCCGTGATATTACTTGGTAAAGGCTCCCAGTGAAAACCAGTGCTACAGCTCGCTGCAGCATCATGCTGACACGGGAGACTTTATTTGATCACGCTAAATAGATAAGAAAATTGTTTAAAATTACGGTTGAGATCAAATAAAAATTTTCTTTCTTTCTTTCTTCTTTCTTCTTCAAAATGCGTGACTATTACTTTTTCCCGTGATCGCACTCCAAACCGGGGTTCTTCACACCCAAGTACCCAAGGTACGGGCCTCCAGGTAATGCCTCATTACCCGGGCTAATTTTCTCGGGCATCAACGATGCCCGGTATTTGTTTCTGCCCGTCATTCTAACGGGCTGGTTCACACCAGCTAACACCGGCGGGACCATCCAAGTCAATCCGAGTTCTGTCACTGTCGTCGAGTCGTCAACGCCGTCATCTTCACCCTCACCTGTTGGTGGTGACAGCAGGAGTTCACGAGATAGTGGACGACTTGTGCTTTCAGATCTAAGATACTGGCTGTCAATGCCATGGAGACATGTGTGCGGAACATGCTCTTCGCCAACTCCCGGACGAAGATCTCCACGGTGGGCGTCTTGGTGTCACGATGAATGACGTCATTCCTGACGTACCTCGGAGCTCCTACTATGAGGCGTAGGTACTTATTCTGCCGAGTCTGCAGCATGCACTACACTTCTACATAATTACGAAATAGAGGGGGCGACTAGAGTCAGTGAGGTTAGAAATTTGGGAGTAAACTCTGGGTTGACGTTTCGTAATCATATAGAGAATTGCTGTAAAAAGTGTACAGGAATTTAGGGTTCATACTTATACAGTTAACTTATAAGTTTACAGTTATTATACAACGCAATAGTAAGAATGCATTTAGAAGGAAATGCTGTCATTTGTCTCCGCATGAAACTAAGTATATCCTCATGTTGGAGAAATTTACTAGAAACCTGTTGGGGCCAGTGCCCTGTACAAGTAGGAGGGAGTCCTGGCTTCCCGTAAATAATGTAAGCGGACTGTATATAAGATTTATTTTATAGTAATTTACAAATATAATTAATGTAGTAAAAGCGTCAAAAAGCGATAAGATGCGCGTTCGGTCGACTCGTGCGTCGAAAGCCGAAAGTCTGCGTGATGTGGTCGCGATACCCCTCTCACCGCGCAGTAACGCTGAGGTGCGGGGTTCGCGGGGCGCACTGAAGCTAGCGCGCGCCCGTGTCTTGTCCATACTCCCGGCGTTGAAGTAGTGACTTCAATATCGTAGCAATCAAAGGGGCATATAGTGTTGAAGGATCTGCCCTCGAAAGATCCTCTTCTTCGTTGTGATGCCTACTCCGGCAGCAGGTGAAGAATCCGCCCGAGTAGCCGTCTGTTGGCGCACAGGTCACATATTCATCAGATAGCTGGTTCAGGAATGTTATGTGTTGGTGAATGTACTGATTCAAATAAATCTTGAAGACGAAGAAGAGATTTGGCTGTTGTAACGGGAGGACGTGCAATCGTGATATCGCAAGATAGGATGGGAGCATGTGATAAAGTGATCGATTGGATCCTTAGATATAGGAATGAAAAGGACGGAATATTGCATTGACTTGAAATAATTAATTATTCCTAATGTTTGAGCTGAGGTGCGTCTTTAAATATATATTTCATTGATTAGGCAGATTTTACTACACTTCGAATTGTTGTGCATAAATTAAGATACAAAAGAAATGTATACCTTTCTCGCTAGTGTCTGCTGGTGTTACCTAGTCAAGAATGTTAGAAAAATTATTCAATATCCGAATCCAGCTCTTGGCGCCAAACAAACACAGAAACGTAACATTGTAAATCATTACTGACCCAGTATACTCGTAAATACTTAAATGAGACCAGCAAAGTAGAATAAATCGATATAAAGATCATAATATCTTGACTTTAACTAATTGGTTTTATCTAAATTATAACAAACAAAAAAAGTTTATGAATTCAGCTAATCTAATGTGACCCGTGAACCTCGTGAAGTGAGATCTGCGGGGTTTTCTTGAAACGGAATAGGACCTTTTTCGAGAGTCGAAAATCTTCCAGTATCTCGGTAAAGACCGGGGGACTCAAATGGTGTAACTGCATTTGGATATAAACCTTTTTTAACTGTAGGTGATTTATTAAACTTCGTTGAATTTTTATAGCAATTTAGTTTCCGAAAACGACGATGGTTAAGATTTTGATTATTTTTGCATATACTTTCTTTGTTAAGATTATTGGTATGCATAGCACCGGAGACAATCCAACCTAACTGGGATTCAATAAGACTAGGTTTATTGTTTTCTAAATTAATGCGATTTGTGCCGATCACGCTCCAAAATATTTCTGCCCCTAGTAAAATGTCTATCGTTGATGAGATATAGAACGACGGATCAGCTAAGCAAATTGCAGATGGTATAGGTATGTCTTCTTTATTTATGTACTTCGAAGGTAAACAGGAGGTAATACTAGGTATAGTTATGCAGTCAATGACTCTCTGGTAGTCACCATTGTAAGACTCTAATGTAAGAGAACGTGAACTACTAAGAGCTTGATTGTTTATACCTAATGTTTTAGAATTAATTGTATATGTATTCAGCTTCAGCTTACCACAATAGTCCTGGGTTATAAAGTTACTGGTACTTCCATTGTCAAGTAAGACTCTGGCAGTATGTGGTTGTCCAGTGCTATCTATTACCTTTACCAAGGCTGTGGAAAGCAAAACGTTTGATGACTGTTGATTACAATTATTATCCAAATGTATAGCTGATAATACCACATTCTCATTAGAAGTCGCTGTGAGAGTAGGTTCAGAATGCAATAAGGAATTACGTTTTTTATTGCAATACTTGCCATTAGATAGTTTGCATTTATTGACAAAATGACCGGAACGTAGGCAAGTAATACACACTTTAAATTCTTCAGCCTTTTTTTATACGTATATCAATTGGAAGCATTCTAAAGGACTGACAATTTGGGTAAATAGTGATTATTATTATACAATGGGCATAAAGTTGATATAACATTATTACTTGATGCTACAAAACTCTTTGGTGTAATTTTCTTAGAATCATGCCTTATCCTTTCTTGTTGTAAGACGTCCAAAGTATCTAGAAGATCTGCCTTGCTTGAAATAAATTTGATGAAACAATCTAATGTTGGTGAGTCTTTCAAATTATTTTTATGGAACTCCCATTCTCTATTAGTAATGCTATCTAATTTAGACGAAATCATGAAAATAATTAATGTGTCCCAATGTTGGACTGGATGCCCTAGATTAGACAAAGCTCGTAAATTTTTATTTATGAGATCAATAAAATTTCGTAAACCAGTACTAGATTCTTTCTGCAATAAATTTATTTGAAAAAGTGAATTTAAATGAAAGTTTTCAAGAAGACGTTTATTGTTGTAACGATCGCATAAACTTTCCCAAGCTGATTGATAATTATCTGCACAAAAATCTAAGCCAGATATCGTTAAGGCAGCATTCCCCTTAAGGGATGCTCTTAAATAATGAAATTTATTAATTGGATCTATATCGCTATCTGAATGAATTAAAGAGTGAAATGTATCTCTATAACAGAGCCAATGCTGATAGTCACCGTTAAAATATGGTAAGTCTATTTTTGGAAGTTCAACAATCTTACGTTTGTGTGAATGTGTAGGCACATCAGAGCATACCGGAACCTCGGAGTCACCCGAAGGAAGCGATTCCTTGCGATTACTCTGGATCAGTG
>JACTOM010000066.1:52434-62561 GCA_015832385.1 Elymnias hypermnestra | reverse complement strand
CTGGGCACAGGCCTCCTCACTCCGAGGAGCGAGGGTTTTTAGAGCATAGACCCACCACGCTGCTCCACTGCGGATTGGCAGGCATAGTACACAAGTGCACTCTCTATTCCTTCACTCTCATAGTCCGATATGACGGGAATCCGATACTACCGGAGAGAGATCAGGCGCAGGACCGACGGCTTAACGTGCTCTTCGAGCAAATATTGAGAAAATCTTAATAGAAAACTCAATATCGATTTCGAATTGGCCCGACCCGGGACTCGAACCCAGGACCTCATGTCTGTAGTTGAACATGCTAACCACTAGACCAATGAGGCAGTTTTTAGGCAGACGATTATGTTTGGTAATGAGAAATATGTTTTACGTAATTGATTTAATTATGTGATAAATGGACTGAGAGAACGATTATGATTTACTGTATACAATCAGAAATGGAAAAGTATGTATATTAAATAATGAATAATGAATTTATGAATAATTAAGAACAACTACACACTAGTTAATGCAATATAGAATGAAATGGAAATTATGATTAGGTACTAAGTAAGGATGGAACGATCTCACGGTTTTGTTAATAATGTAAGCGGACTGTATATAAGATTTATTTTATAGTAATTTACAAATATAATTAATGTAGTAAAAGCGTCAAAAAGCGATAAGATGCGCGTTCGGTCGACTCGTGCGTCGAAAGCCGAAAGTCTGCGTGATGTGGTCGCGATACCCCTCTCACCGCGCAGTAACGCTGAGGTGCGGGGTTCGCGGGGCGCACTGAAGCTAGCGCGCGCCCGTGTCTTGTCCAAACCTCTATAACACCATATTTGGGTCTTATCCATATTATCCTTTAATGTATCCGAGCCTATTCATCTAACCATTCAAAGTTGTCTATTAGTGACCACACTGTATATCCTCGTATTACCTTGACCTTGTCAACTTTCATGGCAAGCAGAATCTGTTGGCAAAAAATATTTACTCAAATAGCTGTTGCCCGTGACACTGTCTAAGTTAGTATTCAAATATTTTACATACAGAGGTAGGTAAATTTAGAAATTTGGTGAAGTTCCAAGTTTTATTTTGGTTATTTTCTCCCAACAAAGGCGAAACTGAAGATCTATGGAGCCTACTTCCGCTCTAGACTGACATATGCGGCGCCAGCCTGGTACTCCTTCTGCACAGGGTACCAGAAGAGAAGGCTGCAGATCTAGCAAAACAAGAGCATACGTATAATAGCAGGAGCTCCAAGGTACGTCAGGAACGACGTAATCCACCGTGACACCAGAGCCTGTAGACAACGTAACTTTCAAAGATTCCTAACGTTTATGATTGTATGAGAATGACGTTTTATTTTTCGATAAGTTTACATTTTTTAAGCGTTAGCCATCTTCGAAAGTGACGTTGTCTAAGGGCCCAGGGCGCCCACCGTAGAGGTGTTCGTCAGCCAGCTGGCGAGGAGCATCTTTCACCTAGCGGACAACTGCTCGCTGCTCGCATACACACCACGGGATTTCCAGCCGATACCCAAGATTCCCAAAAACTCCGCATCCCCTGCCACGTGAGCTCCTGCTATCACCGCAATCCGAATTGGGCATATTTCACATTGTAGCATACATACCATCTTTAAAAGAGTAACCGTTGAATTTCTTGCGGGTTTCTTCTCAGCGAACTCAACTTTCCGAACCGGTGGTAGATTTGTTACCAACGAACAGACTATGGAAGATTCAAAAGAGCTTTATGAGCCTACTAAAATAAAGAATATTTTGATTCGATATGATTTGGTGATATATTAAAATGATACTGTTTTATTAATCACTCGTTGTTCCTGCGTAATTTTCGAGCTTGTGGTGATAGAGGGAAGTCCAAAATTTGTGATTAAAAATAGTCAGGTTACAATCTCTTTACGTGTGAGTTTAGTGATGTAACTGTGACCCCCTTCACTCTTGCGAAGATTTGCCGGTTCAGGATAAATAAAAATGCCACCAGATTCTTTACCCCAACGCTCCGCTGTCTACTTGTCACCAGACGAGGATTATGTATCGAGATTCGAACTGTTATTCAGCAGGAACGTGTTTACCAAATTGGCTATCTATTATATGACTGACAAACGTGCACTACTGTGACAAGTAAACGACATCGGCTGGTATTTTATTTGGTATAGAGTACATCATATGATCTATTAATATCAACATAGGGACTCTTAAGTTAAACAAAATATATTACGAAAACAATATTAACTTTAAATTAAACAAAAATATATACCGGGTTCTGGTATTACATCGTTTACATAAAGACAACCACAGTCAATTTTCACAGAGATTATTTATTACTTTGAACTAAATGATTAATTATTTTTTTAATTAAATGACAATAACCAATAATTTATGGGTGCAAGGTGTGCACCGGACACAACTTCGAGTAAGAATGCCCGCCAGTCTAATGCAAGCCCTTTTATACTAGTTTCTGCGAGTGGGGGTGGTTCGAATGTTGGTAGACGTTTGTCGCTAGCTCGCTACACACCTTGTTACCAACATTTAAAAACGTTGCCGCCGTTATATACTATTATTTCTAATTTGAGTGGAAAAGTCGCGAACAGCAGCACTTATTTAATAGTAAGAGGCGGTCTTATCGTATTGTAGATATTTATATGTCGGAGAATAAGAGAGAACGGAGAAGCATAAAGCACAGGGGCGTAGGGTTCTCCGCCGACATCGTCACTAATGGGATCCATTATTTAATTTCTTATTCTGTGTTCGTTCGTGGGTAATGTTGGTGCAATCAAACACTTTGTCAATTAGCTCGGATTATAATGTTCAATCACTTAATGTTTCCAATATCAATTTAAACAAACTCATTAACAATAATAGCTAGGAACGCGACTGTTTCAATAGTCGACCACTTCGGCCGACCGCCACTCAAGAACTGCCGAGAGACAGGCCGGACTGCCAGTTATTGACTCTGCCCCCACGCCGATACACAGATGGCGCCAGCGTTCCACAGACTATTACACACGGACCAGCGATCCACAGACTCTTGCACTCCGACATATATATGTTACCGTAAATGTATGAAAACAAAGGAATTGTTAGAAATCCTAGAAAATGTATAAAGTAAATGCTTTCTGTAATAAAACACGTTGTTAAATTGTATGTAAAATAATAATAAATTGTTCATATTATCTCACTAATTAAAACTTCTAAATTCAACTATCTATTTTACATTTAACGTGTACCCACGTACCCACCAAATATCTTAAATGTTTTACATTTCCGATTGATATTTAGAAAATGTATAGATTTCCTAAGGAATTGTATACAATGACGGATTAAATACATTTCCGTTGACATATATCCTCCTTGATTCATTTCCTTAGTTCTGAGAGTCGATGACAACCACCTATGATGAGCAATTTTCTTTGCCTCTGCTTTCCGCGGCGTGTACGGCATTGTAGACGGAAGTCTGTAATGTGGTGCGGATCTGATCGACCTCTTGCTCTTTTGCCATTAACTTTTCCAGTTATCACGAGCTTTTCGAGGTTATCACCCTGTTTCCTGGCAATCTGCCCAAAGTAATCAAGTATTTTTTTGAGGCAGATGGTGGAAAGTCTAGTTGTAACATTGAGTTTCTTAAGAATTGATGCGTTGGTCCTTTTCCTCCAGCACGACATTTCAAAAGCATCGATGCGATTGCGGTCTGATGATTTCAAAGTCCACGTCTCAGCACCATAGAGAAATATTGAAAAGGCTTCGTTATAGTCTAATTTTAGTTTTAAGAGATATTCCGCCTATCCTTCCAAGTTCTTTGGAGCTGAGACATAACGTTTTTCGCCATTCTGATACGCCTCTTTACTTCGATTTCACATGAGCCATTATTGATGATATTGGAACCGAGGTAGATGTAATTTTCCACGGTCTGAAGATTGAGTATTCCAGTCCGCTCCAAAGAGCTCATGCTAAGCTCAGGCCTAAGCTGCCACTCACAGTTGACATTTTTTCCAGCAGTTTTGTCATTTCGGCTTCGTTCACAGCAAATAGTGTAGTATTATCAGTAAACATATATAATAAAACATAAATTAAATAAAGGGGAGGGGGAACCTGTTAATTATCATAACTTTAACTTAAATATATCTTCGATAGGAAACCTAAAACTATATTTAAAACTAATACAAAATGCCTACTGTCTATTAATTTGTATCCGTTATTTGTTACATCAGGTCTTGGACGTCGTTTCACGGTATAATTCATGTCAAAACAAGATGGTGATATGTCGAGAGACCGCGACTCGATAACACAACTATAAAATTGCGAAGAAGCACGTGGAATTCTTGTGCGTTTCGGATCATCGTAGTCTACTTGATAGAGGCCGAATTTTTGCCTGCAAATGGTTATATTTATTAGTTATAAGTGAGCACATTACGTAACCGTAAACTAAACACTAATTTATGCATTCAATTTCTTAATGACCACGTTAAAGGAAAACAAGGGGTACATTTATCATATGATTAGGTTTTTTTTATTGCTCAGATCTTAAAGTTTGCTTTACAGTGTAATATTAGACTGCAGTGGTGATATTAACGGTCGATAGGGGAATTATATTAAAAGCAAATTTATGCCGCTGGGAAATGCTTTTACGCATTTCTGGACGGCAGTGTGGGACTCACTGACAACTCAGAATACCCACTAAAACCTATCAGTGGAAAACTATCAACATTTTTGGTTGGAGGCCCACAGGTTTGCCTAAACAATTTAATCTGGCACCCCGGATGCAGATGGCTTATTTCAATGATTCAGAGAGGGAGATGCACAAACCTACACATCCTGTCTCCTAGCCTCCTCCGTCTGAGTAGGGGAACGCTGTCAGCATACTACCTGACCCTTTTCGATGCCTATTTTTAAGTGATACAGCAGATTCTCAAAAGGAGGCAACTGCTCTCCAGCACTTCTCGTATACAGCTGAGTGCCTGAGATCAACTCCCAACAGGGCACCTTTTAGAAAAAATGTATTTTCTAATCTAGTTCTGATCTGTAAGGAGGCTTCAACTGTGGCTATCCACAATACCAATAGCAAAGACGTACCACCAAGCAAAAGTTTAAGAGATATGATGTCTCATATCAGATTTGCGCGCTACCATCTAAGAATACCAACAGGCACGATAACATTAACACCTGTGTTTTGGGTTAACATATTCTATTTGGTATAAGCCGAAGATTTGCCTGAAATAGAATGTTTGGGGTAAAAACAAATCGTTAAATTTTGATCCAAGTGTTCAACTTGCTGGAACGCCCCTGAGGAGTGGCTGAGTTCAAGTATCTCGGGCATTTTGTTACGGAACGTCTGGGTGTCGACAGCGACTTGTAACGTGAACGTAGGACTATGTCGGTGCGAGGCAATATGCTAGCCTGCAGATTTGCATATTGTACGACGCAAGTTAAACTGGCGCTATTTAGAGCCTACTACCAGTCCTTCCGGAGATTCTGGAAGGACTGGTAGTAGTAGTCCTTCACATACCTGGGACATATAGTCCAGCTAGGTAGATCCAATTTCGAGAAGGAGGTCAACCGCCGAATCCAACTCGGTTGGGCTGCGTTCGGGAAGTTACGCCAGATATTTTCGTCTGATAACCCTCAGTGCCTGAAGACCAAAGTCTTCGAACAGTGCGTGTTGCCAGTGATGACCTACGGTTCTGAGACATGGTCGCTGACTATGGGCCTCATGCGGAAGCTCAGAGTCACTCAGCGTGCGATGGAGAGGGCTATGCTCGGAGTTTCTCTACGTGATCGAATCAGAAATGAAGAGATCCGTAGTAGAACCAGAGTCACCGACATAGTCCTACGAATCGCGAACCTGAAGTGGCAATGGGCGGGGCACATAGTCCGACGGACCGATGGACGTTGGGGCCCGAAGGTGCTGGAGTGGCGCAGTGTAGGTAGACCGAGGATATAAAGAGGGTCGCCGGTAGCTGCTAGAGCCAGGCGGCGCAAGATCGGGCCTTGTGGACGTCATTACGTGAGACCTATGTCCAGCAGTGGACGTCCATCGGTTGAAGCGACGACGACGACGGCGACCAGTCCTTCTACACATCCAGTCTGTGGACTGACTATACGCAGCGTGTTCACTGTGCTCTGAGAGTTCAATACAACAACGTGTTGAGGGCGATGTTGACGATGCCTCGGCACTGCAGTGCGTCAGCAATTTTTGCGGATGCACGTGTAGATGGTTTCTACGCGATCATCCGTAAACGTGCTGCGTCAGTAATGTGTAGGCAGCTCCAACGTCCTCCTCAGCACGTTTGCCAACAAGCTGGATAGCCCTCTCTGAAGGCACTGGAATTGTGTACACGCCGGACTTCGGGGAGTCACGGTGAAAGGCCAAGTTAAATATGCCATAATTAATGTAAGACCTATTATATAAGCTATACTAATACAGAATAAGTCTGTATATCGTATTTTCATTTTATTCTTAGTTAGTAAGTAGTTTTAAAGTATTTAAAATATCATGGGCATCCTGAGTGTCTCCAATAAAAATATATTATTATTATGACTCGCAGGTTAGTTTAAATGTAGGTAAAACTTATTAAACCAATCGATCGACTGGGAGGGTACAAGAGAAGGTAATATCAATATAACATGAAAGTAACTTACGTGTAACCAAATGTCCACTCGAAGTTATCTATAAGAGACCATGCCATGTATCCTATAACACTCACATTGTCTTTTTTGATCGAAAGCAGTACCTGAGAAAGATACGTACAGATTCAAGAAAACAAAATGGCAAGGTAAGTTAAGAAGCGATATATTAACGTCCCACTACTGAGCAGTGAGCCATGAGGTCCTGGATTCGAGTATCGGTTTTGGCCAATTCAAAAATCGATACTGAATTTTCTATTAAGATTTATTCGAATCTTGGAAATTGGTTGTGTAATCCACACCCGTGCCTCGGAGAGCACGTTAAGCTGTCGGTCCTGCGCCTGATCTCTCTGCGGTTGTGTCGGATTGCCGTCATATCGCATTATGAGAGTAAATAGAGAGTGCATTTGTGTACTATAACCGCCAATCCGCAGTGGAGCAGCTTGGTGGGTCAATGCTTTAAAAACCCTCTCTCCTGCGAATGAGGAGGCCTATGTTCAGCAATAGGACGTTAATGGGCTGCTACTTACCTTACCTTTACTGGCACAGGTCCAGGTTTTTAGACCATAGACTCATGAAGCGTTAAGTTGTACGCAATATAGAAAGCCAAGGATGCCGTTATGATACACAGATGGTATGAAGTTCCTTTCGCTATATATATATATTGGATGACCTCGCTGCTGCTATATTGTTTTCTCGCTTCGCTAACAGAGGTACTAGGTTCGTTTCAGGAAGACTGAATTCAGGAAATTGTAAATTTTTATCAGTCTAGTTTTGGACTGCATAGAAGCTTCTTATTATCTTGCAAAAACATGCTACCACGCAAATACCAGTTAGTTTATAAAGTTGTTTGAAATTTAATTATATAAAAATGAAGATTACTTGTTCCAAATATTTTCTCATAAAGTCAACTCTGTCGTAGTCTTTCAACTCGTAGCCAGTTGTTGAGAATCCGTTCTCTGTGATGAGGATGTCGATATCACCGTACTTCTGCTTAACCCAGGATAAAGCTCTTCGGATTCCTTTCGGGTAAACCTTTTAAAAATAAACGACATAATGATAATTCTTTAACAGTTCCATTAGCGAACATTTGAATAACATTAGACGATGCCACATGCATTATAGATGAGGTATAGTTTTTTCTAGAGATAATCCACTACTATTCTCCAAAGTAACAACAGCAAAATATCTGATACCGTAGGAATATGAAAGCAACCCATTGTTAGTGGGCATCTACGTCATAAAAGGAATATGATCAAGATATATCGCTGGGCCCTATGTATGAAGGTCATAAGAAAACTGAGAATTATAGATTTTGAATAGAAGATAAACATTTTATGGCAGCAAAAATTAGTTTTTTCAATAAACGTGTGGTTTCTAAAACATCTAGTAAGTTGGAGTAAAACGTAGTATTTAATATTAAACCGTGAAAATTGTTTCATTACTCCAAATACGTAGAATGCATCGATAAAGATTAGAAAATGTTTTCCAAACTGTTTTTCTACTCTTTCACCTATAGAAAACNCAGTGCAATGTTGTCTAGAAAACATTAATCCAGGTTAACGTGTCACTAAATTAGAAAGTAAGTAAATTTATAAAATAGTTTGAAGTTTAATTTTATAAAAATGTAGATTACTTGTTCCAAATATTTTCTCATAAAGTCAACTCTGTCGTAGTCTTTCAACTCGTAGCCAGTTGTTGAGAATCCGTTCTCTGTGATGAGGATGTCGATGTCACCGTACTTCTGCTTAACCCAGGATAAAGCTCTTCGGATTCCTTTCGGGTAAACCTTTTAAAAATAAACGACTTAATGATAATTCTGTAACAGTTCCATTAGCGAACATTTGAATAACATTAGACGATGCCACATACATTATAGATGAGGTATAGTTTTTTCTAGAGATAATCCACTACTATTCTCCAAAGTATCAACAGCGAAATATCTGATACTGTAGGAATATGAAAGCAACCCATTGTTAGTGGGCATCTACGTCATGAAAGGAATATGATCAAGATATATCGCTGGGTCCTATGAAGGTCAAAAGAAAACTGAGAACTATAGACTATGAATAGAAGATAAGCATTTTATGGCAGCAAAAATTAGTTCTTTCAATAAACGTATGGTTTCTAAAATATCTTGTATACTAGAGCAAAACGTAGTATTTAATATTAAACCGTGAAAATTGTTAAATTGCTCCAAATACGTAGAATCCATCGATAAAGATTAAAAATGTTTCCCAAATTGTTTTTCTACTTTTTCACCTATACAAAACCGTAGAAAACAAGTGAAAAAGTAAGAAACTAGTAATATTTGCATCATCTGTTAAATGGTAAATATTATAAAAAAGGTTTTGAAAAGGAAAGGAATGAAATTGAATGTAAACAACATGAAAGTTATGATTCCATGATGAATTGCAATATTTCGATAGATGGGGAACAAGTGGAAGAGGTGAAAGAATACTTGGGATCTAAATTTACAAAAGATGGAAAATGTGAAAGTGATATTGAAAGGAGAGTGAACGCAGGGAATATGGTAAATAGTGCTCTGCACGTCTTTATGAATAGCCAGATGGTGTCTCAAAGGGCTAAACTAGCTGTACATGTAGGAGATTTGGTTTAAACACTTATGTATGGTAGTGAAAGTTATAAAAGAAGATGTAGTGACTAAAATTGAGAAAGGTATGCTTAGATGATTTGGGCAATTAAAGAAAATGAATAAAATGAGACTGACAAAAAGGATTTATAAGCCAAGAGAGAATGGGAAAGTTGGAAGAGGAAGACCAAGATGAACGTTCCAGGATCAAATCCAGGACATTTTAAACAAGAGCCAGATCAAGAATACTATAAACCGAAGAACTTGTATGAAAGGTTTAATGAGAATGAATGAAGCGAAGGAGATATGGGAGAACGTGGTTTGTCAAATATGGATAATATACCGGAAGAATTGCAGATGCACCGTAATATACGTTTGGTGGCTGTTCCAAAATCGCATTCAGTTCCGGAGATCCAGACATATACCAAATACCAGGGTCTTCATCAGGTTTCGCTCTTCGGATCAAATTTGTTGTGTACTGATTCATTGAGTAGAAATCTGCGGTACCTGGAATATGGATTTATACATATATGTTCTTTATTACAAAATCAAATTTTATATGTACATTTTTGAATTAGTATACAGTCATAAATATAGTTTTACGATTTAGATTTATAGGAAAAACTATGTAATTGCGACTGCCTCATTGGTCTAGTGGTTAGCATGTTCGACTATAGACATGAGGTCCTAGGATCGACTCCCGGGTCGGGCCAATTCAAAAATCATTATTGAGTTTACTATTAAGATTTTCTCAATATTTGCCCGAAGTTGGGAAGTTGGCGGTGTGATCCACCCCCGTGCCTCGGAGAGCACGTTAAGCCGTCGGTCCTGCGCCTGATCTCTCTCCGGTCGTGTCGGATTCCCGTCACATCGGACTATGAGAGTGAAGGAATAGAGAGTGCACTTGTGTACTAAGC
>JACTOM010000066.1:0-51555 GCA_015832385.1 Elymnias hypermnestra | reverse complement strand
TATAAGAGACAGATCTGTATCATTTGGGCTAGATGGTTCAAACCACACAAAGTTGTTTGCAATTGAAATTTTACCTGCAAAAAGTGTTAAGTTTTGGTTAATGATCTTGTAAAACTTGGAGATCATAGTGACTTTGTCGTGAGATTCTTCCTAAGAATTGGATATTAAAAATATTAATTACCTGAAGCGGCAAACTATTCCAAGATGAAGGAAATCTGTCATTTACTTTTAACAATTGCGGAGTCTAAAAGTAGTAACAGGTTTTAGCAATTGGCATAGGAACCCTGGTTACCAGGTAATTCATATTTTTAGCAATAAGTAAACCAACATAAAATAGGAACATTATGTAACTATATTGTGGCGCATGAGAAGGTAATTCCAGGAAGTTCCAAGTTTTGCAAAACATATAACTCTTTCTGCCTGACTGCCTCATTGGTCTAGTGGTTAGCATGTTCGACTACAGACATGAGGTTCTGGGTTCGAGTCCCGGGTAAGGCCAATTCCAAATCGATATTGAGTTTTTTACTAAGATTTTCTCAATATTTGCTCGAAGTTGGGAAAAAATTGGCAGTGTGAACCACCCCCGCGAGCAGCGTGGTGGGTCTTTGCTCTAGTAACCCTCTCTCATATGAGTGAGGAGGCCTGTGCCCAGCAGTGGGACGTTAATGGGCTGCTACTTACCCTACTTTTACCTTTTTAACTCTTTCTAAGGGCGAAAAAACTCCATATTAAGCAAACTCTATGTATGTATGTATGTTTATTTTTATAAAGCATCCACATATATATTCCCTCTAAAAAGTATAAATATTATGTCTGGACATACCTGGATATCTTGGTTTAAACTCTTTTTCAAATATCCTGTAGGCTGTAGCGTGTGCGAGCATGACATGTCTATTGCATAAGTATGGCCCGTATACTGGTTCCAGAATATTTGGAGCGAAAACGCCTGCATTGTATGTAAAGTCACAAAAGGCAGCAGGTTCATTCATAGTTAGCCAGATCTTAACACGGTGTGCGTAGAGTGAGAAAATAACCCTGGCGTATTCGCCAAACCATTTCACTATAAGGGGATTAGTCCAACCTCCTGAAAATTACAACGAAACTGCTTTAAAAATCTGGAGAAGTCAGGTCTGGCTCGGTACCTATTAGGATCCTGCAGCTGGTCACAGCCTTCCTCGCTTATTAAAGAAAGAGATAGAACTTTGATTAACCGTGCTGTTCTACTGTAGTTCTAAGGACACATAAAGTAAGTAGCAGCCCATTAACGTCCCGCTGCTGGGCACAGGCCTCCTCACTCCGATTAGCGAGGGTTTTTAGAACATAGACCCATCACGCTGCTCCATTGCGGATTAGCAGGGATTAGCAGGCATAGTACACAAGTGCACTCTCTATTCCTTCACTCTCATAGTCCGCTTTGACGGGAATTCGACACGACCGGAGAGAGATCAGGCGCAGGACCGACGGCTTAACGTGCTCTCCGAGGCACGGGGGTGGATCACACCGCCAACTTCCCAACTTCGAGCAAATATTGAGAAAATTTCAATATTGATTGTTGAATTGGCCCGACCTGGGACTCATGTCTGTAGTCGAACATGCTAATTAAAACTGCCTCTAGGAAATCCTTGAATCCCTCGCGATTTACCAATCACTGATAAGTAAATTGATGACTTTTTAAAACTCGACAAGTAAGTAAAAGTAATTTACAGATGCCTATCCAGGATTCGTTCCATCTAGGCTAAATTGGACTCAAATCTTTCCTTAATTATTTGGAAAAGACTTGCATTTTGTGTATCTTCTGTACTGTGTGCTATTCAATCCTCGTGCCCCTGCGTATTTATGTCAGAAGTTTGAGTTTCACGATTATGACGGAAGATGTTTACGGCCCTCTTGTGAACTAAAGCTCAACATCAAACCCTATAACTCCAAATTCTACGGTGACTCTTTCGCAGTTCGAGCCATAGCTTTATGGAACGAATTACCTCTGAAAATAAGAGAAGCTAAATCATTGGATATATCCAAGAAGCGGGTAGAGAATTATTCCCTCTCTTTATGTACTCAATGACGATGATATCTATTTGTTCTACGTCTTATTTATTTAATATTATTAGATTATTATATTTGATATGTATCAATTTAAAATATGTATTCAAATATTTGTATGTATATCTATATTAGGGAACACCACCTACCCTATTTGCACTATATAATCTTCTCCTCCTCCTCTCCTATTTATTAAGTTTGTTTCTGTGTTACTTGTTTCATGTTTGTCGTCGTCGTCGTCGCTTCAACCGATGGACGTCCACTGCTGGACATAAGTCTCACGAAATGATACCCACAAGGCCCTATCTTGTGCCGCCTGGCTCCAGCGGCTACCGGCGACCCTCTTTATGTCATCGGTCCACCTTGTGGGGGGTCTACCTACACTGCACCGCCCGGTGCGGGGTCGCCACTCCAGCACCTTCGGGCCCCAACGTCCATCGGTCCGTCGGACTATGTGCCCCGCCCATTGCCACTTCAGGTTCGCGATTCGTAGGGCTATGTCGGTGACTTTGGTTCTGCTACGGATCTCCTCATTTCTGATTTGATCACGTAGAGAAACTCCAAGCATAGCCCTTTCCATCGCACGCTGAGTGACTCTGAACTTTCGTATAAGGCCCATAGTCAGCGACCACGTTTCGGAGCCGTAGATCATCACTGGCAACACGCACTGTTCGAAGAGCTTTGTCTTCAGGCACTGAAGGATATTGGACGAATTCATGTTTCATGAGGGATATTGGACGAATTCATGTTTGTGGTGTACAATAAAGAGTTTTATATCTATCTAAAAGACGATTAGGTTGCTATTAAATTCAGATCACATGCTTAAGTTGAATTGGAAAATGTTTCGCCAGCGCGTTCTCGGTTAAATCCTTCGATTTTTCAAGTCCTACACTTATGAAACTTTTCACTTTTAATATACCCAATTTTAATAGACCCAATCGAAGTACAAGATATTCAGCTGATAAGTGCAACTGAACTTTACCTAGTGTTAGTTATTGACTTCACATCTGTCATGCTGATGGAGATATGGGCTCTTCATATAACAATATCAGTTGAAATAAGTAGAACACTATCCACTGCATTGACTGCCTCATATTGTTCGGCTACTGATATGAGGTTCTAGGTGCGAGTCCCAGATCGAGCTAATTCAACAATTGAAATTGAGTTTTCTGTTAGATGATGTCAGATTCCCGCCATCAGTAAAGGAATTGGGACTGCATTTGTGCTAGTGCATACTCATATATTCTATGAATGCCAACCTGCAGGAGAGCCTCATGGTGGGTCTATATTCTAGAAACTCGCTCTCTTTTGCCTAGTAGTGTGACATTAAATATTAATGTACACAAATCAAACAAAAAATACACAAAAAACTGTCAGAATCATACCAAGATCTTGTATTTTTACAGGTAACTCCCAGTGATAAAGAGTTACCACTGGCTCCACACCCTCTGCTAGGAGACCCTCAATAAGATCGTTGTAATATTTGGCACCAGCTTTATTTATTCTGTTGTTAAAACCCGTTGGTAGTAATCGAGCCCAATTTATTGAAAATCTGAAATTATTTATCAGTTGTTTTTCAAGGAACTAATACAAAATCAAAGATTTTTAGTTACAGCAATTTGGAATCTAATTCCTTGACGCTTGTCTAACTTAGCATCCTATTCAGAACAATGCACTGTAATTTCAATTTATTTTCTTTAAGTTAGAGCAATTCATTTGCATTTGCCCCTTTCTTATTGTCTAAGTAATTCTTTGAATTATAATATGATTTTTCAATTAGCTTTCTTTTAATAAATTCATCAGGTGGTTTTTCCAATCTAAGAGTATATCAGTTAATTAAAGGTAATCATTTAAATGTAATTGTTCCTATGTTACCTATAATACTGTAGTTTCATTTCTGCTGCAATTTTAACATCTTCTCGCCACATGTGGTAGGAATTGGCAGCCACGTCACCTGTCGCATTGTTCACAATATCACTAGGTCTTTTATGGACATATCTATCCCAAATATTCTCGCCTTTGCCTGAAATTACAAAAGCAATATTACTTATATCGTTTTTGTCAGATTATCGTGATTGTACGTACTATCTGACTCGATAGCCTTTGTTATGACTTATGAGGTTAATGGGCTTATATGATGATGAAGAACAAACGATTTATTAATATTTAAAATCATATCGTTTGGACTGCATCATAGCCTCATGGAATCAAGGTCTGATTGAAGTATTTATAAAGGTTATAACATGTTAATTATTTAATTGCAGCGCGCCTTCTGTCAATCATTGGCAATTATGTCAAACGCCTTAAGGTTACATAAGAAAAGTTACTATGGTTAAGCTTTCTTGAAATTTCTGATACTCCACTCAATTTTGTTAATGTTTTCTATTTCTGACTTTACTAAACATAACTAATAAGAATGACCGAAAATATCGCCCACGTGGATACCGATCTCGTGGAAGTGGAAAGTCTAAGTCGGACTCATTTTCTTAGATTGACATTTTTTAAATCGTTATATCTTTTGAATGGAATATTCAATTTTAATAATTTAAATAGTATTTTACTGGTATTGAAACAGTCTTTAACAAAATATCATTTAATATGATAAGGATTAATACAGAGGTATGAATAATATGCTTTGATTATTGCCCTCACTTTTATTAATTTTTAAAATGCAAAAACGTAGTTACTATAACTACGTTTTTGCATTTTAAAAATTAAAACAAAGGCAAAACTACAATAGTTGGACAGATATCTCTGTGGACTTTTTTGTAGACATTAATACGTTCTATAATATTGTAGAACTTTTTTCTATTCTATCTTCATTAGTTTCCGAAGCGCGGGCTATGACAGATTTTATGTGACCAATTTTTCACACCTCGGGTTACATTACTGCATTTTTTTAGGGATCCCTATTTTTTTTGTGAAAGTAAAAAGACCTATTCGTTTAATGAAAATGTATCTTTCTAATGGTGAAAGAATTTTTGAAATCGGTCCAGTAGTATTTGTGTGAAAACGTAACAAACATACATACAAAATAACAAATGTCATAGATTTATATGTGGACGTAAGAGATTGCATTTTTTTTTTTCGCTGGGAAATGCTTTATGCACGCCGGATGAAGTGTAAGGTGTAAACATCCGTGAGTGTGGGACCCGCTGGTCGTACCAGGATACCCACTAAAACCCAGCGGAACCCTCTTCATCTAGGTGTTGGGGTTCAGATGTTCGCTGGCGCATTCAGCTCTGGCGCCCCGGATGAATCCGACTTAAGGGTTTAGTTTAGTTGAGGGAGAGCAGGCGAGCAAAATTGCGCCTTCTAGCGCCCCCCCTCCTCCGGCGAGAGGGAGTAGCGTCTGCCATAACCTCCCTTTGCCTGTTTAGTGACTCCTTCTGCAAGATGACAGCCTCGCAGAAGGACGTCACTGCTCTCCAACTTGACTCACCGCCAATCATAGCGCCCACAATGCTGGGGAGTGAGAGGTCACTCCCAATCAGCGATGTCAAGATGTGACGCTGAAGTCCCCAAGCCTGACAAATTGCTACTGTGGGGTGCGCAGTGTCTACGGCCGCCCCACAAATACGGTAAAGAGATTGCATTTGCTGTAAGCATCAAAATGCGGATTTTAACCAGAACCAAAAAACTTTTCTAAAATCAATGGCGTTAACATTTTGCTGACCTCAAGAATGGCTTAATCAATAAAGCTAATTAAATACCAGACACAATTTTAGTGTAAGTTAATAATAATCTTAGTTTTTTGATTAAAATCGTCTAAAACATACTATTTTTGGTTTCTTTGAGGTTAACAGCAGAAACGCTTTCTTACGTCAATATATAGATAATGGTATAGATGATTCAATTTTATTTATTTATTTGACTTTGCACACATAAATACACAAAGAAAGAAACAAATTTACAACAAACTCTTCCAGACAACCTTTGGAGACAGGAGTTATTTAAATAGAAAAGTGGGATGGTGCAGATAAAGATATTTGTGAGGAGAAAGAAATCAATTTTCATATTTCTTCAAATGTCTCACCATCAGCATTCCATCCACCCTCTATTTGATATGCAGCAGTTGCTGCACCGAAGTTGAAGTTATCAGGAAAAGTAAATTCATCGCCCCAAGCGTTTTGTAGTAGACCACTGGAAAAAAAAGTTGAAAATAATAAAACATATACTACCGACCTCTTTGACCAAAATCAAATCAAAACATTCTTTATTCAAGTAGGCATATTACAGCACTTTTGAATGGTCAAATTATATTTGTTTTTTACCATCANGTTTCGTAAGTTATATGATGTACATTCACTCTTTTTATTAAAAGAGTCAATGTTTTTATGTACATACAACAAGTTTTCTAATATATATACGCAGTGAACTGTCATTATGTTAACTGCCTTGAATTTGTTTCTTAGCGACTCTACCACCATTTCGGAAAGTTGAATCCGCTGAGAAGAAACCGGTAAGAAATTCAACGGTTACTCTTTTAAAGATAGTTTTGTATGTTACAATGTGTAAACATTTCTATCGCTTAAATAATCTTCAACATTATAATATGCCTCTTGTAAAAGGATGTTTTTGACATATTTTTTAAAATTACGTGGAGGCAAATCTAAAATTGATTGAGGTATCTTATTAAAAATGCGTATGCTCAACCCGACAAATGATTTCTGAACCTTCTTCACTCTAAAATATGGAATTACAAGTTTGTTATTATTTCTTGTGTTAAAATTGTGTATTTCGATTTTCTTACTGTATAAATGTATATTATCACGGATATATGAGATATTATTAAATATATATTGCGATGGTACTGTGAGAATTGATGTTTCTTTAAATTTACCTCTTATAAAGAAACATGTAACTGCCTCATTGGTCTAGTGGTTAGCATGTTCGACTACAGACATGAGGTCCTGGGTTCGAGTCCCGGGTCGGGCCAATTCAAAAATCAATATTGAGTTTTCTATTAAGATTTTCTCAATATTTGCCCGAAGTTGGGAAGTTGGCGGTGTGATCCACCCCCGTGCCTCGGAGAGCACGTTAAGCCGTCGGTCCTGCGCCTGATCTCTCTCCGGTCGTGTCGGATTCCCGTCACATCGGACTATGAGAGTACACTTGTGTACTATGCCTGCCAATCCGCAGTGGAGCAGCGTGGTAGGTCTATGCTCTAAAAACCCTCGCTCCTCGGAGTGAGGAGGCCTGTGCCCAGCAGTGGGACGTTAATGGGCTGCTACTTACTTACTTTTTTTTTTACCTTTTAGAAGTTATATAAGAAATAAATAGATGCCGCCGTATTTTAAAGAATGTATAAATGATATAAAAGCAAATAATAAAGAAAAAATGAATTATCACACACAATATACTCATCAGGACGAGGAAACAAGACTGAGTGTCTTGTTTCCTTAAACTTTTTTTTTTACGTTTAATTGTTTAACGTTTTTTGCAATTTTTTTTATAAAAAATAGGTTTTCCCGATATATATTGCATGTACGGTTTTAAACATTTTTGTAATTAACAGTTATTTTTAACCGACTTCAAAAAAAGAAGGAGATGCTTAATGATTTTTTTTTAATGAAAAGTGGTGCTCGTTATAGAGTGCCATTTTTTTTAAATCGAGTTCTGATGATGGCATCCATGAGAAAACCGGATGTCTTAAATTTGAATTAAGCATGTGCGCGACAAATGGACGAATAACTCAGGATCAGGTCAACCGATTTCGAAGATTCTTATGTATTGGAAAGGATATACTTTAAGGATTGTTTTGTAATAGTTTGGTTAGGTTCTGATGCTGGAATCCATGACAAAGTGACGGAACTCTTCAATTCTTAGAAGCAAATCAACGACACGACAGAATCTTCTATAGGCTATCCAAAGTTTTGTCTACCGTAACTTCGGTATGGTCAAGTGCTAGTCGTAGTTAAATATGAAGATCAATGGATCTCCTCAATGGCTTACAGTAAGGGTGCGGTTTAAGGCAGAAAATATAAGTGTCTGTAATCAAATAGCAATGAGCTTACGTTTGTAAGTTTGTTTTGAAGGCGGTTCTTTTTTGTTAAAATTTAAATTTAAGTTATTTGTATTTACGGTACACTTTATGATACTTGTGAGGGTTTTTTGGTAATTCAATCTCAAAATCATGAATAGTTTTATCAATCTTATGCCTTAAAGGCACTAAAAGGAAGTTAAAAACGCTCTTTCAACCTCGGTTTGAATTTGCAACACTTCCAGGCATCACGTGGGTAATAAAGAACGAGTATATTATGCTAACATGCTTTTGTCATAGGAAGGCTGCATAAACTTGATGCGCCTAATATGGGGGTTACATTTAAATGTCCAAAAATATTGTGACTCCATTCTCACTCAACTCTCACTGGCTCACTTACTAACTACGCGAATAAAAGATTAGCCGTCTTTTTTTCACCAACGCTTATTTACTGATTCCCACGAACTATGCGAAACACGAAATTCAGCAAAGCTGACAACCGTTGATGTGTTAGCGAGTAAACGCATTGGGGGTGTGGGCAATGTTATTATTTACAATATGTTTTTGCCCTTGTCTATCTACCATTCCTTCTTTTTTTTATATAAATCTAATATGATTCGAATATGAAGTAAGCTATACAAGTCTGTCGAATAAGTAAACGTTCTTATTGGGAAAAATCTCGACCAAATCTGTTTATACGTATATTTTAATGTTTGGTGATATATAAATATTAAAAACATCGATACGAACGAAAATATTTATAAAATAACTTCTACCTTATTAATTACAATAGGCTAAGGATGTTAGCCGTTAGCTGGATGGAGAAGGTCGTAAATCGCCAAGATACAAGCCCCTATTACTTATGTTGATAGGAAGAGTTGCTGGCAAAAGAGGTGTTGGCCGCAGAAAGAAATCCTGGTCATGAAACTCTCGACTGCACAGACTTAAGAAATACCGTTGAACTTTTCAGCCAACACGAAACTGTCTGCCAACCTTATCTAGTTGGAGAGACACGATAAAAAGAAGACGAATATAGAAAGAGTATAAGAGAGATAAATTCTCTCAAATGAAACAAAAGCATTACAAGTGAATTAAGTGGTACCTGCTAAGAATTCGATCCAGTAACAAGAATCCAGATCCATCCAGTGTACCATCATCACCGTTACGTACAATGTAATGCGGAAAATGTTAGGTTTCTATTATTTATGTAGCTATGAATTTATTATCCAAATAGGGCAATAATTGCAATGAAATGTAATGACTTATTTATTCTTATCATATTATCATTTCAATCTTAGTACAAATGTAGCAACAAGTAAGATATTTCCTAAACAAACCTTTGTTTGTTTTACTTACAAGATAATACTTAAAAGGAAGTCTTCACGTAGCAAAAAAAGTAGCTTGTACAAAGGACTACTAAAAGGAGAAATAGATCCATCTTCGCTATCCAACAATTGTTACAAACGAGTTATCTATTATTTTGGTTATATCATTTAAAGATAGCCAGATAACCTGGAGAAACGAAGGAAAAAGGCTATGGGATCGCTCATCTATTGAATTTCACATCCATTAGCCCTAAAAGAAGCCGAAGATAGAGAGAGATGGATGCAAACAGTTTATTCAGCCATCAGAACCAACTTTTTACTGGATCCCGCATAACTGGATTGCTGCTTGAACACGGTAGCATCCTGTTTTTTGATCATTCCTAAGCCGGTTATCAGGTGAAATGGAAGTAAAGACTTTCTTAAAATTTTATTGGAATTATCGGTTTCAGCAGCGAAATAGAGGATTCTGCATTCATCCTATTCTGACACAATGCTCGAATTTGGGTATTTTTTGAGCCACTTCACTATCCCGCAAAAAACCGCAGGCAGGAAACCGTGTAAACACTGCTTTTGAAATATATGTGTGATTAAATGGGATCGTTTTTTATTGGACTACGGATCCAGTTTCTAGTGACAACCCCAAAGGGCTCAATTCGACCGGACATGTTTATTTACAAGATCCCCCATGCGGGATGCTCGTGTGAACGATGGTATAAAAACCCATTAATCGGGTTCCCGCAGAAAACGGGATATCCTGAATTCGATTACCGAGAAAGCAAATTCAGAATTTAAATTTTCTTATTTTACTGAGTTTGGATTGGTAGATGGCTTGTCGTCCTGGGTTCTTCTTAATTGCAGTTGAGGTGTGCGGTCCTCGGGACATTGCCTACTTACAGCCGGGCATCTTCCTAAGACATGATACGGGCTGGTTCTCGCCGGCTACGCTAGTCAGTCAGGAGGCGGAAACAGTAGGAGCTCACAAGGCAAGGGACGCCCAGTGCTTGCTGCTCTTATGTACTGGCTGGCATTGCCGTGGAGAAGTTCGAGTGGGAAGTTGTCCGCGTGGCGGAACATATTCCTCGCCAGGTTCCGGACGAACACCTCCACGGCGTCCTGGTTTCACGGTGGATGACGTCATTTCTAACTACCTTGGGGCTCCTACTATCATACATAGGCACTTATTCTGCTGGATCTGCAGCCTCGTCGTCTGGTATCCTAAGCAGAATAAGTACCAGGCAGAAGCCGCATACGTCAGTCTGGAGCGGACGTAGGCTCCGTAGACCTTCAGTTTGGCTTGTACTAGGAGACTTTGAGGTGGGTGGTTTCTACCGCGGTTAATTCTTACTCTAACTAAGGCATGACGCTAAATAAAACAATTACGTTCAGGTACGATGCTGTGTAAAAGCAAAAGAAGTAAATAACCTCTTATCGGATTAGCGCACTTCTGTTTTAGATTGTATCAACACTTACCATTGCGTGAGATTACAGACAAGTACCAACTGGTCAACCGTATAACAAAGTAATCAATTTACATATTTTGGATTTGCACTTTATAAATATTAACAGACCTTTTGGAATTTTACATTTAAGATAAGATGACATAATTACATATTTAGTAATCGTCAAATTTTGATTTAAGTTATATATGCATATTTATTTATATCTCAAAGCCTTTAGGAAAGGAATTATTTGAGTTTATTCAAACACTGCTTCGATTAATACTTATGTCTAACGCCGGAAGGTTACTTTAAAAAAGTTTATATTGTCAAAAGCACTAAGGAGGTTACGTTAGAAAAGTTATTATTTTCTAAATCTGGTAAAAATTACAAAACTACCCACACAAAATTACTTCGCTGGAAATGATGTTTTTTAATAAATTTATGCTAACTATTAGCGAGCATTTTTAACCGACTTCAAAAAAAGGTAAAAAAAAGTAAGTAGCAGCCCATTAACGTCCCACTGCTGGGCACAGGCCTCCTCACTCCAAGGAGTGAGAGTTTTTAGAGCATGGACCCACCACGCTGCTGCACTGCGGATTGGCAGGCATAGTACACAATAAGTGCACTCTTTATTCCTTCACTCTCATAGTCCGATGTGACGGAAATCCGACACGACCGGAGAGAGATCAGGCGCAGGACCGACGGCTTAACGTGCTCTCCGAGGCACGGGGGTGGATCACACCGCCAACTTCCCAACTTCGGGCAAATATTGAGAAAATCCTAATAGAAAACTCAATATTGATTTTTGAATTGGCCCGACCCGGGACTTGAACCCCTCGACCTCACGTCTGTAATCGAACATGCTATCCACTAGATCAATGAGGCAGGCAGTTTCAAAAAAAGGTGGAGGTTATCAATTCGTCTGTATTTTTTTTTGTATGTTTGTTACCTCATATCTTCCGACTGGGTGGACAGATCTTGATGATTTTTTTTATATGAAGAGTTGTGCTCGTCATAAGGTTCCATTTTTTTTAAAACCTGTTCTGATGATGGCATCCATGAGAAAATCGGGTAAGTCTTAAATTTGCATTAAGCATGTGCGCAACAAATGGACGAATAACTCAAGATCACGCCAACCGATTTCGATGATTCTTTTTTTATTAGAAAGGATATACTTCAAGGGTTGTTTTGTGATAGTTTGGTTAGGTTCTGATGATGGAATCCATGACAAAGTGACGGAACTCTTCAATTCTTAGGAGCAAATCAACGATACTCGGCAGAATCTTCTATAAGCTATCCAGATATTTGAGTTGCCTACCGTAACCGGTGACGTGCTAGTCGTAGTTAAATATGAAGATCAATGGAACTCTTCAAGGGCTTACAGTAAGGGTGCGATTTATGGCAAAATATATAACTGTCTTTAATCAAATGGCAATGACCTTACGTTTGTTGCTGCATTGCAATATTTGAAAGGTGAATTATGTGTGATGCGGTGGTATAAAGTTGCGGGTTCGATTCCGGGTGTGGCGATATTAATGTAAATTTAACTTTGTAAAGTTGTTTTGTTTAAACGGTGTTATCTCAAATGAGCAACACGTTTTTAGAGGTATACATATTGAGACAAATTTGTTAGTTTACTTCAAATTCACAAAAAATAAAGAAATAAATAGAAATTTTAACAAAAAAAGAATACGCAATTATTTCTTACTTTTAAGAGCATATTTATATATTTGTAAGTCTGTTTTGAAGGCGTTTTTTTTTTTGATAAAATTTCTATTTATCTCTTACTGTTATTTTCTAAGATATCGAACGTAAGGCAGCTTTGAATTAGAAAGATTACGACAAATTATCTGTTTAAAAAAACTTCATTCATAATAACGTATTTAGTTATTAAACTACCAAAATTCAATGCAAAACATTTAACAAATAGCTTACAAATTTAAAGCATTATTTGTTTATATTATATGAACGACTTGGATAGATTCTAAAATTCAGAAATTGGAAAAGCTGTTGATAAATTAATATCATTATTATGTTAATATTTGAAATCACTGCTATTTTCTATGATATCTAAATGGAGACTGTTTTAAATTCGTAAACGTACAAAATAACTGCTTTTCAGGACATATTTGCTCCGAAATTTATTTATAAACTTTATACAGACAACCTTTGGGTTTAAGAAGCTGCAGAACTAAAATTTAGGATGGGCAATGACCTAAGCATACATCAAAATATCTTTGTAATATAAAAAAATAATGAGACGATTTTAAATTGTTAAACTTACCAAAATATAACTGCCTGTAAGGAGATCATGTCTGCTTATAAATTCCTGCAGTAATTTGATACTTTATATAAGTAATTTACATAATTATTAACACGAGATATCTAGATATGTTTATGACCAGTCCGTGTATAGGCGACAGAACGAATGACTGGCGTTTAAAAGTTATAATATAAAAGCAGCTGTGAAGATATTACGTAGTAATAAAAACTTTGGATTTGTCATTATTTATTTATTGACGCTTGACAGTAATCTCATCTGGTAGGAAGAGGAATTACTGGCTAACACGCGAACGAAGTTAGTAACGTCCTTGATTTCTGACCAATATCTTATCGCAATCCAAAATGTTGCTTAAATCCAGGTGTGTTTTTTATCGTTAACAGATCAGCTTTTGTCTGTGATCACACATGATGGTAAGCTAACATAGAAACAGGCTAACCTGATAAGAGGCGATCTAACTGTTGTCGTTTCTACACACCATCGTATTATGATCTCGTCTTTGCTGATAAGGTGATAACTAGACACAGCCAAAGCTCTAAATGATTAGAAAATGCAATTTCTTCTCCGGGTAATGGAACCCTGGACCAATGACATCCACATCATTTTGTCAATTAAGCAACTTAAAATGTGCAACACTTCCTACCCTTTAAAGAACCTAGATCCCAAATTCAGGAAATGGAAAGTTATTATTCGGTTACTTCTTGATGAATCAAGATATTGAAGGAGAAGAGAGGCCAGATGGTTTAATTTTGCCCCTTTCTTGAATCTTTGAGTTGAAATCTGCCATAGCTGAATGCGTCAGTGTTAACTACTCGAATTAATAGGGTTCTGCTGGGGTTTATTGGGTGTTCTGATGTAGCAGCGAGTTCTACATTTCTAGATGGAGTACAACTCCATCTAGCGTGCGCAAAAACATTTTCCTTGTGTGAGAGTGAGACTTTATTGATGTCAGCTTAGGATATGACTTCTCTGAATGAGAAATCTTGGATCTCACCACTCAGCCACCATAGCTCTAATGATCCAGTAGTAATTAAGAATTTATGAGCGATATTTTAATTGTGAATAATTTCATATAACTATTTAAACGCGCAAGAAATCTTTTTAATAGGGTTACATTATTTTACATGGCTCTATAAATACAACCTTAATTTTTGGGCTCCGGATGCGAAACTAGTTTATTGATAATAAAACTTTTATATAATGTCTAAATACCTTGAATTTTTTCCAATTTGTGTGATTGATTTCTACTCAGGTATTTGTATAGGTTATACAAAAATGGCATGCAACATTTAAAAAGACGCGATAAAATCGCAATTGATGATGAATGTGATTTAAGCCATGATACTTAAAGGGAAATTCGAAGGAATTGTATTATAAAATTATATAAAATTGTGTGATACGATATTGACTTTTTATTATTTATTAGTTAAACTAGAACTGACCCGCGCCATTTTGTCTGCATCACATAAAACAAGAAGTAGAGAAAAATTTATTGCCACATAAAAGGTTGTAATGAATGAACCCTAATAAATAGACATATACTATCGTAGACTTTNCGTTCTCTTATCACACTATTTCTTACTCTGTCACTCAGTTTTAATCCACTCATACTTCTCAATGCTCTCATCTCTACCGCATTTATTTTACTTTTGTGATTCTTCTGCCATACCCAACTTTAACTATCATACATAAGTGTCAGCACCAACACTCCTCCAAGCACAGCCAGTCTAGCCCCTGGAGACACCATCTGGCTATTCATAAAGGCGCGCAGGGCACCTTTTACCATATTCCCTGCATCCACTCTTCTTTCAATATCACTTTCACATGTTCCATCTTTTGTAAATTTAGATCCCAAGTACACAAATTCTTTCACCTCTTCCACTTGTTCCCCGTCTATCAAAATATTGCCATTCATCACTTTCAAAAAGCATAACTTTCGTTTTGTTTACATTCATTTTCATTCCTTTCCCTTTCAAAGCTTCATTCATAATATTTACCATCCTGTAGCTTACCAGCGGATGATGCAAGTATTACTTGTTCATCAGCGTAGAGTAAACATTTGATGAATAAATCATTCACTCTTAATACATACGAGTACATACTTTCTTTTTAACTTTGTAAGAGCAATAATTTCCTCATACTTGATTATTGCGTACCTTTAACCGTTTTCGTAGAATACACGACGGAAGCTGACGAAAGCAATAAATTTTGGATGTTTTTCCAATACTTCTATTGGTTGTAATGTAAAACTACATAGCCTTCTTCAACGAACGAGTTAACTAACACTGAAAGATTTGTTTCAATTCGGACCAATAGTTCATAAGAAAACAACTTTTCAGTTTCACAATATTTGTTTCTATAAGTTAGTTATATCATACCACTCCTCGCTATGGCTCGTATTACTTAATTATATGATTATAAAGCCCGTTCCCTTGGAAACTTCAGAATACATGTACTAATAGTGGAACCTGGGTAATTGGGATCTCAAGGAAGTTCTCATTCCGTTTGATTTTACGCGACTTCTATTTCCGATCTTTCTGCGTTCGCCATGACCATTAACGAATCACAAGGCCAATCCTTGAAAGTTTGTGACCTGAATGTAGAAAATCCATGTTTTCATGGTCAACTATATGTGTTATATACACAAAGAACCGCCTATTTTTTTTTGACATTGCGCCTGATACTAAAACGAAAGATGTCGTATATCACAAATTGCTTGACTGAAGAATGACACTCAAAAGAATCATTTAAATACTTGATTTTTTAGCATTTATTAAATACAAATAAACTTCAAAATCTTCTCATTTATTGCTTCTAGGACGGAACAAAGTTCGTCGGGCCAGCTAGTATATATATAGATATAAGTATATTCATATTAATTTTTTTCATTTGCAAAAACGTTATACAGCAAGGTGTTATAGCAATGGTTACAGGTCATCACATTCAACTAACTTAATTAAATGCAAATGTACAGTGTATAAAGAAGTTGCAATCATAATTTATTTACAATATAACAATAAATAGAAACAATATGTTAAATGTCCACATTTTATACGTTAAGCATTTTATTGAGTTTTATTTTAAGAGGATTTACCGACAATTTTTCAATATCTTATTATATTCCTTCCCATTAATGCTTTTCATAGAAGGACCACTGCTATATTTCGAGATACATAATTTGCTGGGACATTGTACTTCTTTTGTTATTGTCGCAATTTCGGTTTCGTTTAATATTCTTATTCAAAGTTTAAGAATTGCAATAACTAAACTGCATCATTTAAATTCAGATTTATTTTTAGGTCATTGTTACTGAGGTACTCAATTATGTTTTCTAAATTATAATTTATCTTCTGTTCATAAAAACTTATATTCCTACTTTTTTATAAGTAATGTGGGTATATTTTGCAAGTAGTAAACAAGGATCGCCGTAGTAATATCATTAATATAAGCAAGAACAAAAAATGGCCCTAAAATAGTACCTTGTAGCACGCCAGTCGGATTAGACTTTAATTATGACTTATACACATTATTTACATCATTTTCTATTATAATGATTCCAGAGGATATTTTCGTCTCTATTAAAAATTATTTTATCCAATCGTAGCTTTTCCGTGAAGCCCATAAGTTACTAATTTGTCAAATATTTTTTCATGGTTCACTTGGTCGAAAGCTTTAGTCATATCAAAATATATCGAAGTAACAGGTATCTTATCATTCAACCTATCAATAACTACTTTACTTAGACAGAAACAAGCCTCAGAAGAGGTTCTATTATTGCAAAAGCTAAATTTTTCACTTACAAATAGGATATTGCAGTTGAAAGAATTATTGATACGTTACAAAATTACCTTTTGAATTTTTTTACATGTATTAAAAGGGAATTATTTAAGTCTGGTGACATGTTTTGAACATGGATTTAATAATGAATATTTTTAGGGGACACGCCATGTTAATTAAGTTATTATGTTCGTTTTGTATTTCGTCGTATTTTAGTTTTATTTACTAATTTCATTGTTCCTACATCGTGGTATGAATCAATAGGCTTTAAAAATACAGAATATTTTTTATTTACAAGAGTATCCATTTTCTTGTTTGTGTTATTTATGTTATTACCTAGATTAATGACATAGTTGCGAAATATTACGTATATGGCGAATTAAATCAAATTGATACAGTGAGCTATCTGCAAAGACAGCTTACTCTATACACAGTGGACTTTTTTGTAGTTCAATAATAAGGAATCTCACACTATGCAATTTGGTATAAAATATATATAATAAGGTGTGAAATCCACGCATGGTGAAGAAGGGTCACCATGTCGCAGCTCTTCCTCTTCCTCTCACTCTGTTCAACGATCCGGCATCTATTTAGCTGCATCAACTGACGTTCTTTCTGTGACAAGGCTGCAGCTGAAAATCGGCGCCGTGTGTCAGGTGTATGCCGAGCTGTACTGCCAATAACTGTAATTGAACATAATTCAATTGTATCACACTTATCTGAATAAAGTTTTCTTTGTTTCTTTTCTTTCTTTCTTATATACTGTATCCAGTGCTATTATAAGAATGCAGTATAATTATTCGCATTAGTTACACAATATTTAGAAACAAGTTGCTTTACTAGACACACTTTAAGCTTAAATTCATATTTGACGTCCTTCACTTTTAAAAGATATTTTTACACGCTTTTGCTCTTATCTTGTGCATAAATACGATTAGCTTATTATTTTATTATTATATGAGTCATTACTTATTCAATATTATGAACTCTCTTAAGGTGTATCTAATATTTAACGAAATATTTCAAAACAACTTTTAACGCATCTGATTTTCTTCAAAATACCAGTCTCTCAGTTATAGACGTTCAGGACTCTCTCTTGGGCTTATATCTCTCTCTTAGAAAGGTTTTAGGAGTTAAAAGAGGTTTCTGTCTTATCCAGGTTCGACTGTGTTTGTAAATATCTTCAAATTTTCTCACCGAATTGCTACGACTTTCAAAATACATATTCTTTTAGTGATGTAATAATGATATACTCTCTTAAGGAAATTGTAATGTCAATAAATGGTATTTACAAATGCAATTTGCAAATGCGTAAATTCTAGTGATAATTATTTAATTGCTATTAGTTCTTGTTATGGACGGTTGACACATGTTAATTAAAATTTGATGTAGGGATTTCTTATTGGCTCAACTTGACCCAATAACGTAATTTCCTGTAGTTCAATGCTGTGATATTACATAGATCACTTAATTATCGCAAAATTTAATCTTGATGGGATGGGATTGAAAGTATTTTATTGAAGGCTAAATTGTGAAGTTTAGAGTGATATTACATGATATTAATGGATTTTGCCATATTTATAGATAATATCTATGTATTCGCATTAATAGTATCTATAAGGGTTTATATGTAAATTCTGCATCTTCTTGGTGATCGAAATTAGATCATAATTAATTTAAATTGTAACTTTAAACATTACTGAGATTCTACTAAAGACTTCTTCATCTGTTTTCGGACAATTTTAATAAAACTTAACCACCATAGTACTTCTTCTTCTTTTAATATTTGGCATTCAAGTTTGACAAGGCACACACAATTTCGCCAGTGTCACGTTAATTGGAGAAGGCACTTAGGAGATTGTATGGTTTTCTGTGATTGCAAACCAAAATTTTGATAATCTACAAATATGAAACCTGTTTATTGCTTTTGACATTAGAAACTATTCTAGTGTAAGCTCCTTAGTACTTTTGACTATATGAAACCTTCTTAGTGTTTTGACAATATAAGTTTTTTCTAATAAAACCTCCTTAGTTCTTTTGATATTATAAATACATTAAATAAATGAACACAAAATTACACACACTACCATGTATTTGACACACGTACATAGAGTATAAATGAAAGTTACCTCGGCTTTATCTTCCAAAACGACGGCGGCATTGACCGAGATGTTACTAGCAGGATAAATGCAGGTTGGATGAAGTGGAGGCAGGTCTCGGGAACAATTTGCGATGCCAGAATGCCCCTTAAACTAAAGGGGAAGATTTATAAGACGATCGTAAGACCTGTCATCCTGTATGGATCAGAGTGCTGGGCCACCAAAGGGGAGAATGAAAGGAAATTGCATGCAGCGGAGATGCGAATGTTGAGATGGATGTGTGGAGTGACAAAATTGGATAAGATTAAGAATGAGTATATTAGAGGAAGTGTGAAAGTAGCACCAGTGAACGAGAAGTTAAGGAGTGGAAGGTTAGCCTGGTATGGACATGTAATGAGAAGGGAGGATAGCCATGTATGTAAGAGGGTTCTAAATATGATGGTAAGCGGCAGGGCCGGGAGAGGGCGACCAAAAAAAGTGTGGATGAATTGTGTGAAAGAGGATATGTGTATTAAGGGTGTGAATGTAGAAATGACAGCTGATAGAGTGAAGTGGCGAAAGGCAACATGCTGTGCCGACCCCACCTAGTGGGATAAGGGCAAGAAAACAACATATAGAGTATAAATGCGTATCAGTCAATCGCTGATAATTATGTCAAACGTCCATTAAGGTTACGTTAAAAAAGTTTATATTGACAAAGGCACTAAGGAGGTTGCAATGCAAACATTGGTATTAAATGTACGATATATATTATACGTGTGTTGTAGAAAGAGATGTTTAATTAACTAATTAGACGAACCTTCAAATTCGTTACGTTCGAAAAGTAAAAAGTAAAGTAAGTAAGTAGCAGCCCTTTAACGTCCCACTGCTGGGCACAGGCCTCCTCACTCCGAGGAGCGAGGGTTTTTAGAGCGTAGACCCACCACGCTGCTCCACTGCGGATTGGCAGGTACAGTACACAAGTGCACTCTCTATTCCTTCACTCTCATAGTCCGATGTGACGGGAATCCGACACAACCGGAGAGAGATCAGGCGCAGGACCGACGGCTTAACGTGCTCTCCGAGGCACGGGGGTGGATCACACCGCCAACTTCCCAACTTCGGGCAAATATTGAGAAAATCTTAATAGAAAACTCAATATTGATTTTTGAATTGGCCCGACCCGGGACTCGAACCCAGGACCTCATGTCTGTAGTCGAACATGCTAACCACTAGACCAATGAGGCAGTTCGAAAAGTAATCAAGTAGAATTAGATCATTTGACGATCTGAGATTTTATATTTCCGAATATCAGGTTCAAGGACAGTTACAAAAAAACATCGTTTACTGAGAAGTTTTGCATCATTAATTAAATTATCGAAACATGTATATAAAGTTTAATGGACAGCATTTTATTCTTGCATGGCTTTTTATTCATATAACAATTTCCTATATTTCGTTTTCGTTTCTAGAAGCATAGTCTTTGACATTAGAACATTTTATATTCAAAAAATATTATCAGTATGCATTCCTTCTCTACACAAGGTTTTGGGATACCGGTCCCGAAAACGAAGACAGATGATAGTACTAGTAACACCTTTAATAAAGTGATCGAAAAAAATCCTATTATTAAAACGTTTTATTAACATTATTTACGCTCCATCATAATATATATTAGTTTACTTAAAAAAAAACTAGATAAGTGCGGGCGCGCGGGCAGCTAGAGGTCATTGACCCGGGCTAGAGGTCACCTCTATTTAATTTTATGCTTCAATGCAGGTTTCTTTGTAAAGTAACGTATTTTTACGAAACTATCGATTAATTTAGCTGCACTAACATTATTTAGCGTAACTAATGCTGGTAAAACCCTTTACAAATGATTTTTTTTTAATCAGGAACGGTTTTTTTCCGTCCCATCTTCAAAGGTAATTTGTACTATCTCCTAGTCTCCTAACACCTTGTATAAATTAGTTTTGTTTTCTTTCTAACCCTCTTTCTCTCATGTTTTGTACAGGAATAGGGAAGGTCAGCTTGTAAAGTTACATACTCTTGTCGTTCCTAATACGATTCAAAAACATTGAAAACCTGAAACAAAAGTAATTTATGCATCATATTTAATTCATTGGACAAAGCACCTATAAAAATAAGATTTTCTCCAGCAAAGAGAGAAGTATCGCTGTACCATCTGATGATATTAATATTACTCAAAAACTATAAAAAAACAGAACCATAATAAAGTGATTTTCTTATCTTATCTTTAAATAAATCTTGTTGTTTAATCTCGTATGTAAATCCTAGTTATTTGTCAGTCTTAAGCTTAATTGTGACAGATTTATCTCAAGATTGTGCATGTAATCACGTTATTAAGTTTACACGTTATAATAATGGTTTAATATAAAAAAAGAAATACCTTTGCCACTTTACATCAGATTATCGGAATGACATTACTTTTATGTTAAAAGCAAACAATTTTGGTTTATTCTTGGTTTCGTAAGGATAACAGAGCACATAATGCATCTCTGCATTTTTCATGATAACTCGTAAGATAATCATTTAAATTAAATAGTGTCCATGACAATAATGACGTGCATGAATTGCTTAATGTAACTAGCATATTAAAATCGATAATAAATAATATTGTATCCGTGAAAATAACTTTGTAATTAGCGCATTGTAAGTAAACATTTTTTAAAAATTATTTAAATACAAATAGTGAGTTATCCTTAAAAGATAGATATGTTCCATAGCAGGTTTTTTGTAGATCTAAAAAAGAGGAATTACTTTATTATACATTGTTTTGTTATATCTCTAAGGGATAAGAAAGCGTTTTTAATGATAGATTTCAGATGGCTTCATTTTTTTCTGACATTTTGAACAATTGTATCTATATTTTAACCAATTTATATAAAAACTCAACAAATATTATACGTAAACCTGCGTTGTGAATCACTCTATCTATTAATGAAAACTGTTTGAAAATCTGTTCAGTAGTTTTTCTGTTTATCGTAAATATATAGACAAAGACGCGGAGGGTGTAGTATAATATGTAAACGGTTTCGTATTCTTAAATATCAGTTAATTACATACAATTTACTTCCACAAAGAAAAATTAATAAGGTATTTTGTTCTTTATTAAACATAAGATTTAAAAAATCACTTCAATAAATCTTGTGTTTATCAAGAACCAACATATAATTGTATATGAGGACATAAGATAATAATTTTAAGAGATTAACTCATTCGTACGAAAAAATAGCATTGTATATCAAATAACGTAACATTTTAACGAATTTTATTCTTAAAGAACAGTTTTAATCTTCAAATATCATTTATAATGCTTATCATACTTTTTATTAATTATATATATAAAACAGAATGTTATCTGCATGTCCATGAGATGTAATTGTTTATCTCAAACGAGGTCAGTGCGTTACCATTTAGGATTATATCATAACTTGCCATCAACTGAGATTATAATCAAATACAATTCGTTAACATGAAAAATAGCTTTGTTTTAAAATAATCTTTGTTCTCAAGTAATTCAAGATACATTTGTATGTAAAATAACATCAGCTATCTTTGTTTTTTCATGCTAGGAAATGCCTTTACACTACTTAACGAGACCTGATGACCTGACCAGCTAGAATACCCATTAAAACCCAGTGATACCCTTCCAAGCCTTTCGTGGACCACCAAAGGATTGATAGATGCAGTCTATCTTGGTACTACAGAGGATTTAAATGCACGTCTCCTATCTCCAAACCTCTAGCGCCGGAAAGAGAAACATTCCCAACGTCCTGCATCTGCTACATATGTGCCTCCTTCAGCGATACAATAGTCTGGCAGAAGGAGAACATTGCCCTCAATTCCGTTTCCACAATCTTACGGACTGCCTGAGAGACTGTGCAGTTGCCAGTATTTTAGACTCGCGTAGCATCAAAGTTGTAGTCAACGGTTTTTGTTCCGATGTCCCTTAAATGCTGGCGTACCGCAAAGCTCAGTGCTGTCTCCTACGCTCTTCATCCTGTTTATCAATGGCATGTTACCAATAAATAACAATTATTGCTATGCAGATGATAGTACTGGAGACGCCTATTACAGCGGTTACCCTGAGCACTCACCTGTTCAGTTAAAGGAGTGTAGGAACAAGGTTGGTGGCTGAAGTTGAAGCAACTTTAGCAGAAGTTTCTAATTGGGATACGCAAAATATGGTGCAATTGAACTCAATGAAGACTCAAATGTGCGATTTCATGGCTAAGTGACGTTCCTTCAACCTCGCACCATGTTTTCAGAACTTTCCCCTCACCACCTCCAAAAACATCGAGATCCTTGGCGTCGACATTTCGAGTGACATCCAATTCCGCGATCATCTGGAAAGCAAAGCCAAAGTGGCTTATAAAAAGCTCGGGGTGTTCAAAAGAGCCAAGCGGTACTTTGCAGCGGAGCACAGGTTGCTCCTGTATAAAGCGCAAATCCGACCGCACTTAGAGTATTGCTCTTATCTATGGGATGGAGCTACCCAATACCAACTTCTGCCATTTGACCGGATACAGAAGCGGGCAATTCGAATTGTAGAGGACACTCAATTGACACGCAAACTAAAAACGCTAGAGCACCGTAAAAAACATAAGTTCTCTGTGTGTTCTACCGTATCTATCACGGGGAATGTTCTGAAGAGCTCTTTAAATTAGTACCACCGTCACGGTTTTACGATCGGATAACTCGATGGACAGATAAATTTCATCCATATAACCTGGATCTTTTTTCACACGGACGTGTAAGATGTGGAACGAACTCCCGCCAACGGTGTTCCCGTAGGGCTATGATGCAGATGTGTTTAAGAGGCAAATCAACTCCCACTTATTAGGCTGACAACGCATCAGTAGTACCTATGGTGCTGCAGGTGTCCATGGGCGACAGTGAATATTTAACATCACGAGACCCGGCAGTTCATTGCTCAAAACAAATTGCTCCAACTTTGCCTCAACTCCATAGCACTCATACTTCAAATACGTCGCTAGTTTATACTCATAAAACAGAAACTGTAAGTCGAAAACCTAACAAACTCTAACACAAATGATGTTCCTTTCCTGTTAAATTGTGAATCCTATATAACTCGAAGTAATTAGTAAGTCCATATAAGCAAATTCTGTACTTATATTCCCTTTATACTTTGAAAATGAAATTGAACATCTGTTTCTACTACGGCCTCTTCAAATGGATTATTGATAAACACAATTTAAGAATAGGCCTTTATTATCAAAGTTGGAATAAATCTCTACTTCTACAGGTCGAATGTGTCTTTACAAAAGGCGAAATCACCCACAAACCTTTAAGAAACCACCTAAAACCGTTTCTTTTTGCATCTCCTGTCAAGTTTGAGTTACATAAATAAAGTTTTTTTTTATGGACATAGGAAAACATCGTCGTCGGCGTCGCTTCAACCGATGGACGTCCACTGCTGGACAAAGGTCTCACGTATGATTTCCACAAGGCCCGATCTTGCGCCGCCTGGCTCCAGCGGCTACTGGCGACCCTCTTTATATCATCGGTGCACCTTGTGAGGGGTCTGCCTACACTGTGGCGTCCGGTGCGGGGTCGCCACTCCAGCACCTTTGGCCCCAACGTCCATCGGTCCTACTATCTATATAATATAACATATCCCTCTCCATCGCACGCTGAGTGACTCTGAGCTTCCGCATGAGGCCCATAGTCAGCGACTACGTCTCAGAACCGTAGATCATCACTGGCAACACGCACTGTTCGAATACTTTGGTCTTCAGGCACTGATGAATATCGGACGAAAATATCTGGCGTAGTTTCCCGAACACTGCCCAGCCGAGTTGGATTCGGCGGTTGACCTCCTTCTCGAAATTGGAAACCGTAGATGAGTGATGTACTCGCCGTTGATGTTGATGCCCAGTCCGTTCCACTCCAAAAGCTTAAAAAGGTCTTCCAGCGCCGCAGTGAAGAGCTTCGGGGAGATAACATCTCCCTGTCGCACTCCACGCTGCAGTTGGATAGACGCTGTGCTTTGGTCCTGTATACGGACTGACATGGTGGCGTTTTCGTACAAGCACTTCAACACGTGTATGTAAGATAAGGTAAGGTAAGTAACCTTACCGGTACCGGTAGTCAATTCGGCATCTCTGTAAAGATCTCAACACGGCCCATGTTTCCACCGAATCGAAAAGATGGAAAGGCTTTCTCATATTCCACGAAGGCTAAGCAAAGTGGCCGATTATACTCTTCGGTCTTCTGTATAATCCTTCATATAAAATAATGCCGCAGCGTAAAGATGTGGTCTATGGTACTAAAGCCTTTTCGGAAACCGGCTTGTTCGGGGGGCTGGAAGTCGTCAAATCTGCGAGCGAGACGATTCGTAATGACTCTCGAGAACAGTTTGTAGACATGACTTAGCAGCGCGACAGGTCTGTAGTTCTTCAATGTGGTGTTGTCGCCTTTCTTGATGAATAACACTACCACGCTCCTATGCCATGCCTCCGGCACTGTGCCATCGAGGATAACGGAATGGAACATCCGCTGAAGGACTTTGAGTACCGGTTTTCCACCCGCCTTCAGGAGTTCTGCTGTGATTCCATCATCACCTGGTGCCTTGCTTAATCTCGTACAGACTGACATCCGTAGGAAATCATATTATATAATAATGTATTTAAGCCCTAAAATAACTCTGCAACCAGTAGTCCTTCTAGATTATAATCACTAATTATGCATTATTAAAAACATGGAAATAACAAGTAGTTGTTGGCTACTGTTTTCATATGAATTATAAATAAAAAGAACCGCCTTCAAAACCAACTCTTACAAATATATTAATATGCTCCAAAAAGTTAAAAATAATTGTGTATTCTTTTTTAGAGTTCTTCCTATTCTTATTTCTGTGAGCGGCTATAGCTGTATCTGTAGTTACAACCTATAGCTATATATCATCAACAGTCAGGTAACCTGGAGAAACTGGTTATGGCAGAAAAGTCGAAGGAAAAGACCAAGGCGTCGCTTACCTACCCAACCAAAAATAAAGAGTATAACGAGACTCGAGTTTCCACCAACCCTAAAAGAAACGGAGGATAGTGAGAGATGGAAGCAGTTTGATTAAGGCATATCTGAGCAGGCACGACCATCAGCAATGAAGTATATGGAGATGATGTTAATGAATTTTTACTCCGGTTACTGTTACAGGAATTTTGGAAAAAAAATCATGCGGAATTACGTGTATAACAGGTAGTTGTTAATAAATTATGTCTTTTAATTAGAAATAAAAGCTAAAAATGTATTTTTGCTTAATAAGAATTTCATAATATTAGTTTTACGACGTTTTTGATTTACTCTTCAATCGATATGACCTTAGTTTTAGATGAATATTAATCATATATTTTATTGTGCGACATTTCCGTTGTAAATCTATTCTCATAATTAAAGTTAAGGAGTGTACTTGTCTGTCTGCGCGTTAGAGCAAAATGTCATATGTGAAAAATACTTTTTAAATTACATATAATAGTTGAACTACATAGAACTGTAAGGGAATAAGGGAGAAACGCGTCCCAGTCCGTGTCTCCAAACGCCAACCTCACCTGCACGCGGTGCACCCTGCTTCTACCGACGAGGCTCTGGCGACCAACAAATAGCGGTATAATCATTCTCTATAGCTGAACTAAATGCCACAGATCGATAACGGGCAGCAGCGTTATCGGTGCGATAAGGTCAGCACTGCGATCACCAACCCGCCTGCTAAGCGTGGTGATTATTGGCACAACCACGAAATAATTGACAAAAGGCAGCAAAGGCCCCCAGTCCCCGGCAGCCCCGCTATTCCTAACTCTGGCAGCAGTTATGGTAACGGCGGGGCAGGGGGTGCTAAGAATCTCCGGAAGAGATTCCGCTGCCAACCACAACGACTTGAAGAGGGTCGCCGGTAGCCGCTGGAGCCAGGCGGCGCTAGATCGGGCCTTGTGGACGTCATTACGTGAGACCTATGTCCAGCAATGGACGTCCATCAGTTGAAGCGCCGACGACGACATAGAACTGGAAATTCCTGGCTCTTTTTTTAACAAATAATAATCGATTTTGAATAACTGTTAGTTGGAATGTAGAGGTATAAAGCTTTTTCATGACGTGACTATTTCTATTAACTCTATGGCGTAAATCACGTTGAGAATCTTGATTTAAAACTATTTAACGTCTTTCATATAATGACTATTTAGGTGGCATTCATTGTTTTTTATGAAACAGGACATATTGCTTCTTTATTACATGAGATTTCAACCTACTCACACCCTTTTTTCGACAGGAAAATCCCCATGGATACCGAGAACATTACCGGAAAGATGTACTGGCTTATTCCGGACTTTTATCAGCTAAATTCCTGACAGTGCTTTTAGGCATTAGGTAGGAGCACCGACAGTAGTGCTCTTTCTTAAGACCCACTCATTATCTTCTATCTTGTCAGGCCATTTTCATTACTACCGATTGGCAAAGATGGCACGAGCAGCTTCATCGGGAACATCAGGATGCTCAGCAGTGAGCGATGACTAAAGAAGGAGGAGGATCTTTATTGGCGTCATGCCTTAAGAACCCGGCATGCCATTTACATTCTAAAGGGATGTCTTTGTCGGATACCAGATTTCAGATTTGCTGCTTATTGTCGTCGTCGTCGTCGCCCACATAATATCCACAAAACCCAATCTTACACCGCCTGGCTCCAGCTGCTACCGGCAACCCTCTTTATATCATCGGTCCACCTTATGGGGGATCAACCTACACTGCGCCGTCCGGTGCGAGGTCGCCACTCTAGCACCATCGGAATCCTACGTCCATCGCTCCATCGGACTATATGCCCCGTCCAGTGCCACTTCAGGTTCACAATTCGTCGGTAACTTAGGTTCTGCTACAGATCTCCTCATTTCTGATTTGATCACGGAGAGAAACTCCAAGCATAGCCTCATCGCACGCTGAGTGAATCTGAGCTTTCGTATGAGGCCCATAATCAGCGACCACGTTTCGGAGCCATAGGTTATAACTGGCAACACGCACTGTTCGAAGAGCTTTGTTTTTAGGCACTGATGGATATCGGACAATAAGATCTTCCGTAGCTCCCCGAACGATGCACAGCAGAGTTTGATTCGGCGGTTGACATCCTTGTCGAAATTAAACCTACTTATCTTATATGCTGCTGCTCTTAAGTTATCCCAACAGGAAAGACGATGATCTTAAGCCGCCAGTCTGCGTCCGACCTGTGGCAGCGAATGGAGTGAGCAGCTATGGCCAGCTCTCTCAGATGCTCTACTGTTTCCTTCTGCACAGCCCACTGGCAATCCTCACTGCCTACCTTGTCAATGGTGGGCAACGTGAGTTCGATAGAACCAATAACCGCCTCGAGAGCTCTTCTTCCTGTCCAACGTGAGCTTCCAATGTGTGCTCTGCCACATCGAGACTATAGTCAATCTTACCATAACCAATGGTCGCCTTTCTCTACCTGGGACAGGATATTATTTCCATAGACAAGTATCCACGTTTCACGTTTTTACATAATTTGAGGCTTTTTACTTTGTCTTTACTCATCTGTCTTAAATTTCATTGCCTATCTGTGTGTAAAAGGGCTTTGTGCCAAGCTGGATGACCCCCTTTTGCTTAGTGTAGATAATACTAAAGCCTGTGAATATTTTTTTGCAAGCAAAACCGATATATAAGTTTTGTCTCGCACTTAAACTTTAATGAAATGCTACGGATATTGCGTAACAAACTTTTCGTCTTAAACATATGTACATATACATAAATTAAATTAATCTGATGCGATCGTGGTACGGTTCGTTTAGTTTTCATTTAATACAATTCTTAAAGAGATGTTAATTTTAAATAATTACAGTCGAGTCTAATTAACTTTTAATGTTTTTTTTTTTTTTAAGAAAATTAAAAAGGTCTCCTATACTAAAAATATTTAGAGTCTCAGGTTCAATACGAAAATTTAAATGGTCTGTGATAAGAGTAGTTCCTTAGGTACAACGCAAAACCTCTGTTCTGAGAAGAGCCCACAATAAACTCAGTCAGATATCTTTTTTACATTATCAACATTACAATGTATTACTAATACTATTTGCTAATTATTATATTATGTTATTTGTTTGGGAGGCATTCAGGTTCAGACGAATCCCTCCGGGTTCAGTGGACTGTATGTGCTCTTATTGTGCTTCAATGTTCGGTCTTTAGTTCTTGGGGGATCTGTTTATCTGTGTTCAAGCTTGGGTCATTGGTTTCAGTGCTTTTATGATCGGTTCATCAGAGATCGCGTTTCGTCTTCGGGCTCGGGTTCGGCAGAGTTCTGGGTTCTTGATGTTTACATGTCGTGCTTAGCAGAGGATCTTCTCCGCTCGGGAGTCTAAGGCGAAATGTGACGTACAACTCTGGGAGAGGCCTTTTTCACAATTCTCCTGCTCGGCATATACATAAGGCGGTACGAGAAGGAGAGAGGGCGATTGCAGGTGCTGCGGTAGGAAAGGGAGGGGGTCGCTGGCGGTGGACCAGCCAGAATTAGTCGCCGGCGATGCGCTAGGCTCGCAGCTCCTGTCCGCAACATTATTTTTAACGCATCAGCTAATTTGTAGTAAAAATCTGATTATAATCAACCTATACGCAAATAGGACATTTTAGGCCTTAAATTTTGAAGCAAAAGTAACTCAAGTGCATGAGTGCCAGTGGAAACTATCTAGGGGAAAATAAGGCACTTTTGTCCCGCACACAAAGGCCGAAAAGCGAACTTTTCATTCCAGCGTAAGAAAATTGGTGTAACAATTTATTACACATGTGCACCATGCTCGCAGTGGAACAGCGTGGTTGGTCTATGCTTTAAACCTTCTCACCTAAGAGTGAAGAGTTCTGTACCTTAAAGTGGAAGGTGAATGGGCTGCAACTTACTTTATAAAAAAGTGAATCTAATCTATCTTCTCCATAATATTAGTTGATCTTCAACTCAAACTGATTTAACATCTATTCGCCGGATATGCTGTTACAAATTATCTTGTCCTTTAACATGATTTTTGCATAAAATAGCGAAAACAACAATTACATTGTTCTAGTAATGAACATGCTGCCTTTCAACACGCTAGTTTTTTGGTGAGTTTAACACTTTGGTTGTTTTGTATATAACTGCATTACTTTATGACTACGATTGTATTTTCGATTGGAAAGTTTCAATGAGCACTGTCTTTGTTTGATTGATTTATATGTCCAGAGTAAAAACCATCTGTTATGTTCCAAATCCCACACGATGGAAAGATAAAACGGCAAAGACAGTTTTAGACCACTAAATACATTCACACATCAACAGATCATCAAAATTAAAAATGATTTACTAAAGTGAATCCTATCGCAATGTAAACAATCATTAGATTTCGGTATTCCCACATTCAGATTTAGTTTTAAAATTAAGTAGATAGAAATATCAGAACGGAATGGGTTGAATACCTCTCTGACCTTCAGATTTCTTCATTGATATAACTAAACAAGTGTTAATTCATCACTTCTTTGGTGATTTGGTCATTTACTGATTCACATACCCCATTTTCAATTGAATTTACTTGACACAGCTAGGTTTTATTAGGATTATTTTTATAATTGTCCACAGTGCCCTTGTTGAAGCTTATTGGTGCGTTGATCTGAAATTTCCACCTGGCTTCAAATTTGGTTCTGCCACTTCAGCGTACCAAATTGAGGGTGCCTGGAATACGTATGGTAAGTTGAACCTGATGCCAAAGGAATCCTATCACCCATAAACGTCTGTATGAGAAGCAGTGGTACTACTAATTGCTGGTGTAATGGACTAAGATATTGTGTTAGCCCTCTGGGCTTATGGATAACTCATTCAGCACCCTCCACCTCTGAAGGGGATATGTACTTTGTCAATTAATCAGCATAATAGGGTCTAAATTTCAAACATTGATGATGATGCTCCTTCTCCACAAAAGGACAATCAATTTCTGGAAAAGGGGATTTGGGATAGATATATTGCTCTGGACTTCTACCACAGCAATACTTCTCTCTATAATCCATCTTTGTATGTATGATTTATTTATAGGCAAAGGGGAGAGCATATGGGATAGATTTGTCCACCAACGTCCTGGAGACATCGTAGGAAATTCCACCGGTGATATAGCTGCAGACTCCTACCATTTGTGGCGAGAGGACATAAAAGTTGCAGTTCAGATGAAGCTTCAGTTTTACAGGTTTAATTTAATTCGAGAAAGTCGGATTTTATACATTTAAAATATGTGATGACTAAATAAGAATGTTTACACAGTACTTCCTGTAATAAACAATTTATGAAATTATTGGGCTAGGTTTATTTTAGTCCTGTAGTTTTCTCTACATAATGTAAACAAAAATGAGATCATTGGAAGTTATAAGAAACCTACTGGTGAACAATACGGCCCCAAGGTACCTGAGACTTCGTCAGTAGTAGACGCCTTATCTGAAACAAATCAGATAGATAATGTCAATCAAGCAGCTGGTGAACGCTGAATAAAAGAACAACAAATTTTAATAAGGTTTCATCAAATAATTTACATAATATTTATTGAAACAGCTAAAGAAGCTGTCTCCTCTAATATGTCTAAAATTTCAGGTTCTCAATTAGTTGGCCCCGAATATTACCCACTGGTTTTACCAATAAATTCAATGAAGCCGGTGCCAAATATTATAGCAATCTCATCAATGGTCTTCTTGCTGAAGGCATTGAACCCGTTGTGACCCTTTATCACTGGGACCTGCCTGTAAAAATTCAAGATCTTGGTAAGAACTTGAGTTTTTGAGCAAGTACAGCTAGTCTGATATCAACGACAAATATGGCGTCACTAGTAGCAATGAAGATTGTTTATTTATTGTGGTTAGTTATTAGTAGTTATCTTCTTGCATTCTGATTGCAAAGTGATGACAGAGACTAAGGTAGAAATACATGAATTTGCTGACAGCAACAAACCCAAAAGTATGAAACAAAAAAGGAAAGAATATCGATGAATACCTAAGCAGAATTTATACATTGGAAACTCTGATCTATTCCAACCACCTGGGCTTCCGGAGCCTTCAGTCAAGTTGCTAATAACGCTAGTATTTTGCGAAGGACGTGCCTCGAGCTGATTAATAGGACTGGGGTATCAATGAAGAAAAAACGTGGAGAATTTGCGTAATTAGTTATGGTTACACACCGATCGTATAACGGAATATTCTCTGTATCTCTAACGGATTATTCTAAATCTTTCTCTATCTTTGTTATTTGCATCACTACGACCTTTTCGTTCATCATCAAATTCATTCTCTCTCTTGTGTGGTGTTACTTTTGTATTAATATTGCAGGTGGCTGGACAAATCCTCTAATTGTTAAATGGTTTGGTGAATACGCCCGAGTAATATACTCTCTTTACGCTGACCGTGTTAAGACCTGGATAACCTTGAACGAACCAATCACAGTGTGTGATTTGCAGTTAACCACAAACACAGCAGCACCAGGAATCGAGGAGACATACTATGCACCTTACCTTTGTACAAAACATATGTTACTAGCGCATGCCACTGCCTATAGAATATTTGACACGGAATTCAGACCATGGCGCACGGGTGAGTAAAGTAAGTAAGAAAGTCCATTAACGTCCTACTACTGGGAACAGGCCTCCTCACTCCGAAAAGCAAGGGACCCACCACGCTGCTTCACTGCGGATTAGCAGGCATAGTACACAAGTGCACTCTCTATTCCTTCACTCTCATAGTCCGATGTGACGGTAATCCGAAGAGAGATCAGGCGTAGGACCGACGGCAAAACGTGTTCTCCGAGGCACGGAGGTAGATCAGACCGCCAACTTCCCAAATTCGCGCAAATATTGAGAAAATCTTAAATAGAAAAGTCAATATTGATTTTTGAATTGGCCCGACCTGGGACTCGAACCCAGGATCTGATGTCTGTAGTCGAACATGCTAACTACTAGACCAATGAGGCACGGGTGAGTATGGAATCATAATAATACATACATGTTTATATTTAACCTACTGGTATATGCCAATCCAGCAGAAATATGGGGAAATTCATATTCAGTAACCATCTAGACTGCGAAGACCCAAGGACACATTGCTAAATTTCAAGCCAGTTACAAATAGTTTGCGAGATATCGTCATGTGTGAGTTTTGCGATTCTGATTCGGACTATCATCCTCCGCTATTATGGGCTTTATCTGATTCGTCTAGCAGTGGCTCGTGTTTATCTCCATTGTTATAAAAATGGTAAAATTGACCAACAGAAGCCAAAGATCAAACAAAAACAGTAAACACTGTGTGTCTCATGTGCCCAATCAAACCTGGTATTTCTGGACAATGTTAAGCAGAAATTCATATCCAAATTAATCCTTAATTTTTATATTACTTTAAACATAGTCCAATTATATTCATTTTTTCATGGGTAGCGTTTATACTAAGCTATTCAATGACGTTATCTCCGAATCCTTATCTAGCAAGCCAAGATCTATAGAACAATTTGAATTAGTGGGATCATAGCGGCCCCCATGACCTGCTGATAAATTCAAGGACGTGTCTCGCCTATGGCCTATATGGCGTGCAACAGAAGTTACCTTTGTTCTCAATATATATGCTTAAAAATGAACGTGGCTGAGATAGTAATTACGCGAAATATGCATGTTCTGCTCCCAGAACTCATCGTTCAGCAATCCAAATTGAAGATTGCTACATATATCTAGGATATATAGCTCAGCTAGATAGGTCCAATTTCGACAAGGACATCAACACAACGAATCCAACTCATTCGGATAGCGTTCAGGAAGTTACGGGTGATATTTTCGTAAGTCTCAGTGCCTGAAGACCTTTCGTAAGTCTTTGAAAAGTGCCTATTGCCAGTGTCGAAAACGTGGTCTGTCCATTCGTCTCACAAGAAAGCTCAGAGTGACTCAACGATGAGGAGCCCTATGCTCAGAGTTTTTTTAATCAATTAAATCAGGAATGAGGAGATCTGTATCTGTAAAGAATTCACGAACATAATCCTATGAATTGTGAATTTAGAGTAACAATGGACAGATAGTTCGATAGACCGATGGTCGTTGGAGCCTGAAGGTGCTGGAATGGCGACCACGGCTTCCCACAAGATAGACCGATGACATAAAGAGGGTTGCCGGTGGCCATTGATGTAAGCGGCACAAAATAAGGTCTACTGGGTATTATTAGGTAAAATCTATGTCCAATGGTGGACTTCCATCGGCAAAGCAACGACGACGATGGTGCAGATATCAAATAGGAAAGCATGTATCATACTTGTGGGAACTTCTGAATAAAAAGTGTAAGTCTATCCATAACAGGACTAAATTTCATGTAATGGAACTGTTACTGTTATTTTTGTAGCAACATTGTTCACGCCGGTCGTGACCTACAATGGACGCAGCCCTTAGACTCGGACCCATAAAAAGTCCAGGTCGAATCGGTCCCGGAGACGGCGGGAGGAGAAATTTTATGGGGGAGAAATTCCACGTAGGGGATCGAACAAATGTAATTCGGGGCACCTATCACCTCCAATGCCGTTCTCCTCGGGTAGCGACGACACTATGGCAGGTGACTGTTCACGGAGGGGTGTGTTCTGTGTGTATAATTTATGGGTGTGCAGTGCGTTAAATATATCTTACGGGACCTGCCAAGGCGTCGCGGAGAGTTGTTGTCGGCGACGCCGGTCTTCCTGTCCACTCGAAGGCGGTCCCGTGCACCACCAGGCACAGAAATGTTCAAGAACCAAAACCCATGTGGGCCTGAATGGACTAAGACCACGTGGACCTGCCACACTTCGCGTAAATTTGATGAAATAGGCCACTAAGGCCACCGCCAAATCCAACTCGGTTGGGCTGCGTTCGGGAAGTTACGCCAGATATTTTCGTCTGATAACCCTCAGTGCCTGAAGACCAAAGTCTTCGAACAGTGCGTGTTGCCAGTGATGACCTACGGTTCTGAGACATGGTCGCTGACTATGGGCCTCATGCGGAAGCTCAGAGTCACTCAGCGTGCGATGGAGAGGGCTATGCTCGGAGTTTCTCTACGTGATCGAATCAGAAATGAAGAGATCCGTAGTAGAACCAGAGTCACCGACATAGTCCTACGAATCGCGAACCTGAAGTGGCAATGGGCGGGGCACATAGTCCGAAGGACCGATGGACGTTGGGGGCCAAAGGTGCTGGAGTGGCGACCCCGCACCGGACGGCGCAGTGTAGGGAGACCCCCCACAAGGTGGACCGACGATATAAAGAGGGTTGCCAGTAGCCGCTGGAGCCAGGCGGTGCAAGGTCGGGCCTTGTGGACGTCATTACGTGAGACCTATGTCCAGCAGTGGACGTCCATCGGTTGAAGCGGCGAGGCCACTAAGGTCCTTAACGCGACGACTTCACCACTTACAAAAACCAAAAAACCGCGTGCAACTACACCAAAAAAACCACGAGGCGGGCCACTTTTTCACCCGTCGCAAACGCCTCGTTGACAGCTGGACACAGACAACTTTATTCTTGCTTCATGCTGATGGAGCGATGCAGGAGGCGCCCTCTAGTATGCAGACGCGCCGCTTCCTGATACTTAGCGCATTACTACCTCGGAAAGCTTGCAGATGGCGCAAACAAACATATTTTAACTGTTTAGATAAATTATTGAGGCATAAATAGTTTTTTTTTAACTTGATGTTTATATTTTATGCTGAATTACAGGTCGAATCTCGCTTGTAAATAATGCGGTTTGGATGGAGCCTTCTACACCAAACGACAAATTATTGGCAGAACTTGCTAATCAACACCAGGTACAACATAAATAATTATAATTTTATAATGTCTACAGACAAAATGAGATATTCTTCTCGGTAACTTGTGAATCACTTGCCGTCTCTCAGTAGGATCAACTTTCCAAAGGTTTTTTTCATTACCAACGAACAGACTAGACGATTCAAATTTTGTTCAGCCTAGTAGACGAAAAAATATTTTGATTTAAACCCCTTCGTATAAATTAAGAGGCATGTGCTGTTGGGACGGTAATAGGTTGTAAATTTCTTATTTCCATTTACAGGTTGGTAAATATTCTCATCCAATTTTCTCCAAGGAAGGTGGTTGGCCTCCTTCCATTGAGAAGTTGTTATTGCATGTGAGTCTAAAACAAGGGTTCAAAGAATCAAGACTACCCCCTTTTACTAAAGAGGAGAAAGAATTTATAAAAGGTAAGATTTTAACTTTACTGACTGTGATCACTTCGTATCGGAACGCAATTTATGCTTGGTGGTATAGCTTTGCTGGTAGGTAGCACCTAGCTACTCATTCTTCATACATACATAGCATCACGCCTCATTCCCATAGGGGTAGGCAGAGACAACGTCCTTCCACTTGCCACGATCTTTGCATATCTCCTTCGCTTCTTTCATTCTCATTAAACCTTTCATACAAGTTCGTCGGTTTAGAATACTCTTGACTTCGCCCTTATTTAAAATGTCCTGGATTTCATCCAGAAACGTTCGCTTTGGTCTTCCCTTTCCAACTTTCGCATTCGCTCTTGACTCATAAATACTTTTTGTCAGTCTTCTTTTATTCATTCTCTCTACATGCCCAAACCATCTAAGCATACCTCTCATCTCTACCGCAATTATTTTACTTTTGTGTTTCTTCTACCATACCCAACTTTCACTACCATACATATGTGTTGGCACCAACACTCCTGCATGCACTGCCAGTCTGGCCTTTTGAGACACCATCTAGCTATTCATAAAGGCGTGCAGAGCACCATTTACCATATTCCCTGCATTCCTGCATTCCTTTCAATATCACTTTCACATGTTCCATCTTTTGTAAATTTAAATCCCAAGTATAGAAATTCTTTCACCTCTTCCACTTGAACCCATCTATCAAAATATTGTAATTAATCATAGTCATTTTGGACTAACAAAAACTAGTAAATACAAGTTCCAAAATTTAATTTACTGGGAAATTGACCTAGGATCTGGCTATAGAAGTTTGTATTAATTAACACCAGTGCACCAGGAAAGCTGTCAAAATTATTTTCATTTATTTTTTAATAAAGAGATCGTTAAGTATGAGTTCAGCTGTCAATTAAGTTACATATATTCCACATTTAAGAGTACAAAAGTACTCGTTTCCCTAAGAGAGACCCCGAGTTCAATTGTCAGAGTCTGTTCTAGCCTTCTGAGTCTAAGTGTGATGGAAGCATGACCATGGCATGTTACCACCATAAAAACAAAAACGTACCATCAATTTGCGTCCTCATAACAATTTAGCGAGCTGTCATCTTATCAGTGTCAATTACCATCAAATCAGCGATAAAATAAAAATATTCTTATACTTTTCAGGCACTGCGGACTTCTACGGATTGAATTACTATACTACCCATTTGATTAGACCAGCCTCTTTGGACGAAAAGCCTAACGGGACATATTTTGCGGTTTCCCGAGACCTCAACGCAGTAGTATTATATCCACAAGGAAGAAAAACTGGAGCCACCCCTTTATTAACAGTAATTATTTTTGGCAAATAATGCAATTATATACATACCCACTCAGCTCAGAAGCTCAGAGTCACTCGGCGTGCGATGGAGAGGGCTATGCTCGGAGTTTCTCTACGTGATCGAATCAGAAATGAAGAGATCCGTAGTAGAACCAGAGTCACCGACATAGTCCTGCGAATCGCGAACCTGAAGTGGCAATGGGCGGGGCACATAGTCCGAAGGACCGATGGACGTTGGGGGCCAAAGGTGCTGGAGTGGCGACCCCGCACCGGACGGCGCAGTGTAGGGAGACCCCCCACAAGGTGGACCGACGACATAAAGAGGGTCGCCGGTAGCCGCTGGAGCCAGGCGGCGCAAGATCGGGCCTTGTGGACGTCATTACGTGAGACCTATGTCCAGCAGTGGACGTCCATCGGTTGAAGCGACGACGACGACGACGACGACGACGATACATACCCCGTAACCCCGCAACCGATCCAAGTCTTTGAAGTGTGAGACACGGTGAGGAAGAAGGCTTCGTAATACGCACAACCCAGCGGAACCTTTTATCTGTGCATGAGACATCAAAGGTTCAAATTGCGCACTGACAGAGGTGGAAGCAGGCTTCCAAACATGGGCAACCTAGTGTCCCGCTACATTCTGAGGTGAGAGGGGAATTCTACTGAATAATCCCTCTTTCCCTCGAGGGCCTCCTTTAGAAAGATTACGGTCTCGCAGAGGAAAGCCACTCCATCGCGCCTAAAATGATCTCCAGCGAGAGATCACCACCGTTCTTTTCTAATACACCAGAGTGACTTAAATATAACCAAATTACTCACTGAGAAATAAGTTCCACATATTGCAATGGGACCGAGAACTCATTGGAATAACGGTAACTTTTGGATATTGTTCTGATGTGTTTAATTCTGGACTGGTAGGAAGTTATGGTTCCACTCCACCAGCAAATACCACGATATTTAAAACCAGTTAGAGGTATGTAAGAGGCAAGGAGTGATAATCTTTTCTATTGTTAAAGCGATGTCTTTTATGACTATATAAAAACTCTGAAACTAAAATCTGATCTTAAAAGGACATAGGCTACTTTTTGTCCAGATGTTCAGAGGGAACAGGAAATTCCAGGTGTAACCAATATGAAACTGTAGTTTTACCTTTGTGGTGGTTATTTCTTTTACTAATACTTTCTTATTAAAGGCTTCTAAAAACATTTTTGGATTGTATTAATTTATTTTACATAGGTGGTCCCAGAAGGATTGCGTAAAACACTGTCTTGGTTGAAACAGCAATACGGTGACCTTAACATCTTCATAATGGAAAATGGATTCTCCACCACAGAATACGAGTTGAGAGATTTCGACAGACTCAGTTATATTATGGAGCATTTGGAACAGGTGCATTTATGTTTTTCCAAGTTTGTTTTCCCCTGATTAGATGCCACTGGCGCACATACGTTTTTCATTCAAGTGTTGAAGCAGCCTAGGATGGACCGCACTTGCCTAGGAGATGTCTATTCCCTCTGCATTTGAAAATACCCGAATTGTAGGAGTAAGCAGTTACGGAAACTGATAAAGCTTTGCAATCCTTTGCGGTGGTGTTCAGAAACGATAGTATGTCTACCACGTACCGATCCCAATCGTTTCTATGCCTTGATGATCAAAAGTAAAAAGGCGGTGGAAGATCAAGATCATACTTTTATAGTCGCTCACTAATTTGCAGGTTAAGTAATACTATTCTCAAATTCTTCATTATTATATTACATACTTTGAATGACTTAAAACACAATACAAACTAAGAACTGTCACCGGGGGAATATTGCTTCATTCCCCTGTGCTACCCCTCTTATACGAAACGCCCCATTCAAAAATAATAAATCTACCAATGACAGTGTTTAAACACGACGACTTTTTAAATTTGAAACTGCGTTAAACCGGATGTATGTAAACGTTTCACTGATATAATTATAAAGACCTCAGCATAATAGTTAAATATAGTAATTTAATAGCTAACCTGACTGCCTCATTGGTCTAGTGGTTAGCATGTTCGACTACAGACATGAGGTCCTGGGTTCGAGTCCCGGGTCGGGCTAATTCAAAATCGATATTGAGTTTTCTATTAAGATTTTCTCAATATTTGCCCGAAGTTGGGAAGTTGGTGGTGTGCTTCACCCCCGTGCCTCGGAGAGCACGTTAAGCCGTCGGTACTGCGCCTGATCTCTCTCCGATCGTGTCGGATTCCCTTCATATCGGACTATGAAAGTGAAGGAATAGAGAGTGCACTTGTGTACTATGCCTGCTAATCCGCAGTGGAGCAGCGTGGTGGGTCTATGCTCTAAAAACCCTCGCTCTTCGGGGTGAGGAGGCCTGTGCCCAGCAGTGGGACGTTAAAGGCCTGCTACTTATTTTTCTTACTTAATAGCAAACCACAAATAAAATATTCATGATCGCCAACAATATAGTTTCTGAACACACTCTCCAAAATAAATTCTGTATAATACAGACACATAGTTTTGTTTTTGATATTAGTTTGGTATAAATTTACGTAATGGAGCAAAATCTGATACAAATAAAAGCATCAAAGTTAAGTTTATGTTTTAGCGTAGTTGAAAAACTACTTCGGACTGTGTGTAATGTAAGTTTTCTCAGGAACGAAAGCGAACCTGAAGTGGCAATGGACGGGGCACATAGTCCGATGGACGTTGGAGCCCGAAGGTGCTGGAGTGGTGGGCCTTGTGGATATCATTACGTGAGACCTATGTCCAGCAGTGGACGTCCATCGGTTGAAGCGATGACAACGACGATTACGACCTTGATTCATGTGATCAATGCAGTAATGCACTTGGATACAACGTGACCCTAAACAGGGTGTTCTACGACAGCATCACCCTTATCAACTCAATACAAGATGTCAAGCCTCATATGTCTATATTATAGCTCAACACATATCCACAATTGACCTCCTACCTTTCCTCATAGACACCCCTGACTCACACATCCCACCCATCACTTCGTAATGAGACCTCCTTTTCAGAGCCAGCCTCGATAAAACGTTCCTACTTCTTTCTTTATCATTAGCTGTGCTCCGCGGTTTCGCGATGACAACGACGATTACGACCTCGATTCATGTGATCAATGCAGTAATGCACTTGGATACAGCGTGACCTGAAACGGGGTGTTCTACGACAACATTGCCGCTGACAACTCAATACAAGCTTGACAGCTTCATGTGTATATATTATAGTCCAACACATATCAAAAATTGATCTCTGACCTTTCCTCGTAGTCACCCCTGACCTCACACATCTGATCTCACTGACACATACCACCCATCACTTCGTAATGAGACCTCCTTTTTAGAGCCAGCCTCGATAAAACGTTCCTACTTCTTTCTTTATCATTAGCTGTGCTCCGCGGTTTCGCGATGACAACGACGATTACGAACTCGATTCATGTGATCAATGCAGTAATGCACTTGGATACAACGTGACCTGAAACGGGGTGTTCTACGACAACATTGTCGCTGACAACTCAATACAAGCTTGACAGCTTCATGTGTATATATTATAGCCCAACACATATCCAAAATTGATCTCCGACCTTTCCTCATAGTCACCCCTGACCTCACTGACACATCCAAACCCATCACCTCGTAATTCTCAGGAAGAGTTTATTTCCTGTTCGATCCTGATTATGTGGAACAGTCAGTTACTGACTATAATTAGGATATAAGTGAATCAGTCTTCCTGACATAATCCCAATAGTGTCGTTATAACGAAGTCATTGCTTGTAGGTCCTCCTGGCCATCAAAGTGGACAACATTAACGTAACAGGATACACAGTTTGGTCTCTCATCGATAACTTCGAATGGGAGATGGGATACGGGTAATTATATTAAGAAAAATTCTTTATCTTGCTGTTCAAACTGATAGCAACTAAAGTATTTCAATGACATTGTCAATATAAATATTGCTATAAGGAAATTGACGGGCAGCTTTAATATATGCATTTGGTAATAACAAGTGGTAAAAACTTTACATGTATTCTAAACGTTATAATATTAATTATATGACATTCTAGGGTATACTAGAGTGTTTTGTTCTTCCAATATTTTATTTCATAAAGGCTTATCAACTACAACTGGTGCAAATACTTCTTAAACTATTGTAAAATACATCTATTCTCTTTTTCGTACATTTCTAAAATTATATTGTCTCAAGTTTAATTACACCTTCTGTTTGAAGTTATTGTTTTAACGTCGACTGTGATTGGGGGAGTTATTTTTTGAGTGGGGGGTTTTGCAAGGTATTTGAGGCACGGGAAGTCCGAGATATCAATTTGAAGAAACGGAAAATAGTATAACTTATCTTGTCAAATTAATAGCCTACAGCATACAGAAGGGTATCATTTTTTTCGCTTTCATCATGAAATTATAATTTTATTAAAATTTTGTTAAACAATAATTGTAAAGGGCCCCCTAATTCTTGTAGATCAATCTTCTATAAATAAGCAGTCAAAAGTTATATATATTCAATTAATAAATTCAAAGTTTTCATTAAAAGAAAGTTAATAGAAAAATCGTATTGTAAGTTGCAAGATTACCTAGACGATAGAAACGCCTGGGAGTGAACTAATTGCTCTATTTACTAATTGTTTGTTGTGGGTTCTTCTCGGACCGGGGAGCGAAGGAACCCTCGTAACTTTAGATTTTAAGCCGATTTTGAGAACCATCATCAGACGTATATTAGAATCAGTGTGGGAAAAAAAAATATAATTTGACGATTCAAAAGTGCTGTAATATGCCTACTTGAATAAAGATATTTTGATTTGATTTGATTTAATGCACTTACAGAATGAAATTTGGCCTCTACGAAGTGGATTACAATCACCCAAATCGCACAAGGACTCCACGTCTTTCAGCGCAATATTACAAATGTGTGATTGAAAGACGTTCTTTAGATGTCCCGGATTCCTGCTGGAATAACAATACTGGGGTCTTAGATTTAGATCGACAGAAAATGGATGACATATCACAAGAAATATCCGAAGCCATTAGAAGACTTCTCATCACACTTCAACTTAGTTATGATATACCTAGTGCTTAAAAACCAAACCATAACTAATAAGTCTACTATATTAATTTTGAATATTGAATTCTATGTGTTGTAATTACTAAATAAAATAATCATAGTGTTTATTCTATTATTGTCGCCAAGTCCTCAAGTCATTTGGCGATAACCTTAAATGTAATTCATTGACGAGGCTCATGATGTTACAGAGGTCTCTGTGAAGACTCCATGGTTAACAATATTCGTAACTGAGTTAAACTTATACAATGTATTTACTTGTATTCATGTGATTTGGACGATCTCAATGCTCGATGACCTCAGCAGAGCTTCTCAACAGGTGGGCCTAAAAATGAACATGGATAAGAAAATCGTCGAAAACTCAACACTCGAAATTGTAGACGAGTATACATACCTGGGACACATAGTCTAACTAGGTAGGTCCAATTTCGACATGGAGGCCAACCAACGAATCCAATTCGGTTAGGCAGCATTTGAGAAACTACGGCAGATATTTTCGCCTGATATTCCTCAGTGCATGAAGATAAACCTCTTCGAACAATGCGTGTTGCCAGTGATGACCTATGGCTCCGAAACGTGGTCGCCGACTGTGGGCCTCATACGAAAGCTCAGAGTCACTCAGCGTGCGATGGAGAGGGCTATGCTCGGAGTTTCTCTACGTGATCAAATCACAAATGAGGAGATCCGTAGCAGTACCAAAGTCACTGACATAGCCTTACGAATCGCGAACCTGAAGTGGCAATGGGTGGGGCACATAGTCCGACTGACCGATGGACGTTGGAGGCCGAAGGTGCTGGAGTGGTGGGCCTTGTAGATATCATTACGTGAGACCAATGTCCAGTAGTGAACGTCCATCGGTTGAAGCGATGACAACGAAGACTACGACCTCGATTCCTGTGGTCAATGCAGTAATACACTTGGATACAACGTGACCCTAAACAGGGTGTTCTACGACAGCATCACCCTTATCAACTCAATACAAGGTGTCAAGCTTCATATGTCTATATTATAGCTCAACACTTATCCACAATTGACCTCCGACCATTTCTCATAGACATCCCTGACTCACACATCCCACCCATCACTTCATAATGAGACCTCCTTTCCAGAGCCAACCTCGATAAAACGTGCCTACTTCTTTCTTTATCTTTAGCTGTGCTCCGCGGTTTCACCCGCGTAGATACCGATCTCGTGGCAGTGGAAAGTCTACTAAATCGGACTATAGATTTATTTATGTTAACATAAAAGTTGTATTTCACTTAGATTTCAATGACTTCCTTTCAGAATATTAGATGCACACTTACATTTATAATCTAATCAATATACAGATTTCACTTTACTAACATCGTTTACGTATAATGTCCGACATTAGCAAATTTAAAAATACTCTACGGGTATTGATAGGTTTTTTTTAAATTGCTCCTGCAAATGCAAAACTTTCTTCTATAATATTTGAAAAGAGATTTATTTGTAATACTTTATTATCTCAGAACTTCCCTATACACGACATTTGACACTCTGGAGTTCGAGTCGGGATACATTATTTTCTTTAGATTGACATTTTTAAATTCGTTGTATCTTTTGAAAGGAATGTCCGATTTTAATAATTTTAAAAGTATTTTACACGTATTGAAACGGTTTTTAATAAAATATCATTCATTAGGATAAGAATTAATACAGTGGTATGAATAATATGATTTGATTATTGTTGACGCTTTTATTAACTTTTAAAATGTAAAAAGGTAGTTATAGTGGCTTAACTACAGTAGTTGCACATATAAAAATGCAGATTTTTTTTGTAGATATTAATACGTTCTATGATATTTTAGAACATTGTTTTGGTCTATCATCAATAGTTTCCGTAGCGCACGATATGACAGATTTTTTGGGACAAATTTTTCACATCTTGGGTTACACTTATGCATTTTTATTAAGGATCCCTATTTTTTTTCTGAGAAAATAATATAGCCTTTGTAACTCAGTGAAAATGCAGCTTATAATAGCGAAAATTCTTAGAAATCTGTTCAGTTGTTTTTATGTGAAAACGTTTCAAACATACATACAAAAATACATACCTTTCTGCTTTATAATATTAGTTTAGATGAGATACTGTGACATTATGTACAATGACCCAATATTAATGATTCTTAAATAAATTACCAATTTTTACGAACAAAACACTTATATTGTCGACAGCATCGCACACGACTGTCCGCTGTAACTGCCTGCGGCGTAATAATAGTTCACACCGCGTACTACCTACATTTTTTTACCTGTCTACCGACATTCGTGATTCTCAATACGTTATGCGACAGATGCAGATATAACTGAATATTATGGATTCAGAGTGGTTTTGCAGTACTTTTGGACGTTTAGAGAAAAGTAGTGTTAGCGATCATGATTATTTTATTCGTGGTTTGCTATTAAATTACAATATTGCTATTATGCTAAGGTCTTTATAATTACACACACACAGTCCGGAAATTCTCAAAATTAAGAATAAGTCCACCAATCACCACCACGACGACTGTTATTGATGGACTTAATATTTTTGAGGTAGGCGTTTAGTATAAGAGGGGTAGCACAGGAGAATGAAGCAATATTCACCTTACGACAGTTTGTATCAATGATAGTATTGGGTTTTAAGTCAATCAAAGTTATCAAATAATGAAGAATATGAGAATAGTATTACTTAATCTGCAAATTAGTGAGCGACTTTAAAACTAGTTTTAACCTCGATACAATAAGGCACTAAGGTCTCCATAGGGTCTAAAATTGAGAACTCCTATGCACCGCACAAAGTTTTATCAAAATTCTTTCACGGTTGAAGAGACACGCTTGTGGAATGCTCTTACAATTGAAATTCAACGTGCTCCCACTTTAGATACTTTCAAAAACTTTGTTAAAAATCATTATCTCCTTTTAGTTTATATAAAAAAAGGCAAAAGCAAATGCAAGAATGGAATACAAAACGGTGAAAGTAATCGTGAAAGAAGCTGTAAGAAAGAAAAATGCGGCGATATGTAATATAGGAGACTTTCTGATGATTTTCAGTCAAACAAAAAGTTTTTCTGGAAATCAATACAATTTGCCCGAGGGAGATCTACTTCCTCGGAGCTTTGTAAAATCAGAAGTTTAGATGGAAGTTTAATAAAAGGAGAAGAATGGATATTGAAGGGATGGAAGGATCATTTTGAAAGTTTGTTTGAAAGAAATGAAGCCAAGGTAAATATGGCCTCTGCGGATTGCAATGAATGGATGAGATTATAAAAACGATGAAAGGTAAGGCTGCTGGGTTGACAGAGTGTCAGTCAAGATGCTGAAGGCTGGCCGCGGTATTGTGGCAACTCAGCTGTACTGCGTTTTCAATATATGCTGGGAGAAAGGTCGAGTCCCAAGAGATTGGAGCAAGGCCGTAATTGTCCCTCTATATAAATGAAAAGGGTCACAGCATGAGTGCAAAAATTAACGCGGTATCAGCCTTCTTAGTGTCGTCGGCAAATTGTATGCAAAGATATTGATTGAAAGGGTGATTAATGAAACTGATGAGAAAATATGGGACGTACAAGTGGGATTTAGAAGAGGAATGGGATGTACGGATCAGGTCTTTTCTTTACGCTGCATAACCGAAAAATGTTTGGGTTAACACCAAAAAGTTTATTGCGCTTTCGTAGATTTAAAAAAGGCCTATGATCGAGTAGTGAGGAATGAGCTGTGGTCAACGTTATCTACGCATGGGATGAGCGGTAATCTGATTCATGCATTGAAGTCTCTCTATGAGGGTTATACTGCTTGTTTCAGAATAAACGGGGCGTACACGGAATGGTTTCCTGTCGAAAGAGGTGTTCGACAGGGATGTATTGCGTCACCATGGCTGTTCAACCATTTCATGGATAATTGTTTGACAGATTTAAAAGAAAGTATGTATGGGTTAAGAATGAATGAATTACTCATCAAATGTTTACTCTACGCTGATGATCAAGTAATACTTGCGTCATCCGCTAACGAGCTTCAGGAGATGCTAAATATTATGAATGAAGCTTTGAAAGGGAAAGGAATGAAAGTGAATGTAAACAAAACGAAAGTTATGCTTTTTGAACGAGATGAATCTATGATGAATGGCAATATTTTGATAGATGGGGAACAAGTGGAAGAGGTGAAAGAATTTGTATACTTGGGATCTAAATTTACAAAAGATGGAACATGTGAAAGTGATATCGAAAGGAGAGTGAATGCAGGGAATATGGTAAATGGTGCTCTGCATGCTTTTATGAATAGCCAGATGGTGTCTCAAAGGGCTAGACTGGCAGTGCATGCTGGAGTGTTGGTGCCAACACTTATGTATGGTAGTGAAAGTTGGGTATGGCAGAAGAATCACAAAAGTAAAATAAATGCGGTAGAGATGAGAGCGTTGAGAAGCATGAGTGGATTAAAACTGAGTGACAGAGTAAGAAATAGTGTGATAAGAGAACGTTGTGGTATAAAAGAAGACGTAGTGACTAAAATTGAGAAAGGTATGCTTAGATGGTTTGGGCATGTAGAGAGAATGAATGAAAGGAGACTGACAAAAAGGATTTATGAGTCAAGAGTGAATGCGAAAGTTGGAAGGGGAAGACCGAGGCGAACGTTCCTGGACCAAATCCAGGACATTTTAAATAACGGCCAGGTCAAGAGTACTCTAAACCGACGAACTTGTATGAAAGGTTTAAGGAGAATGAAAGAAGCGAAGGAGATACGCAAGGATCGTGGCAAGTGGAAGGACGTGGTCTCTGCCTACCCCTATGGGAATGAGGCGTGATGCTATGTATGTATGTAGTTTATTCCCATATAATGACGGTGCGACGTATATGTATGTTTTTATCTGATTATATTTTATATATTGATGCATGATATATATATTTACTAGCTAACCGCGGTTTCGTCTGCATGGAATGTTAATGTGTATCATTTTCATTAATTTAGACAAATTGTTTTACAAATATGATATACGCGTAAATACTTCAATGAGCTATTTGCTGTTTATTACTGCAATATCGTTATCAGTCAATAGTCAAAACAAAACAACCGCAACCCCCCTTGCGGGTGGAATTTCGTAAAATCCGTTCTTAGCAACCTCTACTCGGGAAAAGGAACATTCCTACCAAATTTCAAGTTTCTACGCCTTGTGGTTCCAGAGATATTGTGATGAGTCAATAGATACCTGGATATCTCTTCTATATATATTTATGATATATGTATTCTATTTTCAGACATATTTCTGTAGTAGTGTATTTATTATTCTCAACCATTAAATTCTTAACTAAGTCTCTTTCCTAATGTATCATTACTTTGTGTGGTGTACATTGAAGTATAAAAATAAATAAGAGACAACAAAATCGTGTTGGAAGATAAAGTTACGTATCATGTAGGTACTCGTATGTTTTACAATTCAATTGTCAAACAACCCCTGTTGAACAATATAGCAAAATCGTAGTTCGTCGGAAGCAACGTGGATATTTATATTCTATCATAACATATTACATTTTGGGATATTTCGCCAAATTCTATTCACCATTTCGGGATGGATAAGAAATGCATACGAGCCTTAGTGGGAATTAAGCCACAAGACAACTGCAGACCATATTTTAATGATCTAGTTTACATACATAGCATCACGCCTCATTTCCATAGGGGTAGGCAGAGACCACGTCCTTCCACATGCCACGATCCTTGCACATCTCTATCGCTTCATTCAATCTCATTAAACCTTTCATACAAGTTCGTCGGTTTAGAGTACTCTTGACCCGGCCGTTATTTTAAATGTCCTGGATTTGATCCATGAACGTTCGCCTTGGTCTTCCCCTTCCAACTTTCGCATTCACTCTTCAGTCATAATTCCTTTTTGTCATCTCCTTTCACTCATTCTCTCTATATGCCCAAACCATCTAAGCATACCTTTCTCGATTTTAGTCACTATGTCTTCTTTTATACCACAACGCTCTCTTATCTCACTATTTCTTACTCTGTCACTCAGTTTTAATCCACTCATGCTTCTCAACGCTCTCATCTCTACCGCATTTATTTTACTTTTGTGATTCTTCTGCCATACCCAACTTTCACTACCATACATAAGTGTTGGCACCAACACTCCAGCATGCACTGCCAGTCTAGCCCTTTGAGACACCATCTGGCTATTCATAAAAGCATGCAGAGCACCATTTACCATATTCCCTGCATTCACTCTCCTTTCGATATCACTTTCACATGTTCCATCTTTTGTAAATTTAGATCCCAAGTATACAAATTCTTTCACCTCTTCCACTTGTTCCCCATCTATCAAAATATTGCCATTCATCATAGATTCATCTCGTTCAAAAAGCATAACTTTCGTTTTGTTTACATTCACTTTCATTCCTTTCCCTTTCAAAGCTTCATTCATAATATTTAGCATCTCCTGAAGCTCGTTAGCGGATGACGCAAGTATTACTTGATCATCAGCGTAGAGTAAACATTTGATGAGTAATTCATTCATTCTTAACCCATACATACATTCTTTTAAATCTGTCAAACATTTATCCATGAAAAGGTTGAACAGCCATGGTGACGCAACACATCCCTGTCGAACACCTCTTTCGACAGGAAACCACTCCGTGTACGCTCCGTTTATTCTGACACAGGCACTAGAACCCTCATAGAGAGACTTCAATGCTTGGATCAGACAACCGCTCACCCCATACGTAGATAACGTTGACCACAGCTCATTCCTCACCACTCGATCATAGGCCTTTTCTAAATCTACGAACGCGCAATAAACTTTTTGGTGTTTAGCCAAACATTTTTCAGTTATGCACCGTAAAGAAAAGACCTGATCCGTACATCCCATTCCTCTTCTAAATCCCGCTTGCACGTCCCATATTTTCCCATCAGTTTCATTAATCACCCTTTCAATTAATATCTTTGCATACAATTTGCCGACGACACTAAGAAGGCTGATACCGCGGTAATTTTTGCACTCCTGCTGTGACCCTTTTCCTTTATATAGAGGGACAATTACGGCCTTGCTCCAATCTCTTGGGACTTGACCTTTCTCCCAGCATATATTGAAAAGGCAGTACAGCTGAGCTACCACAATCCCGCGGCCAGCCTTCAGCATCTCGACTGACACTCTGTCATACCCAGCAGCCTTACCTGATTTCATACCTTTTATCGCTTTCATGATGTCATCCATACTAATCTCGCTATCACTTGTCTTACATTCATTGCTATCCGCAGAGGCCATATTTACCTCTGCTTCATTTCTTTCAAACAAACTTTCAAAATGATCCTTCCATCTCTTCAATATCCATTCTTCTCCTTTTATTAAACTTCCATCTAAACTTCTGATTTTACAAAGCTCCGAGGAAGTAGATCTCCCTCGGGCAAATTGTATTGATTTCCAGAAAAACTTTTTGTTTGACTGAAAATCATCAGAAAGTCTCCTATCATACATATCACTGTATTCTTCTTTTTTCTTTCTTACAGCTTCTTTCACGATTACTTTCACCCTTTTGTATTCCATTCTTGCCTTTTTTACGTCATCATTCGTTGCCATTTGCATTTGTTGGTCAGCTTTTGTAGCCAACCAATCGGACCAAGATTTCTTCTTTTCACACACAGCTGCTTGAACATTTTTATCCATCCACAAATTCTTTTCATTCTTACCTGTCCTCTTTTTAGACACTCCACATACATCAATAGCAGCACCAACCACTCCATCTTTAAATTTATTCCATAAACTTTCAATCTCATTTCCTTCGTCTTCACTCTTGAATCGCCCACTCAAATTTTTCAGATATTCTTTTCTAACATCCTCTTCTTGCAATCTCTCCACTTTAATTCGTTCAAAAATGCTCGAGGTTTCCTTCTTTCTATGGTTCCACCGATTAAAAAGACCACCGATTCGAGCAACAACCAGGTGGCGGCCAGTATTGATGTCGACCCCGTGGTATACTCGAGCATCTAGAACTTTCTTCTTCAGTTTTTCGTCCACAACTACAAAATCAATCATACTTCTAGCATTCCCATCTTCTCTTGTATAGACATGAATCTCCTTATTCTCAAACATAGTGTTTGCCACAAAAAGATTATGTTCCACACATATTCCAATCAAGCTTCTTCCATTTTCATTTACCCGTTTGTCATCAAACATACCAAGAGTCCTTTCATATCCATCCCGTTTCACATCTACCCATCCATTAAAATCTCCTAACATAATTATTCGCACATTCGGTTCATATTCGTTCAACGTATCACTCACACTTTCCCAAAACTCATCTATTTCTTTTTGGGCTTTATTGGACTTTCTCGTGCCCAGATCCGTCGGAGCATAGGCACCCAAAATAAAGATCCGAGTAAGTCCAACTTTTAGCCTGATCCAGATGAGTCTAGAACTCACGTATTTTACTTGTTTCACACAATCATCCGTTCTTTCGGAAAGTATGATACCCACTCCCTGACAGCCTCTTTTATCACTGCTTACACCAGACCAGTAAGCTGTGTGAGGGCTATGTCTCGTGGTATTACATCCTCTTTGTCTCATTCACGCAGAGTACGTCTATGCGCCTATCATTCATTATCTGGCATACTTCATCAATCTTTTCGTTCATTCCTCCTTTTACATTCAAAGTAGCAAAGCGGCTCTCTGTAGCCTGCTTTTCACCCCCATTAAGAACGTGACGTGATGGATTGCGAATCTCATCGCCGTATCTAGTTTACATATACTAAAATACAGTACACGACTTACCATCAAGTGCGGTTACAGTTAATCGTTTTATTTCTATTACATACTCTTGGCCTTTAAGAAATTTAGCTAATTTAATATTTTTATCTTAAAATTACTACATAGAATTAATTAAACTAAACTAATATCATAAATGGGAAACATTTGTGTTTTTGTATGTAAATATGAATGTTTGGAACGCTTTCACACTGGAGCGGCAGCGGAGAGGCCACCGTCCATGTAGCGGGGCGGGGAATGGAGATGGAGAGAGTGGACTGTAG
>JACTOM010000577.1:613413-627355 GCA_015832385.1 Elymnias hypermnestra | reverse complement strand
AAAAAAAAAAAAAAGGGTAAACTACATTAAAATAAAACACCTCATAAATTGGAAAAAAATATATATATTCACTGGATAAAACAACAAAAATATCAACAATCTAATGATCTTATCTAAATGCGCAATTTACACATAAAATGACACAAATATATATAGAAAAAACATTATAGGAATATAATAATAATTCAATTACATTTTCTATAGTTAAAAGGAATTAGGTAATTAATACTTATTAAAAAAAATGGCAACACCATTGAGTTTCGACGGAATACTGCCAAAAAGTTTCGACGACAATACCTCCGAGTTTCCATCGAACGGTAGGAAATTGGCCTTACGCTGGCAACACTGGATTTCTAAGTTTGACATTAGAATTCCCGCCAAAATCTTATAAATAAGAACGAACACGTCACGATTCATTTTGACATTTGCGTTTGGTTTGAAAAAGCAAATGGTTGCGCAATTATTTTCGAATAATCTTTTGTATATTTTAAAAATATGCTGTGTTACGAGTATATTAATATAGTATGACATTTTTAGGTTTTTATCATAATGTATATCTGTAATTTGTCATAAGTTACACTCTTTATATGACACATAAAGAATGATAACACAAAGGACCACGATCATTTCAGTGACTTCCAAGTATTGTTCTCGATATAATATCCCTATATTCATAATCAAAATTTACGTAAAATATACGTCAGATATCGCCGTGGGACACGTAAGATTTACGTTGTAAATATGACGTACAGATGATGTCCTATTGACATCATTATCATGTAAATGAAATTTTTCAATGTTCAATGTCATTTTAAGGTCATTTTGAGGTCAAATGTCGACTATGGTTATATTATTGTAATAACCGTGAAAGTGTGATTGTTAAACTTTTTGATTTTACTGGTTGACTCTTCATATAATCCGATTTATATGACATAAGAAGTGAAATGGCTAGTTTTAAAATGGCTATTACCTTTAAATTTATCCACACTAAAGGCAATTTAATCCAATACCCAATATTATATGTGTTACGTAACATAATTTTACGTGGATAAAGGTAAAGGTAACAGCGTAAAACCTAGATATATCAGAATATATATTAAGTGTACGAAATATCAAAATGAATCTATGTTTTTCATGAATTCAGAGGAAAATATGACGGTAGTTATTATTTCGATAATAGAAACGTGCAGCCTGCGAAATTGTATATAACATTTTGCAAAAAATGGTGCCCGTTTAAATATATAGTGTTTCAGATAATTACAAATTTGCAAACATTTTACGCGTAATATGTGATTTTATATTATTTAATAACTGTGTCTAAGCGATTACGCAATTTACCAATGTGAATGTAATCGAGGTTGTCCTTGTTAAGGGTGATTTTTTTTTTATTGCTGATGATCATAATGATGTTAAGTGATGATTCAGTCTAGAAAGCGCGGTAATCTGTCAAGAGGTTATTTCTTATGGTTAATACACAGCATCGTACCAGTCCAGACCTCCATCGTATCCATCGTACCAGCCCAGACTCAGGCAAATTAAAAAATCCAATACTCAACAACCGAGTATACTTTATATTTTTTAATCCCGATCAATACAGCCCTTAGTTTAAAGGCGAAGAAGTTATTCACCTATTTTAATTCAACAGTGACACATATAAATAATCATTTTCTTTATTGATAGTAATTACAATGCAGATCAATACATTCCTAAATTTAAAAGCGGAGACGTAGTTTTACTTTTTTAATTCAAAAGTGTCACGTCTCCTAAATTATTGTACGTATTTTATTGGCATTTTAAAGAATAAGAGTAAAGCGACATTTTTCGGCATGTGTCGCTGTTTAAATTAAACAGCAAACGTAAAATGAAATTTACTCTTTCGTCAGTGAGAATCTGAATGTAAAATACAATATAAATTTGATATATTTAGCGATGTGTCGTTATCGAGATAAAGCAGGGATTGATTATTTAATTATAGAATATTATCAAGACATCCAACCACGATTACATCAAAAACTTTTATCACAAAAATGCATATAAATTGTGCTGGTGATAAAAACGCAGGCCGCTTTTAAAGAGATTGCCAAATGAAATGACAGATTACAATACGAATGACTTTTACGTTTAATCAGTGGCGTATTTCGAGTTATGTCACTTTAGAACCACATTATATCTAACATGCAGAATTATGGGATATTAATATCGATTCTGACATTAGAAATGCATATAGAAAGTAAGATAAATTTAAAGAAAACCCGAATAACAAAACACGTCAAAATGTTACAAACAATTTTTGTTCGTTTTCAAGGTTATTTCAAGGTTATTCAGGGTTTCATTATTTTTACAAATCACGTGATAATTTTTTTTTAATTTCATATTTAAACTCCCCATTTTAAAGGCGAAAAAACAGTTTATTAATAAGTATTTACTTTATACTTTTATGTTAATAATAGAAACTATAGGAATGATAAACGTCTAGAAATACCAAATGAAAATGGAGTATACTATCTTCCATTTGCCTCCTTTTTAGTTATTGGGCTCCATTTAGACATGTATACATGAAATTATACACACATTTTAACTTTAATAAATGTAAATCTGTATATAATTTTCCAATGCATACTTTTCATTGGTTTACACTTTCATTTTTTTACAGTAAATAGAGTGTAATTGAAAAAAAGAACTGAGTTTACAATTTATGTCCTAAACGAATTTCCCCATATTCCCGCGGAAAATGAAAACGTAGGAAAATGCGGCTTTTCATAATACAATGCAATTAACTACAAAGTGTAGAAAAAAAACTGAAATAAGTATTTTTGAATATTTATTTCCCCACAGGATATGGAGCTTGTAAATTAATAGAAATGCAGCGTTTAATTTTCCAAATCATCCATCATTAAAGTAAATTTAACTGAAAAGTATTGGGAAAATACAAAATAGGGTCTCCATATATCCATATTCCAATGGGACACAAAAATATATAGAGAAATGTTAAAAAAGCGTTTAATTTTACTAATGATCCATTAGTTATTTATTTAGTAGTTTAACTGAAAAGCATCGAGAAAACAAAAATAATAGGGATTCCATTTTCCCACGGGATATAAAGAAATGTAATTAATGAAAATGCAGAATATAATTTTCCATAGGATCCATCAGTTATTTAGTTGATTTCGAAATACTGAATAGGATTTCCATATATCGAAATCCCCACGGGATATGGAATTTATTTTCTTAAAGATACAAAGAAATGTAATGAATGAAAAAGCAAAATTTAACTTTCCATAGGATCCATTACTTATTTTAAAAGTGATTTTAACTGAAAAGTAGCGAGACAACTAAATAAACCATATATTCATATTCATAATGGAAACTGAAATGTAGTTAATGAAAACACAGCATTTTACTTTTCAATGGTAATAAAATATTTCTCTTAAAATGAAAACTATCGATTTAAATACCGAATAGGGATTCCATATATCCATTATCTCATGAGACAAAGTCCCTTTAATAAAAAAATGCACCCTTTTTAGTCACATGAACCCTTCAATTAGCAAATGCAACCCAACCATCCCTAGTCCTCTCGAGTAAATACGCCACTGATCACAATTACATCTACACAAAAAAAAAACATTTTAAGCTTGTCAGCTAAAACAAACGTGATATTAAGAAACACATGGAAAGCATAGGCAAGTTAATATATAACGGTGGATCTGTCTGCCTGTACGTAGTCAAAGAGCAGAAACAAATATAAAATGGTATATTAAAATCTATATATATGGTTACACTACTAAAATCCTAGTGGAAACCAATAAATAACTAATGATATACAATGGATTAAGTTATTTTTTTATACTTTCTAATATACTTTTACGTTTGTATAACAAACTCCCAGAAGACTTTCTAGTGATGTCGCTTAATAAATTCCAAATCCTTTATTAAAAATAAACTAATTGAAAAATCTTAATATAATTTGACTGCGACGTTATTAAAAAGCGTGGTAATAAATTGTATGCTCGTAACTTATCAGAATAAATTGTAATAGAATAAACTGCCTAATTGGTCTAGTGGTTAGCATGTTCGACTACAGACATGAGGTCCTGGGTTCAAGTCCCGGGTCGGGCCAAATCATAAATCAAAGTTGGCGGTGTGATCCTTATCTCTCCCTGGTCGTATCGAATTCCCATCACATCAGACTATGAGAGTGAAGGAATAGAAAGTGCACTTGTGTATTATGCCTGCCAATCCGCCTGCCTGCCTGATGGGTCTATGCTCTAAAACCCTCTCTCCTACGAGTGAGGAGGGCTGTGTCCAGCAGTGGGACGTTAATGGGCTGCTACTTACCTACCTAAATTGTAATGGTGGTGACAAAGAAGGTGACATCCGACTGAATTTGTTGCGGGTTCTTCTCCGGAATTTTATATTTTAATTCAGTCAATCATTAGACCAGTCAATACAAAAAGCCCTATTTTAAAACAAAGATTTTTTAAATTTATTAAACATTTTGTATATGGATTTTGATACATTATTTTTAATATAAAATTAGCGAATTTAAATTTAGACAAATCATGAGAATCGATGCCTTTAAAAGTATATATAAAAGGAGTGGTCAAGACACACGCCCCGCGAACTCCGCACCATTATTGTTCCGCTCGGTGAGGGGGGCCTTGTGATGACGCCACACTTTCGACGCACGAGTCGACCTGACACGCACTCTTTCGCTTTTTACTATATTTGTACTAGTGACAATAAATCTTTCATACAGTCCGCTTACAACATTTCTTGGTCACACATATTTTGTACTATAGTTGATTTTCTGATCCCAATATATGGTCCTTCGAGCCGGATCATATGTTGGGGCCAGTGTCCTGTACATAATATCTGGCGCATCGCGGCCGCGGCCCGCAGTCGCGGACCCAGCATGACGCAGCAGGGCCCTTCTATGGGCCCACCCCTCGGCAGAGCTTCTGCGCTCGCCAACCCTTTCGGTTACGCTGTCAAAGCCAGTAGGGCTAACAGCAACTACACACTTTGAAAAAAATAGACCTGTACATAATGTAAGGGGATTGTATAAAAGATTTATTGTCACTAGTACAGAAGGAATAAGATCTCTAGGCCGTTCCCCGACACGATGGGCTGACCAATTGAACGAGACCAAACAAATTACTCTTTATAACCTAGCCAAGATGGCCACCAACAGAAGAACATATAGTAAAAAGCGAAAGAGTGCGTGACCGGTAGACTCGTGTGTCCAAAGTCGAATGTGTGGCGTGATCACAAGGCCTCCCTCAGCGCGCGCCCGTGTTTTGTCTAAAGAGACTTTGGAAAAATATTACAAATTGAAATTTAATTTTAATTAATTAAAAACACTTACCTGTTCACGTGAAAATGTATTTGCATTTTATTATTTCAGCAGTTAGGAATCAAGTTATTGTTGTGAACCAGATAAGAATTTTTTAATGAAAACAACATTATAATAAATAATTAAATAAAATAATAAATTCTAGCTTTCAAGTATCAAATTAATACTGCGCACTAGAAACAATACATTATACTGTCAGTATTATTTATTACGGAACGTCAACCAGCGCTTACATTAGCTCATGTAACTTCTAATTCTACGAATCACCACGGGCACATTGAAGATTACAAAAATACATTGGAATTACAGCGCTGATCAAATTTCATACATCGTAATTTCATACCACGACACAACATGCCTTGATACTTTTAGGTAACATTATAGATTTTTAATTTCTTTTTACCCAACCCCTTCTGAACGTATGGTTTTCTTTTGTCACGCTTCTTAAAAGTCTACCTGTATATGGAAAGATATTTTATAAACTTTAGCTCAATGACAAATCATTAAAAACACGTGCACACGTACAGACAGACAAGCACCTAATTAAACTAATTTTGGTCGATGTACAAAGTATCAAATTTTATTTATATAGAAAAAGAAAAGGATAACTGGCAACACTCAGTCTTTGTGGTAGAAAATCCAATTTAGTAGCGCTTGCAACACCATCGCGAGGACGAAGCCGCCGAAGAGGTCCCACGAGTGGGAGGAGGTGGGCACCCTACCCACGTTCTGTGGCCTGAATGCGGCCGCCCTGTGACCCTCGTTGAGACTATCCACGGTTTTGGACAACCTCTCAATAGCTAATGTTTGCTCACGAAGAGATGCGTCGATTGCAAAAAGCGTCTGCTTCAGTGTCCGTCTGAAAGAAAATAAAAACGGTTCAACACCTCACCGATGCACGTAAATCGATTGCCCAAACTGACTATTAATCATAGACACGACCAAGTACAGCCAAGTTTTTGACGGCCTCGCTGACACAATGGTGAGAGTACTCGCCTTGCCAGCAGAGAACCCGGATTCGATCCCCAGCATGACGAAATTAGGAAAATGTATTTTCTAATTTGTCTTAGTCTGGAATGGTGGGAGGCTTCGGCCATGGCTAGTTACCACCCTAGAGATCATCAGGTGAGAGCATATATATATATATATATNTATAAACGCGTAATCACACCTTTCATCCGTAAAAACTTTCATCATATTAAATATAAGAAACGCTTTCTTTTTTTGTTGTCAGTACATGGAAAAAAGCAGTTTGAATTAACCTTATATAATGATGGATTGAAATTCTTTAATAATACGTCTCTAGATAATATCGTTGGGTGTTTAAACAAGTCTTTTTATTCAAAATTTTAAATAATTTATTTATTTATTTATTTTACAAAATCCACAGCCCTCTTAAAACTAACATATAATCTAATTAAATTAACTTAAGGCCAATTACGGATTTTACATTTATTTATTGGACTAAAAGGCGCCAGAGCGATTGCGCGTGGGTGTGAGTCTGTCTATGAATGTGCGCGCGTGTGTGTGTGTGTGTGTGTGTGTGTGTGTGTGTGTGTGTGCGTGCGTGCGTGCGTGCGTGCGTGCGTGTGTGTGTGTGAGTGTGAGTGAGTGTGTGTCTGGAGTCAAATACAAGCTACCGTCTCAATAATACTAATTCATTAATTTTGTTTGTTGCTATGGAAGATATCGACGTCAGAGTAAGTTTCGTTATAATTTCTTAGAATGCGGCAAATTATGGAATTATTTGCATAATTTGTTTGACAATGTGAAGTGAAAAAGAGGGGTGTTTGGCGCGTTCTTAGTTTAGGAGTGTGAAACCGGAGAATGTTAGATGTTAATTCGATGCTGTCATATTGACCATGGCAGCATCCATACAGAAACAGCATGTCTAAAAGTGATCTCCTTCTTTCAAGAGACAATAGATTATGAACGACACAAAGTTGGGAATAATTTGAATACATATCTACTTTATGATGTGAGCGGAAATTAAGATGTTTAAAAAATTTTGATTGTAATTTTTCTATACTTTGTTTCTGATATTTAACAGCAGGGTTCCAAATACAGCTACAATATTCCAGCGTACTGCGGACAAGTGCACAGTACAAAAGTTTAAGACACTTTACATCCGTAAAAGGTTGGGTTACACGAAGAATAAACCCGAGCGTTTTAGTAGCACGGTTAACAATCGATTCAACATGTTCTGAGTATGTTAATTTGCAGTCCAGTAAAACACCCAAGTCCTTTACAATGTCAGCTCTGGAAATATTGTGTCCATTCAATTTATAACTGACATTGCAATATGTTTTTTTACGAGTGAATGATATTAATAAACTTTTGCCCACATTTATGTACATTCTGTTCTTATTGTAGTAATTGCAAAGCCTGTCAAGATCTGATTGCAAATTTTCACAATCTGTCTTATTACGAATTACCATATAAATTTTTGTGTCGTCCGCGTACATAAGAAACTTGCTATATTTTAAGCATTTTTCTATATCATATAAATAGCAAGCATAAAGCAGAGGTGAGAGTACTGACCCCTGGGGGACTCCTGATGGGATATCGGTATAGTTTGATCGATAACCGCCAATTGTCACAGCTTGACTGCGATTTTTTAGATACGACTCAAACCATCTCAACAAGTTGCCGCGAATACCCAATTCGTATAATTTTCGGAGTAGGACGATGTGATCTACACGATCAAAAGCTTTTTCGAAGTCCGTGTATATCACATCCACTTGATTACCACCATCCATCCCACGAGATACATCATTCGTAAATATTGCTAAGTTGGTTTGAGTCGAACGACCCCCAATAAAACCGTGTTGTTGCTGTGGTATCTGTTGGGAAAGAACAGGATATATGTGAGTGTGAACTACTCTTTCCACAAGTTTTGCCAGAAAATTTAAAATAGATATAGGTCGATAATTCTCAATAGAACTTTTAATACCTTTCTTATGTACGGGGACGATATGAGCCGTTTTCCAAATTGTTGGCACATAACCTTCACGCAGACTTCTATTAAATATAAGAGTTATTGGACAGGCGAGAGATTCCGCGCATTTGACGAAAAAAATCGCTGGGATATTATCACTGCCGGGACCTNCATTAAGTGATTGAACATTATAATCCGAGTTAATTAACAAAGTGTTTGATTGCACCAACATTACCCACGAACGCCCACAGAATAAGAAATTAAATAATGGATCCCATTAATGACGATGTCAAAATCTGTTCCATAAAACTGTCTGCTGCTTCAATAGTCCAGATATTAGTCTTAGATATGGGGGACATAGAAACTTTATATTATTGCAACAGCACTTACATGAAAAATATTACTGGGATGGCTGTAAAGATATATAATAAGCTGCCCAAAGAGATTGAACAATTGACGGTAAATCTTCTAAAAATAAAACTGGAGAAAATACTTTTTGAAAAGTGTTACCATGATTTTAATTTACATATGTGGATATTTAATGTATTATTTCTATATTTGACATATTATTTGGTACTTTAAATGATTATTGTAACTTCTTTATAAACATACTAGCAGACCCGACAGACTTCGTTCTGTCAAAATGATTTGGAATGTGGCAGATTTCAGTTTTACAAATGGTTTCCAAATGTATTTACAGCAGTACTAAACATCTTTAGCTCTTACATTTTTGTGACTATTCAATTTGGTCGGATTGTGACTATTCAATTGATTTTGAACTTCCTCAGCATTAATAAAGTGCAAATTGACAGTGAACAATTGTAATTTATTATGTATTTTATTGATTAGCAATAAAGGTCAAATTTACTCTATTTAATTAAAATAGCTAGAAAATGTATGTATAGGAAACGGAAAAGCGCTGTTTTAGGATTTTCTCCTGCAATTATTCGAACTTTTCTCGCCGTCCTCCAACCTTGGACTTCAAAAAACATTTGAAAAAAGAATTGTCAAAATTAATTGGGGCTCTCAGCGACATCTTCTGGTGTCACTGATTGGAGTTGACCTCTCGCTGGCCTGCATAGTAAGTGCGATGGTCGCCAGCGAAGCAGGGTGGAGAGCCGTAGCCTCCTTTTGCGAGACTGTCATCTCGCTAAAGGAGGCTCGTGAAAGGGAGCGGGAGTTGGCTCCTGACGCCCCTGCTATCCGTCGCAGAAGGCTTGGGGGCAGAAGGCGCGGCTATACACGCCTCCTCCCACTGACTTGAACCTCGATTCGGCTTCATCCGGGACACCATATTGGATTGCACAAGCGAGCCGCTAGTGTCCCACTTTAAGATGACGATGGCCCGCTGGGTTTTAGTGGGTATTCTGCTAGACAGTGAGTCCCACTCTCCCGACTAGTTGGAGTACTTGTTTTACATATTCTGTAAAAGCATTTCCCAGTGATAAAAAAGGCGTTATTGAGTTAATCGCTTACCAATTTTATATTATAAATTACTATCCATATAAATTTGAAAAAAAAATGGTAGAGTTGATGGAATTCAAAAAATGATTAGCCTAAAACGTTCTACAATTTCTACAATTAATTCCGCGTCGAATGGTCCTGGTCTCGTGCCGATCGGTCCAGTAGTTTTCACGTTTATCGATAACAAAGAAAAAAAAGTTTCATATATATATAGATTTATTATATATTTGCATACTATTAAGTTGTAGAACATTCTTGCAAATAAATTATTATTAGCAAAAAAAGAGCAATACGTGCCATATATCAATTGGGATCTAACGTTTGCTTAAGAGATAAATCCAAAGAAACATGACAACTAGATGAAACCGCGACATCGTCTGCGTGGAAAGTTATTTGGGCAGTATTTTCATTAGTTTATGCTGTATACGTATAAATACTTCAATGAGCTATTTAAGATAGAACAATAAAATTTTCTACAATATTATAGAACGTATTAATATCTACAAAAAAAGTCTGCAATACCATATGTCCAACTACTGTAGTTATACCACTATAACTATTTATTACATTTTAAAAGTTAATAAAAGTGCCGACATTAATCAAACCATATTATACAGACCTCTGTATTAATCCTAAACTCTTTTAATAAAAAGAGTGAATGTACATAATATAACTTACGAAACCAAACAAACCTGTTATAAATTCTAGTAGGCTGCATAAGATTAACAACTCATTTAAGGGTAACTGTATAAGTTTCTATAATAAACTCCCACAAGACGTTCTAAAGATGTCAATTAATAAATTCAAAGTCTTTGTTAAAAGAAATTTGATAGAAAAATCGTATTATAAGTTGCAAGATTACCTAGACGATAGAAACGCGTGGGAGTGAACGAATTGCTCTAATTTGTATTTAAATATATTAAACTAAGGAAGGGAAAGGCGCGAAGGAATCCTCGTAATTTTAGATTTTAAGCAGTTCTTGAGGAGCATCATCAGACGTATATTAGAATCAGAGAGTGGAAAAAAAAATAATATGCCTACTTGAATAAAGATATTTTTGTTTTGATTTGAATCCGTTTCAAAACGTCTAAAATACTTTTTCTATTATAAAATCGGATAAAGAAAATAATGTATCCTGAGTCGAACTCCAGTTTCAAATGTTTGTAGGGAAGTTCTGAGAAAATTAAGTGTTATCTTAGGAAACTAGGGGCAACTTGCTAATAGTGTAGAGAACACTTACGTAGAGGTCTTGGATCGCCTGGCGAGTTCGTCGTGGCTATCAGAGTCGCTCCGTTGCGTAATCTCTCTGATGCGCGCTTCACCTGATGCTCGCGATGGCAAGCTCCTCAGCGACGTGATGATGAAGTCATCCTCGTATTCTATCATCTCTTCTGGTTGCCATGGGCTGTAAGCACCAAAGAATTACGTTTTTACCATTCATTATATGAAGAAAAAGATCTGCACAGCATAAATTAAAAATCTATTAAAACGATTTCAGATTATTTCTCCTTTCTCCAAAAAACCAATTATTCTAAATATTTATACAATACTTAATATATATCCATACACAATACATATTGCAACAAATAAATTGTCACACAAACGTGTGTGTGTGTGACAATTTATTAAAAACCAAGAAGAAGAAACCATTTTCATTTTTTCAAATTTAATAATCACCTGGTATTGCTGTGATTATACATCCATCCTTGGTCAGTGATACCTGAAATATAAGTGACTCTTTTATTATTATTCACCAGGGAATAATTTATTAGATGATTTGGGCACATAGAGAGAATGAATGAAAGGTAACAGACAAAAAGGATTTAAAGAGTGAACGCGAAAGTCGGAAGGGGAAGATCAAGGCGAACGTTCCTAGACCAAATCCAGGACATTTTAAATAAGGGTCAGGTCAGGAGATATGCAAGGATTGTGGCAAGTGGAAGGACGTGGTCTCTGCCTACCCCTATGGAAATGAGGCGTGATGCTAAATAGCATCAGTGTGTACACACTTAAATGTGTACACACTTTGATGATTGTTCCATGTTGATGCTTCCATAACTAATTTGACAGAGACAAGAGTCGTACCCAGCACCTCTGCTAGCTAAGCGAACTCGCGCTATACCACTAGAGAGGCATTCATAACCAATTGCTGCTTATAAGAGCTATTTATACACAATCTATCAAAAAATAAGTAATATCATTGAAAACGGTTGTTTAGTGCATACCTTCAGGAGGGGCGGTCCTGGTGTCTCTGTGAAACAACCGAGGCACCCAGGGGGTGACCAGGTTCCGTGCGCGGGCGCGTTGGGCTTCCTCAATTATTGTCTTCTGCTCTGTAGCTACCAACTGCAAGTACCACATAATATCACATTTCCTATTGCTGACCAGCTTGACCGTGACGTCACCTGATATTAATGTGATGTGATGACACAGTTTAAAATGGAATCACTTTTCAGGAAGAAGTGACACAAATGAAATTATGGCGTCACCAATAAAACAAGGTATTTATATGTTTGTGTGGCTGTGAGTGTGTGTCGCTGTGTACGTGTGAGCGAAAGTGTCTGTGGATGGGAATGAGTGTGAATCTGTGTTTGAGTGAGAGGTCTCACACTCAGATGCACTCTATAAATGGGTGGCAGAATTTATGTGACCATATGTGGATTTTAGTGTCTATATGTGTGTGAGATTGTGTGTGCGTGTGTGTGTATGGCTATGTGTAAGGATGTATGTATCTCTCCCTCTATGAGTATGTTTATGTGTAATAAAGAGTGTAAATATGGGTGGAGGTAAGAGTTAGTGTGAAAGTGCGTATCTCTCTCTCTCTCTCTCTCTTTCTCTCTCTTTCCGTGTTTATTAATATTCATAGACAGACGGCTGAAACGTTTTACAACTTGTATAATTTTTTTTATAGTGTTCCTCACCTGGTCCTCGTTCATGATGGCTTCGGAGACCTTGATCCAGAGCCTCTGCGACTCCCACTCTTGCTGTCGGTCCAATTTCACCAAGTACCTTGGCAGACGTTGCTCCTTTAAAACCGCCACGTCTAGTAGGTTGGTTTCTTCCTGTGCAAAAAAACGTCCTTTATGAGTAAAAAGGTTAAAAGCAAACAGCAGCTTTTTAATGTCCCTCTGCTGGGCTCAGGAGTCCATACCTATGGATGTGGGGGTTTTTAGAGCTTAGACCACCTTCGCTACTGCACTGCGAGCTGACAAGCTACACATACCCCAGAATTTTAGTCTCAACATTAGTCACGTAAGCTTTACAAAGGGAACTTAGTGGTGCCTGTCCTGGATTCGAATCCGTGACTCTTTAGAATGGACTATCCATTGGACCATCATGGGTCATATAGGCTACATATGTAAATATGGTAAGTTCTCGTGGTAATATTGTCGTAGTGGAAACCAAATTGCGTATCCAGCCCGTCTGGTCCACAAACCCATCGGGGGTCTATAATCCAAAGGTCTTTAGGTCGTCCAAGGATCGAAGATATATACTCCTGTTACTTAGGAATTACAACTTGATAAACAAAAGTGTGGTGAGAACGAAATTCCGGAAGCAATTGCAAACCCACCCAGGAGTCTTGAGTCCTAAAATAGGAGTGAGTATAAAAAATCTTACCCCTGTACGTTTGTCCTTGATATCAATCTTTCCATCCCAGTAGCCTTCCACAGAGGCTATGGTCTCCTTTCCCTTTTTGATGCGACCAGATATAGCGTTCGTTTGATCCGCGCCGCCGAGGAACGACTGAAAACACAACGAGTGTACAACAGGTGAACAGCCTATTAGATAATTTAAAGGATTCCCAACTGAGGAACAGAGCCTCGAAAGAACTGCTGTATTTTTAGGTCTTCATGTCGCTCTAAAAGACCATCATCACAAGCCGAAAATTTGAAATAATAAGAAAATGAACATTTAATTAAATTTTCGTTAAAGTCCATTAGTCGGTGTAATCCTCCTCAATATAAGGACAGAGGATTTTAGAGTTTGCACCCATCACGCTCCCATACCAATATGTAAAAAGCAACTACATACATACATACATAGCATCACGCCTCATTCCCATAGGGGTAGGCAGAGACAACATCCTTCCACTTGCCACGATCCTTGCATATCTCCTTCGCTTCTTTCATTCTCATTAAACCTTTCATACAAGTTCGTCGGTTTAGAGTACTCTTGACCTGGCC
>JACTOM010000577.1:539394-610043 GCA_015832385.1 Elymnias hypermnestra | reverse complement strand
GTAATCTTGCAACTTATAATACGATTTTTCTATCAACTTTCTTTTAACAAAGACTTTGAATTTATTAATTGACATCTTTAGAACGTCTTGTGGGAGTTTATTATAGAAACGTATACAGTTACCCTTAAATGAGTTGTTAATTTTATGCAGCCTACTAGAATTCATAACAATATAACATACATTATTAATACTTAATTTAAATTAAAAATAACTCAATACCAACTAAGCGAACAAGCTTACACTTTAAAATTACTTTTATATATTTATTAGATTTTAATACACTATACTGAGCTGAAAAGAATAACAAATAACTATATTTTTGGTGCAAATCCAATTTCAAGCAAACCAACATGCGTTTTTAATTGCACATGTGCGGGGTTATGGCGTCACGAATACTTGCAACGTTGTTTATGCTAATTCGTTTACAGATTAGGTAGTTTTAATATTTACATAAATTCTCTTTTCTAAATTTTAAATTAAAAAACCAAATTTAATTAATAATTTCGTCATTTGAGATATCAATAAATTATTTGTATTAATTGTCGACACTTTTAATGACAATTAAACTTCTTTTTCCCTCCAAGTCTGGGATATCTAAAGTTTAAGATTTGTATAAATATAAACAGGACTTAAAAATGAGTTCGCCAAAAAAAAATTCCCTACTGACATGTGTACTTTATACGCACGCACTTTTACTTTTTTTGTTCTTGTATTACAAATTATAACAATGACGCTTTTATTAAAACTCTGTCGCTCCTTGAGTCGACTTTACTTATGCGAGCATGACAATGCCAAGAGTGGCGACTTAGTCTCAATGGATATGTTTTCATTTGATCTGATTAAGATATATTTTTGTTTGTTATGAATTTTAATATAGCAATGGCATGTTGATTGTAATTCTGTAGCTGCCTTAGCCGTGACCACTTTATCTCATTGAGTACTAACTAAATAAAGACATTTTCACTTCAAAATCACAGTTCAAGTTAATTTTATTCTTTGGATAAAATTGGAATGGAATAAAGAATGAAATGCATTTCAGCAATAAACCAGAAGATTAGATTATAGCAAACCGTAGCTAGTACGAGATACATTCATTTGAGCACACATTGCCTCCGTGGCGCAATCGGCTAGCGCGTTCGGCTGTTAACCGAAAGGTTGGTGGTTCGAGCCCACCCGGGGGCGAAATCTTTTTAAAAGTATAAAAAATCATCATCATCCATTTTTGTTTTTTTTTTCTATAAAATTATTATTTTGAAAAGTAAATGCAATACACATAATATATTTATGATCAACTGTTCCAATCACTGTACCTTAAACTGAACATAATAGAAAGTCAAAAAGATGATATCATTGCACAACTTTGTAAAGATACAATATTTAATTTTGTATAGATATGACAACATGAAGAATTTTGTTTTTAGAGATGATATCATGTACAATTTTGTAAAGATAAAATGCTCCATTTTCAATATATGATATCACACAAAATGTTGTTTAAAGATGATATCATGAAAAACTTTGTAAAGATCTAACAAAATGTTGTATTAAGATGATATCATGATAATTTTGGAAAGATACAAAGCTTCATTTTGAATACATGATATCACACAAAATGTTATATAAAGATGATATCGTGAAAGACTTTATAAAGATACAAAGCTTCGTTTTGAATACATGATATCACACAAAATGTTGTATAAAGATGATATCATGAACAAATTTGTAAAGATACAATGTTTCATTTTGAATACATGATAACACACAAAATGTTGTATAAAGATGATATCATGAATAATTTTGTAAAGATACAAAGCTTCATTTTAAATACACGATTTCTAATAAAATGTTATATTAAGATGATATCATGATAATTTTGGAAATATACAAAGCTTCAAATGAATACACGATTTCTAATAAAATGTAATATTAAGATGATATCATGATAATTTTGGAAAGATACAAAGCTTCATTTTGAATACACGATTTCTAATAAAATGTTATATTAAGATGATATCATGATAATTTTGGAAAGATAAAAAGCCTCATTTTGAATACATGATATCACACAAAATGTTGTATAAAGATGATATCATGAACAAATTTGTAAAGATACAATGTTTCATTTTGAATACATGATATCACACAAAATGTTGTATAAAGATGATATCATGAATAATTTTGTAAAGATACAAAGCTTCATTTTAAATACACGATTTCTAATAAAATGTTATATTAAGATGATATCATGATAATTTTGGAAAGATACAAAGCTTCAAATGAATACACGATTTCTAATAAAAGGTAATATTAAGATGATATCATGATAATTTTGGAAAGATACAAAGCTTCATTTTGAATACACGATTTCTAATAAAATGTTATATTAAGATGATATCATGATAATTTTGGAAAGATAAAAAGCCTCATTTTGAATACATGATATCACACAAAATGTTGTATAAAGATGATATCATGAACAAATTTGTAAAGATACAATGTTTCATTTTGAATACATGATATCACACAAAATGTTGTATAAAGATGATATCATGAATAATTTTGTAAAGATACAAAGCTTCATTTTAAATACACGATTTCTAATAAAATGTTATATTAAGATGATATCATGATAATTTTGGAAAGATACAAAGCTTCAAATTGAATACATGATGTCACACAAAATGTTATATAAAGATGATATCATGAACAACTTTGTAAAGATACAATTTTTCATTGTGAATACATGATATCACACAAAATGTTGTATAAAGATGATATCATGAACAAATTTGTAAAGATACAATGTTTCATTTTGAATACATGATATCACACAAAATGTTGTATAAAGATGATATCATGAATAATTTTGTAAAGATACAAAGCTTCATTTTAAATACACGATTTCTAATAAAATGTTATATTAAGATGATATCATGATAATTTTGGAAAGATACAAAGCTTCATTTTGAATACATGATGTCACACAAAATGTTATATAAAGATGATATCATGAACAACTTTGTAAAGATACAATTTTTCATTGTGAATACATGATATCACACAAAATGTTGTATAAAGATGATATCATGAACAAATTTGTAAAGATACAATGTTTCATTTTGAATACATGATATCACACAAAATGTTATATAAAGATGATATCACGAACAACTTTGTAAAGATACAATGCTTCATTGTGAATACATGATATCACACAAAATGTTGTATAAAGATGATATCATGAATAACTTTGTAAAGATACAATGCTTCATTGTGAATACATGATATCACATAAAAAATTGTGTAAAGATGATAAATATTATAGTGGATAAGTCATGTACTTATCTGTCTACAATTTAGGTGTAAATCATCATTTTATGAATTAAATGGAGAGATTAATTAATTTCTTAATTTATTTTGAACTAACCTTTCCTCCCAGCTCCATGCTGAGGGTGCCTATGACGATGCCTTTGCAGTGCGCGTAAGGGGCAGTGGTCACGTATGTTTCCCCCCAGTTCAATAGGTGGACTCGTGCACAACCTTCCAATATGGCCGATGTCGAGTTACCTAACGTAATAATAGAAATCATTTACCAAGCTGGACATACGTATATATAATGCATTCAAAAATAAAGAATAATTTGATCTGATTTGCTACTAGAATAAAGAATATTTTGATCTGACTTGATACTTGAATCAATAATAAATGTTTTGATAATTGATTAGAGAACCATTAGATTTGATTTGACCATTGAAGAAGGAATATTTTGATTTGATATTTGGATAAAGGATAGAATACATCATCACTTATCATCAGGTGAGATTACAGTCAAGCGCTAACTGTCAGCAAAAGAAAACAAATACACCAACGAAGCTGTAAATAAAATTGTAAAAATTGAAATCTCACCGTAAAACTTGGATCTCGCTAACAGACTACCCTCAATTACGAAACCATCTTTCCTGTTTGAAATATAGAAGGCGGATACTGGGGGATGGTGGGACACCTGAAAAAAAGAAAAGGTGTCTGCCTTAGGACACATATAAATATATACGTGTGTGTGTGTGTGTGTGTGTGTGTGTGTGTGTGTGTGTGTGTGTGTGTGTGTGTGTGTGTGTGTTTATGTAGGTATTATGTCGTGTGCGTGCTTGTATGTGTACAATCAAGACCCACCTGTTCAGCGACGTAATAAGTATAGGTATCGTTGATCCGATGTCTCCAACAGCATCTGAACGTTTCGCCCAACACTGGGTTGTAGGGTTTCTTCAGACCCTTCGGTTTCCTGTACAACCCTGACAGGTACCATTTAAGGACACCCTTGAATCTTTGGTACGGATCTTCTGCTGCTTGTGCTCTACAACAAAAAGATAGACAAGGTTCCATTTGTAGCCAGGAAATGTAGGCTTATCACATCGTGTGGTTACTACCCCCCTTATTAGTCAAGACGTGTCACTAAAGATAACCTTTGCAATTCCACTAAAACCAATATGAGATATTTCAGTAATGTTTCCAGATTAGCATTTTAGACTGTATTATCCCTAACCATCAATCTGTATGCAATAAAAAAAGTTCGTTATTATGGAAACTGTGTGCATTTATACTATTTAGAGAAAATATTTAGTGTGATTATATAAAATATTTAGAGAAGGAATGAATTTGGTTGTAAAAAGACATTTACGGAAGAGATTTTGTGTGATTACGAGGACGTATGGATAAATAAAACTTACTGCACAAGCAGATCTGCGTGATAGTAGTTGTCCGAAAGCTTGTCGAGAAAAGACCTCGGCTCCAAAATAAAGGTGGGTAGGACCACTTTTGACAGGTCCATCCCCGGTCGCACCTGCTTGAGTAGAAACCATAGTAGGGACTTGTTCTCTTCTGCAACCTCTTCTACTAATTCTCCTGCCTGAAATATATGTATAGTCCAATAAATATACGCAATAATTTATCAATTAATTGCTTCTATTAATGATATGGGAACACAATTTTCTTTGGCTAATCTATATATATAAAAGGTATCTATTGACTCATCACGATATCTCTGGAACCATAATGCGTAGAGACTTAAAATTTAATAGGAATATTCCTTTTGCCGAGTAGAGCTCAGCTAAGAACGGATTTTACCAAATTGATTGAAAATTGGTACAGCGATAATCTAGAGCCTGAAAAAGGACTATAAGCTCTTTGCATTAATACACAGCAAATAACTCATTGAAGTATTTATACGTATGTTTTTTATTTGTAAAGCAATTTGTCTAAATTAATTAAAATGCTACTAAAAAAACATTCCACTCAGACGAAGTCGCGGGTTCAGCTTGTATCTATATATATAAAACAAAGTCTTGTTCCTTACACCATTTATAACTCAAGAACAGCTGAACCGATATTCAAGTAACAGAACAAATTAAATATTTGAAAAATGTTTTTTTTTTCATTAATTCCTTCTCATCACAGGATCTATTCCTATACGTATCTCGACAAAGACGTTTACTAAAATCGGGGTTCCCCATAAATAGATAAATTTATTGATTTGTCAAATGATTTAGCTGTAACTGTTTCCGGTGTATCAGTACTATTATAAATTTTGTAAGAGTTATAATATATGTCAAATGAAATTTTAATAAACGTACGAAGCTATTTAGTACATAGCATCACGCCTCATTCCCATAGGGGTAAGCAGAGGCAACGTCCTTCTTGCCGCGAACCTTGCACATCTCCTTCGCTTCTTTCATTCTCATTAAACCTTTCATACAAATTCGGCGGTTTGGAGTACTCTTGACTTGGCCCTTATTTATATGTCCTGGATTTGGTCCAGGAACGTTCGCCTTGGTCTTCCCCCTCCAACTTTCGCATTCACTCTTGACTCATAAATCCTTTTTGTCAGTCTCCTTTCATTCATTCTCTCTACATGCCCATACCATCTAAACACACCTTTCTCAATTTTGGTCACTACGTCTTCTTTTAAACCACAACCTTCTCTTATCACACTATTTCTTACTCTATCACTCAATTTTAATCCACTCTCAACGCAACGCTGTCATCTCTGACGCATTTATTTTACTTATGTGATTCTTCTGCCATACCCAACTTTCACTACCATACATACGTGTTGGCACCAACACTCCAGCATGCACAGCCAGTCTGGCCCTTTGAGACACCATCTGGCTATTCATAAAAAGGTGCAGAGCACCATTTACCATATTCCCCGCATTCACTCTCCTATCAATATTATTTTCACACGTTTCATCTTTTGTAAATATTAATCCCAAGTATACAAATGCTTTTACCTCTTCCACTTGTTCCCCATCTATCAAAATATGCCATTCATCATAGATTCATCTCTTTCAAAAAGCATCACTTCCATTTCACATTCACTTTCATTCCTTTCCCTTTCAAAGCTTCATTCATAATATTTAGCATCTCCTGTAGCTCATTAGCGGATGACGCAAGTATTACTTGATCATCAGCGTAGAGTAAACATTTGATGAGTAATTCATTCATTCTTAACCCATACATACTTTCTTTTAAATCTGTCAAACATTTATCCATGAATAGGTTGAACAGCCATGGTGACGCAACACATCCCTGTCGAACACCTCTTTCGACAGGAAACCACTCCGTGTACGCTCCGTTTATTCTGACACAGGCACTAGAACCCTTATAGAGAGACTTCAATGCTTGAATCAGACTACCGCTCACCCCATACGTAGATAACGTTGACCACAACTGGTTCGTCACCACTCGATCTCGATCAAAATCGAAGCTATTTGGTAGTCTTTAATTATGTTATAAATGCGAAAATAACTATCTGTCTGAACCGATTAAAATGAAATTTGGTACACAGATAGTCTAGAGTCTGAGAAAGGTCAAAGGCTAGTTTTTAACGTAGACAACTTACGATTTCAAAACAAAATCACGAGATTGATTAGAAATTCGGCGTATATTATCCTCTCGCGACGTAGTCTCTTACTAAGAAAGGGTTTTCCCATTTTCCCACGGGATCTGGGTCATTTACTGAGAAGATTTCCTTTACCATTCACCCTTTGATTTGCCAATCGTCATACATGTTCCTTTCCCGATGTAAAATTGCGAACTACGCGGGGATTAACTAGTAAATTCATAGAAAAAAATGTTTTACTCTGATATGTTCATTTTATATTATCATTGAAAAGTCATATTATCGCGGGATAGAGAAGGACGGGGTTAACACCGGAAGGAATAGCTATTATATATAATTACAGCTAGTTTATAAAATTTAAGCTCACCACGCCAATCTCTCGATCAGGGTCTTCGACGTAGAAGTTGTCTATCCTTGCTAATATATCCTGCTTCCTGGTGACTGGGTCTTCTCTGTTCTGGTTTTCAGGCATTCCCGGCCTGGAGCCCTCGCTGTCAGTATCTGATGCGGCGCCTGCTAACTCTATAGGAGGAGTGTAAAAGGAGTGCATAAGAGCTGAACTACTCACACCTGACTCTAAGCATATAGCGAGCTACATTTAATAATATAAAAAGCTCTACAAATAATTGACGAAAATATGTACGAAACAATACGTTGGCAATGATCTTGCGTATTACAATAAAATATGAATATACCAGAAAGAACAAATGAGATACAGTTATTTATTAATATTGAGAGTTATAGATTAATTCAAATAAGAAAAAAGTATGGTTCCTTCTGCCGATAGTCATTATACTCGTAGACAAGTGGTTAAACACGTGGGTTCTTGTTATTATTAATTAACCACCGGAAAAGTTTGAGTATTATTATTGTCAAATAAAACTCAAATTAATCAACAGCAATAAAAACTAGCGCTATTATAAAAAAAATACTCTAAATAGCCACATATTAACTTACAGTTAAGATGAATATTAAAATATCGCATTGCAGATACAAAGTTTTAGAAGTGACGATCTTCCTTAAACACAATCTCATTAATTTTTAAAGATCAAAATTCAGTGCTTTCTTTGTACTTCTCTAGATAACTGTATTTATTTAAACCCTACCCGAACACAGAATTTTAGGGGTATAATACCCTCTATAAATAATAGTTTTGTGCTTTAACAATTTGCTGATAATCGGAACATTGGATCAAATAAGTAAGGTAGCGGCCCATTAACGTCCCACTGTTGGGTACAAAAGGACCAATGAGGCAGTTGGACATAAGATTACACAGCAGATAATTATAAGGATATTATCGAAAAACAAAGTATACTGTGCCCAAATGAAAGTCAGTACTTTGCACTCATGACAATATGGACTCTCTCTATTTTAGGAGAATACATAGATAAGGCCTGTGACTTTACCTCCGTTCATTTAGTATTCCTGTTAATTTACAAACATTATATAAGACATCATTGTGGAAAAATTCTTAGCAAAACTTGAATTCCCCAAATCTCTTACGTCCTGTCTGTCTATATGGCAAAATTCATCGAAATTGATGAGCAGACAATAGCATTTATGATATTGAACAAATTACTTTGCTGCAATTATTAAAATAAAACATGTAATATAGCTTTAGAATATCAAATCCCTGACAAAAAGTAAACTTGGACCTCTATTATAATAACATTATAAGCTATATTATTTTATATATTACCTAGATAATAATAATTATTTGTCTAACACATGACATACAATTACAAACGACAGACCTATTAATAACCAATTATCAGGGATCTATGGGTTTAGAGTGTTAATAATAAATTATCAATTACACTGGGGTGACCATGCATTTATTTCCGGAGGATTCAGAAAATGAAAAACATCATAGATCTCTTTTTACAGTAATAAGTGATGAAGTATTTGAATCAATAGGAAAAGGAAGATCCGTCGAACGAGTTAGGGAATTTCTAAAACGAGAGTGAAGATTAACATAGGGCTAGAGATTCCTTTTCTCTCTGTATAAATATCTCCAGGATCCATTTGGCTGTTTTAAACTTAATTGTATAAATTAAAGATGTTGATTGGGTAGTAACAATGCGAATCTATGTATATAAGGATGGGACATAACAATTCGAGCATTTTAACTTTATTGTGGTAAACGCTACATTTTTTTTTATAGTTACACCAAAACGCAAGTAGGAATAGATATAAATGGAGACGTAAAAGCAATTAAATTAAGGTCGCATAATTGTCTGGAAGATATCGCTTAAATGCTATTTGTTCCAGACAATGTTAAGGAAGAAGACATAGTCGTATACATACAAACCACATACCTAATGTTGTCTCTTACATCAAATTTATTAAAGTGAGACATAATATTTTAACAATTCTTTTAAAAATATTTAAGTTTAACGCACGTTCAACAGTAAAAGAGAAATTATAAAAATTAATGCAATTTTTAGGTGTTTTCAGTCAGCTTGTTAATGGCAGTAAAAAGTTTAATTTCTCTTCAAATTGTAAAAGTTGTCAATATCACATTAGCAAAGCAACACAACATATAAAGTAAGTAAGTAGCAGCCCATGAACGTCCCACAGCTGGGCACAGGCCTCCTCACTCATACTTACATACTCATACATGTTTTATATATTATTATATAATATATAAAACACTAAAATTGTTTATAAATTATAATTCTAGCTAGGAAGATATATTACAAAATGTAATTAATTAGTTAAGAATAACCTGTCTACAATGTAAGTCGGTGATAGTGTGTGATCTAGTACCTATATTTTGTAGTTTTTATAGTTAGAATTTTGTGATAAACGACCGAGAAAATCAATACATATGGTCACCCTACAAGTTACACAAGTAAACAATTAAAGATACGCTAAAAGGCACCTCAATTCACGATAACATTATAGACAAATAACACACAAGGTTGGAGCAAATAGTTAAAATTCAGTACGCGAATGCGATATTGTTTACGCAACCAGAAGAACCGGTTGTTAATGTACCGTAGTCAATGACAACGAATTATAAGCTAAAATTTATACAGCTTTCCTTGACGATCAAGGAGTTTGAATTAAATACGGCTCAAAAATTGAAAAAAAAAACGTATAGCTTGATGCATACATCAAGGACTTGATAACAATGAAATTAGGTGATAATTGCAAATCGCATTAGTAATACTGAACATGCAACTTGCACACGTCAAGCTATTATATATAGACATAAGATTAGAGCTGTAAACGATTCAATTATTACTTATTAGTAAGCGTAGTGTGGAAATAATGAGATAATTTTGGAAAAAAATGATTATAGGCCAAGCTATTTGATGAAGTCAATAAAATTATTAAAGATTCGCATAAAATAAAACACATTCGTTCGTCGCAGTACAAATAAGGCAGGGTTGGAGTAAATAAAATATTTGTTAATAACATGAAAAAATAACAGTTGTTAAAGATTTCCGAAAGGTCTTTTGTATATTTTAGCTTAATCCAGCTGTGGATGCTAGATAAGACATAATCAAAAGACAAATAGAAACAAAAAAACGAATTGATAAGGGTTGAATTCGAATCAAGCAATAAATTTCAACTTAGGGCACTGGAATAAGTAGACGGATTAAGATTAAAAATACCTACCTCCATTACAATGCGATAAATCAGAAACACTTTTCGCTTCCCCACTCACTTCTAAATCAGTCTCATTAAAACGTTTTAAGATAGCAGAATCCACTGAATATTTCCTATTAAGCGGAAATTCTCCCGGCTCGGAGAATTGCCTAGCTAGCTTCTTCTGCCGTTTCAGAAGAGAGAATATACTGGATCGTCTCCTGTTCTTCATTTTTGCTGACATCATCAAGTCTGCTTCTTGATCCATTTTCTCTATCATTTCGAAATACTCCTTTATTTAATTCAACATCAAAATATTCAGCATGAAAAGTTTCATTAATTGCGTATACTTAACGTAACTTTTCTAGAGTCACTTTAGTAATAGCTTATTCATACGACTTTTTCTTTGTCATTGGTACTTATTATATTACTTCATTACACCACAAATAATTAATTGTTTATACATTATGCAGTAATGGTTTACTATTATTTTGAATAAAGCAATTTCTTAAACTATATCTAGAGATTAGTTCCAATATCTTCTAACCAAATCAAAAAGTTATTATTCTCGAAGATATTTTTAAAATAACAAATATTTAAAGACTTGTCGTGAATAGTACTCAATTTTTCAGTCCTTTTAAACTATTTTCAATGCCAATTTCTATGCACATACTTCTAGTTAAATACTGCTTAATATCGCAAACAATAATGCTAATATTCACACTATTATTTCAACACTTTCCACCTTCACTCTATGTTCTGCTATTACATTATCTTTAGTGTTTCCGTATAATGCGGCGTTTCGTCTGCCATATAACCTTAAGTATCAGAATACGTTAATTATTTGCTTAAGCATTTTTTTGTATTGTCTGCAGATGTTATATCACTTCTCCTTTATCTTGTTTTTCTTGCCTTTAATAATTTATCTTATTTGCTGATAACTAAGCAAACAGACGACCGTGGTTATTTAAATGGTCTATTATTTTCGCTACAGTATTGAGTACATTGATGTGGAAGTTGTTATTAGATATTAAATTACCTTTGAAATTTTACTAGGATTTCCTTCATTAAAATTTTGTTATAACGAGAAATTATAATTTGCGTTGGAATGTATCACCAGAATTTGATCAAGTGTCTCCAAATGACACACGTTTTGAAAAGTTGTTATAAATTCAGCAAACTCTTTATCATTATTTTTTGTCCGTTATATAAAGAATAACGTATGTCTACTTTTAAAACAGGAATAATAGAAAGATCTCGAAAAGATCTCAATATCAGCTCAAATCATACTTTTTATGGATCTCCGCGTTTCTATTTGAAAACAACACGCCAGTTAACATAACATTAACAAATGAAGCTTTAAGTTATTGAATCTCTAATTTGTTCTCTCTCTTCATTTTAAGACAAAGATATAATTGTTGCAATCTAAAAATTTTACCTAGATTTTGGTTATCACTAGGTCAGAGTATACTAGACGATATAAGATAAGGAAAATCTTACAATCATGGTTCTAGTTTGCGATACGAGATTTATTCGTCTTAACAGATAAGGCTTGATTATCAAAAAATTCAAAATAGGTTTAAGACGTACTAGTTATATAAGATATAAATAGTATTATGAACAATAGTCGAATATTAAATTATCAATAAGAGTAATAAACTGTGAAGGCTTGACAATGTCTGCACTTATGATGATGTTTCCATTTCATAACGTTGGAAGGCAGGCAATGTACGTGAACAATGGTAAGTAGTAACCTTTTAAATCCCACAGCTGGACACAGGCTTCCTCGTTCATAAGAGAGAGGGTTATTAAAGCATGGACTCGCCACGCTGCTTCATGCAGATTAGCTACACGTGCCCCAAAATTTATCTCAAAATATGCAGGTTCCGCCACGATTCTTAACATTGCCGAAAAGGACAAAGATATATTGGACAGAACTATCAAGAAAATAAGTTTCTTTTTATACAGAGATACTTAATGGAGTCTGATCAGAGTCGCAAAAAAACTATGCAGAAGACCACCGGTTCCCGAAACCTGCTGTAAGTAAACGTGATCTGTTTGTTATGAAATCAATTTTGTAGTTCGATGCACTTGCTATTTTGGTATTGATGCTAAACAAATGGACGAGTGCATGTATTTATTTGAATAACACCTGCCTACTAAACTAATCAGTGCACCGAGGAATTAGCGGTCAGATAGTTTCCTGAAGAACCACAAGGTCCCGCAGAGGAATGAATGTACAACTGGACTAATTTCGAAGAACAATCTTCTATAGCATGTCAGGCGATATTGGTGGTATAATTTATAAGTCCTTTTTGCCGTGAAATATGGAGATGACAGTCTACATTGCAAATTTCAAGTCAATCGCGAATTGTTTAAAAGGTCTAGTAATAAATTAATTTAGAGGTGTAAAGTCTTTTATTGCTTAGACGATAAAAAGGCGTAGGATGAACGAATTGCTCTGGTCCAAATAAAATAAATTAATATTTCACTGTAATATATGATGATGGTAAAATAAGGACACTCTGAACAGGGTTTTTCTGTGGCCATTTCTCTGGATAGAACGTGAAGAAACAGTCACACATTAGAATTAACGTGTGGAAAAACCTATTGAACCTATTTGACTATTTAAAAGCGTTATGAAGGCCCACATAAATATAGAATTTTTTAATTTTCATTAAAGCCATTTTCGCAATATTGCCTTTCTATTGTGCATAGTTTAAAGCACAGCAGTTGGTGCTGTCTGCCAGTCTAAGATGTTACGCTTTAACCTATCACGTTACATATATATGCATCAATTCCTTATCGGCTTTTACACTTGTCATTAAGGATATTCCATAAGTGGAAGGTTGTCTGTGCCATTGTTATTATTGAGGAAAATATCAAAATAACATATATTAGTAATAAAATAAATTAATATACTATCAACATGTACGTGAGGTGACTTATATATCTTCTATATATATAAGAGATATCCAGGTATCTATTGACTCATCACGATATCTCTTGAACCATAAGGTGTAGAGACTTGAAATTTGGTAGGAATATTGCTTTTGCCGAGTAGTGGTCAGCTAAGAACGGATTTTACGAAATTCTACCCGCAAGGGGGGTTGCGGGGGTGTCAACTATAGACTCATCGCGATATCTCTGGAACCATAAGGCGTAGAGATTGAAATTTGGTAAGAATATTCCTGTTACCGAGTGGAGGTCATGTTTCTTATTTGTAAAACGATTTGACAATATTAATAAAATTGCTACCCAAAAAACATTCCACGTAGACGAAGACGCGGGTTCAACTAATATATATATAAGAGATATCCAGGTATCTAATGACTCATCACGATATCTCTGGAACCATAAGGAGTAGAGGTCAGCTAACAACGGATTTCCCGAAATAACACCCGCAAGGGGGGTTACGGGGGTGTCAACTTCATCGCAACATCTCTGGAACCATAAGGCTTAGAGACTTGAGATTTGCTAGGAATATTCTATTTGTCTAAATTAATGAAAATGCTACCCAAAAAACATTCCACGCAGACGAAGTCGCGGTTTCAGGTTGTATATTATAATATGTTTTGGCGGAAAAAGATGTCTGGATTCCCAAGCAACAAGCAAGTAGAAAGCTTTCAAGCACATCAGTGAGTATTCTTTTATTTCTTTTAGTAGTATAGTAAACCAGTAAATTTTGAATAGTTGTGGGCCTGGAAGGAGCTCAAATCTCTGATATTTATATCTTTTATTGAAAGGAAACTAATTGAGAAATCATTCTATAAAATGAAAGACTACTAAGAAGACAAAAAAGCGTGGGAGTGAATGAATTTCTCTATATGTATATAGATATAGAATAAATTTAAAAACGTACACCCGATTTAGTTTGTTGTGGGCTCTTCTCAGACCAAGGCGCAAAGGAACCCTCGTAACTTTAGTCGTTCTTTATTGTTAATATAAAGAAAAAACGATAATTGACGATTCAAAAGTGCTTTAATAGGCCTACTCGAATAAAGATATTTTGACTTTGACTATTCAAATAAATTTACTAGTTATTCATAGATTGCGTTCACGAAATTTTGTTTAGGTTGTTCTAGGACTTAATAAATTAAGTCACTATAATAACTGTACATTCAAATTTGAACCTTAAATCTTTAATGCTAACTACGATATTGGCCTGAAAACTACGTTTGAGTATGATAAACCCTGATAACAAACGATAACGAGTGAAGTTGCAAAATATGTACACGAAGCTTTACATTGAATTACGACGTCACAAATTGGTATTGCGGTGTCCTTGTTATAAGCCGAAGTTATGACTCAAACTGATATTACTTATAATATTAATAGTAAACTGCAAAGAGCTTATTGTCCTTACTGGGGCTCTAGACCAGTGCTTCCCAATCTATTTTAGGCCAACTAAATATTTGTAAAAATTTTATGCCTCCATTTTTTGTTTTAATAAATATAAATGATAAGATAGGAAGAAATCACTATGAAATAACTGCCTCATTGGTCTAGTGGTTAGCATGTTCGACTACAGACATGAGGTACTGGGTTCGAGTCCCGGGTCGGGCCAATTCAATAATCAATATTGAGTTTTCTATTTAAGGTTTTCTCAATATTTACCCAAAGTTGGGAAGTTGGCGGTGTTCTCTACCCCAGTGATTCTATGTGATCAGACTATAAGGTGAAGGAATAGAGAGGGCACTTGTGTTCTATGCCTGCTAATTCGCAGTGGAGCAGCGTGGTGGGTGTATGCTCTAAAAACCCTCTCTCTTATGAGTGAGGAGGCCTGTGCCCAGCAATAAGATGTTAATGGGCTGCTACTTACATTTACTTACAAGCGTCGTTCCCGATCCCGTGGGAGTATGACGTCGAGTCAGTTCGTCATAATTTAGCAAAGAGTTTTTAACCTTAACACTAGTTTCGACATAATTTATTTAAAAAACTCATAATCAAAGGCGATTAGAAATGACGTCTGCAGTGGAGTGTTCTAAAAACCCTCGCTCCTCTGAGTGAGGAGGCCTGTGCCCAGTAGTGGGACGTTAATGGGCAGCTAATTATTTACTTTTTACACTATGAAATCGTAAGTAAAAATTCAAAACATACACTGAAAACCCGAAATTCAAATTCAAAATAATTTAAATATCGATTTTTCTTTATTATTTAATTACGATCATAGGAATTGCCCCCGTTAACTAATAAATTGCCCCTCTGTGGGCGTGTGCCCCACGTTGGGAAACAATGCTCTAAAACAGGGCTTACTACGAATTTCTGTTCTTCTGTTTCTGTTGGATTATCAATAAACAAATGGGTACATGTGCAAAAATCAAGATTAAAGGCAGATCAGATGCTAAGCCCGTAAATTCTGGTGTTCCGCAGGGGTCAGTGCTGTCTCCAACACTATTCATTCTGTTTATAAATGATATGTTACAAATCAGTTATATTCATTGCTATGCAGATGATATACAGGAGACGCCTATTACAATGGCCATGCACAGCTCTCTCCCACACAATTAGAGGAGTGCAGGCGCAATCTGGTGGCGAAGGTTGGGACAACACTCACACAAGTCTCTGATTGGGGTACAAAGAATATTGTACAATTTAATCCAATTAAGACTCAAGTGTGCGCTTTTACAGCCAAAAAAACTGCCTTCAGCCTCTCACCAAGTTTCCAGAACATTTCCCTTACCACTGCAAAACACATTGGGATCCTAGTCGTGGATATTTCCAGTGAAGTCCAGTTTCGTGGTCACTTGGAAGGCAAAACCAAACTGGCTTCAAAAAAGCTTGGGGTGCTCAAAAGGGCTAAGCGGCACTTTGTGCCCGAGCAAAGGTTGCTTTTATATAAGGCCCAAATACGACCACACCTCGAGTACTGCTCTCATCTGTGGGTTGGAGCACCCCAATACCAACTCCTTCCATTTGACCGAATACAGAGACGAGCAACCCGAATTGTCGACAAATCCCAGTTAACACGTAAGTTAGAAACGCTAGAACACCGTAGAAACGTTGGGTCTGTATGTGTGTTCTATCGTATCTATCACGGTGAATGTCTGATGAGCTCTTTCATTTGGTACCACCGTCTCGCTTTTATTACCGGACAATGCGCAGCAAAAATTAATTTCATCCACACACCCTGGATGCGTGGGCTTCAAGCACAGTTGTTCGATTTCATCGATCCTTCCTCCCGCGCACGTGCAAGATGTGGAACGAACATCCAGGCACGGTGTTTCCGCAAGGTTATAACTTAGAGACGTTTAAGAGGCAATTAAACTCCTTTTTAATAGGTCGGCAACACGTCAGTGGTCCCTATGGTGCTGCAGGTATCCATGGGCGGCGGTAATCACTCAACATCAGGAGACCCGCAAGCTCGTTTGCTTACCAAGGCTATTAAAAAAAAGACGAAGCCGCGGCCATTGCTTTGTTACAAATAAAATAATTCCATCGATTGTTGTATTCAAAAAACCTTTGTCATGTACTTTTAAACGTTGTATTGATTCGAGTTAACTTGGCTTCACTTGTTATTTTTTTTTTCATTCACAATATTATAACACCTGTATAATGAAGGACGTTTAATGCTAAATGTCGGTAAACAGCTACACGTAATTACATTTTGTTATTCTACAGAAAATAATTAAATGCTCATTTATTTATAATCATTTTCGATTTACAACGAAATGTACATTATAAAGGGCCCCTACTTTAAAGTGTCAACTTGCAATTTTGACTGTTTTGTATTCGGTTTTTTTTTAAATCAGATATCTGTTAAGATATTATGGCTAATAAACCTCTTGATTATAATTAGAGGAAAAGGCAGTATGGAAATAAATTACGTACGACTCATTATGGTACAGGAGCCCAAGTGGACATTTTGCTCGTTACTCGAGCGCGTCAGAAAATCATATGCGATGAAATCCCGCACCTGGTAATGTACTCGTACTAAATATGAACCGTTAATATAAGGGGATTCGTTGAGGGCAGCCCGTCACATAAGTAAAACACGAGCGCGTCAAATAAAACGTCAAAGATTTAAACAAGACACTTTCGAGTTAACATACCCTTTGAATATCTTTTTTTTTATAGTTATGGCAAACAAACGAGCTGGCGGGTCACCTGATGTTACCGCCGTACAATAGGTACCACAGATGCGTTGCCGGCCTAATAAGTGGGAATTGACTCGCCTCTTACACACATCTGCATCATAGCCTTGCGGGAACACAGTTGGCGGGAGTTCCAAATTTTACACGTCCGCGGCCATGCATCCAGGTTATACGGATCAAATTTATCTGCCCGTCGAGTTGTCGAATCGTAAACCTGTGACGGTGGTACAAATTTAAAGAGCTCTTCAGATCATTCTCCGTGATAGATACGGTAGAACACGCATAAAGAACTTAGTTGCTACGGTGCTCTAGCGTTTCTAGTTTGTGTGTCAATTGAATCTCGTCTACAATTGCCCGTTTCTGTATCCGGTCAAATGGAAGGAGTTGGTATTGGAGGAGCTCCAGCCCACAGGTGAAAGCAATGATTTAAGTGCAGTCGGATTTGCGCTTTATACAGGAGCAACCTGTGCTCCACCGCAAAGTATCGCTTGGCTCTGTTGAGCACCCCGAGCTTTTTAGAAGCCAATTTGGCTTTGCCTTCTAGATCATCGCGGAATTGGACGTCACTCGAAATGTCGACGCCTGCCACGCTCGAATAACTTTATTTCTGCTTTATTACCCCTTTTCACTTCCACGCCCCACTAGTTTATTCGTCAGATTAATGTGTATCGGTGATCAAAAACACCATGAATATATATATGTATATACGTATACCCTATGAATTTCAGACGCGACCGAGTATTTCCATGTAACTGTTTGTTTTTTAAACTCTTACACGCTAAAATGGAAAACTGTACATAAACTTTTTTCGGTTTGGAACCTAATTATCACAATTCTATATGTTTTAATGACGCTCAAGTAACTGAAAATTTAACACCCTGGGCTCCCTTACTATTTATTATACGTAGGGTACATGAAATTTAAGTTATATATATATATATATATATATATATATATAAGAGATATCAAGCATCACGATATTTCTGGAACCATAAGGCGTCGAGACTTGAAATTTGGTAGAAATATACCTATTGCCAAGTAGAGGTCAGCTAACAACGGATTTTATTAAATTCAAACCAGCAAGGGGGGTTGCGCGGGTGTTCATTTAAAAAAATGTAATATATGTATATGGTTTTATGGTAATATAAATGAAATTTGGTACACCGATAATCTAGATCCCGAAAAAGGACTACAAGCTATTACCAGTAATACGCGGCAATTAGATCATTGAAGTATTTATACGTATGATTCTTATTTGAGAAACAATTTGTCTAAATTAATGAAAATACTACCGAAAAGACATTACACGCAGACGAAGTCGCGGTTTCGGCTAGTGTTATATATAGCCAATGTTTTCCTTATTTTTATATGCTTGACTGCGATTTCACCTGATAGTATATAATATAGTGATGTATGGTTGTATAGAGATATATAAAAGTGGTATTTTTTGCGTGTTTGCTGGCAGGGTGGTGACCACGACCGAAGCCTCCTATTAGTCTAGACATAGAACGATTTATGTGACAGAATTTCCTAAATTTATCCTGTCAGAAATCAAACGTATTATTCTGTTAAGAAGTGAATCCCGTCGTCAGTGACTAAATCACTTTTGATGATCATAAAGTAGTAATATCAGAAATTAAATGAGTAAATGTGGAGAGTACTCTCTTCGCTGGCAAAATTCCCGGGTTCAAATTCGAAAGTTCTTTATTCGAGTAGGCCTTTATTGCATTTTTAAATCGTCATGATTCATTATAGACTACATCATCACTCACTAGGTTACAGTCATGTATCTACAAAAAGTCCTTTAACGGTTATAATCTCTATCCGTCTCCAAGTTATCTGGCTTTATTTAAATCTCTATAATAAAATCAAAGGTAAACTGCACTAGACCGTGTTAAGATGTGAAGGTTACTGTGGATTTGTATTAAGGGCCCCATACACTAACGTTCTGTCGGCAGATCTAGGCTTAATCGACAGCTTACGCCCAATCCTCGTGTGTGGCTATTTGATTTTGTAGGTCTGTGTTGTTCGAATTCGGCAAGAAAATTGGTGACATCGAAATACAATGAAACCTACACCAGCTGAAGGTAATAATAATCTCTCTCCTAAGCGAATTTCATGTAAACATTACGCCATTGCACTGAAGACATTGTGGAGAAGTGAATGCGCAAACACAAGTGCATTCACTATTTCTTCACGTAAACCGATGAGTTAATCCGACACAACCGAAGAGAGATTGAACTCCTGCGTCTGATCTCTCTTAGGTTGTATCGGATTAACTCATTGGTATCGGTAACCGAGGATTTAACATTTGATATTGCAATATCATAACAGAAAAGTCAATATCAAGTTTGAGTTAGCTCGACCCGGGACACGAACATAGGATCTCACGATTTGTAGCCGAACAAGCTAACTACTAGACCGCTGAGGCGTTCAAATCTATCGACAGTCGTCATACCACCACCCTGGTACTTCTCCACCATTTTGCAAGAGACTGTAGACCAGTGTTTCCCAACATGGGGCACACGCCCCCCAGAGGGTACCTACTTGAAAGTGAAGGGGGAGGGGGCATATCAACATTTAAATTTCAGTTTTCCGTTATACATTTTGAATTTTTACTTACGATGTCTTGATAACAATTTCATAGTGAGCGCTTCCTAAAACTTATCATTTATATTTCTTAAAAGATCAATTTAAAATATTTTAAAAATTTGAAATGATAAGGTATGATAATGTAGACAGAGTGTTAGTGTGTGGGACCCTTTAAAATGACATCACTATCTCTGTTAATACCATAAGCAGATACGCTTTTTGTACCCTTTACGTACTGTGACGTCATCGCACAACAATAACAACTTTAACAACAAAAAATAATTATTATACCTCCTAAACCGCAAATTATCTAAATATATTAAGCAAAAATTGTTGAGCCGGGTACATTAGATTTTTACAAAACTATTCGTGATCAACTTGAGATTTATCTAATCGTCTTTTTCGCGATGTAGACGGTCGCTAAGTACGGAATTCCCCACAGGAATAGATGGGTGAGACAAAAGGGAATAGGTAGTATAAATATGACATATGATTACCACGAGCTTTAGGTTACTTAAGAAGCATTCTCTAATCCATTTTCACCCTCTCTATACTTAAGTTATTATAGCATACTCTATACGTATAGAGGGGTTGAACTGTTTTGTCCGTGTGTATGTCTATATCAAAAATCTTTGTCAAAAATATTATGGGTATTAATTATCAAAAACTTGTTTTTCCACATTAAAACCTGAAAGATTTTGTAACACCTCTATTAGCAAACTATCATTATTATATTACTTATTCAGATTTCCGTTTCTATAGTACACATAAATAATGAAATATATAAAATAAACTACCAGGTAAACGTTCTTTTGCCATATAATAACTAATATCGCTATTAATACACCGACTCCAAATATAAGAATACGAAGAACAAGAGCCTACGTATGATAGCAGGAGCTCCGAGGTACGTCAGGAATGACGTAATACACCGCTACACCAGGACGCCCACCGTGGAGGTGTTTGTCCCCCAGCTGGCAAGGAGGATGTTTCGCCTAGCCGATAACTCCCCGCACACACGCCTCCATGGGATTGCCAGCCACCATCCTAGAGTGGCAAACACTGGGCGCCCCTTACCTCGTGAGCTTCTGCTGTCCCTACCATCAGACGTGGGTGATGACGGCACAGACGACGCACCGGCAGTGGCTACACCCGGACTGACCTCACTAGACTAGACCTGGATGGGCCCGCTGGCGTCGCCGGCGGGAACCAGCCCGATTGCCACTACGGGCAAAAATAAATTACCGAGCATCCGCGCGATACTCGAGGCTTAGCCCGGGTAATGGGACAAAAGCCCCGAGGCCCGTAATCCTCAATGCAAGTTGAGACGTACCCGAGAGGAAGAACACTATAAAAGAATACGCAATTATATCTTACTTTTTAGAGCATATTTATATATTTGTAAATTGTTTTGAAGGCGGTTCTTTTTTTGTTAAAATTTATATTTATTTTTTGATTTTTAGTGAATCCGAAGTAAACTAACAAATTTGTTTCAATATTTTTACACCTAAAAACATATTGCAATGCAGCAACAAACGTAAGCTCATTGCAATTTGATTACAGACACTTATATTTTCTGCCTTAAACCGCTCCCTTACTGTAAGCCGTTGAGGAGATCGATTGATTTTCATATTTAACTACGACTAGCACTTGACCATACCGAAGTTACAGTAGGAAACTTAAATATCTGGATAGCCTATAGAAGATTCTGCCGGGTATCGTTCATTTGCTACTAAGAATTGAAGAGTTCCGTCATGTTGTCACGGATTCTATCAACAGAACCTAACCAAACTATCACAAAACAACCCTTGAAGTATATCCTTTCCAATAAAAAAAGAATCATTGAAATTGGTTGGCGTGATCTTGAGTTATTCGTCCATTTGTCGCGCACATGCTTAATGCAAATTTAACACTTATCCGGTTTTCTCATGGATTCCATCATCAGAACTGGACTATCAAGATCGGTCCACCCAGTCGGGAGATATGAGATAAAGAAAATACAATCGAATTGATAACCTCCTCCTTTTTTGAAGTCGGTTAAAAAATGGTGGTTGGTAGTGGAAGGGTTAAAATTTAGGGTTGTAAGGTAAAATGAAACCGTCGGGTTGACAGCCTCGCTGGGGCAGTGGTGCAAGTAGTCTCTTTACTAGCAGATGCCCCGCATTCGATCCCCTGTAGGTCGAATTTAGGACATTTTCTAATTTGTCTGTCTGATCTGGTGGGTGTTCGGCGGTACAGTGCTGTGTAGAAACCATAAGAGGCAAAATATCTACTAACAAATTAGCGCACTTCCAACTTAGATTGTGTCGTCATTTACCATCAGGTGTGATTACAATCAAGCGCTAACCCGCCAGCAATAAAAAATATGTAGGCCTGGAACACCCTTAACGTTTTAGGGTATGGAAGTTGACCAATTCTCAGACGTACCCGATATGCACACAAAATTTCATGATTTTTAAGATTTTGGCAACAAATTACACTGGAGACCAACGAAACTATACTCAACAATTTTTGGCTACACTAAAATTTCATTTTGTTAACCACTTTCTTTTTCAAAGTGCGAATCACAATCCATCCCCAATTCCCTATAAATTACTACATAAACAAAAACTATATAAATCTTCAAAACACTTGATTAAAGACGATCAAAAACGAATACAATTTCCTTATCCTCATCAATGACTCATTTTAAAAATACAGCTAATATTTATGTAATCTCTTAATGGCGATCCAACAGGAAATGATTGTACACTTTATAAAACCTCTTTCACGATAACAAATTCACTTTGAAGTTGTTAAATGTAAATTTTGTTCTCGCGATCGCGTATTTTGTATAGAGAAAAAACAAGTACGTTTAAACAGGCGGGCGTCGGTACGGCCACTGCGGTCTCTGGGTTATTCAGCGCCGTTTGGTAAGATAAGGGTTAATGCTGATAGAGTGACCACGCGTTGCTCATTTGGCGATTTATTAAATTGAAATTCAAAAATTATTTATACAAGTTTCAGAGTCGCTCACTAATTTGCAGGTTAGGTAATACTATTCTCATATTCTTCATTATTATATTACATACTTTGAATAACATAAAACACAATACTATCGTTAATAAAAAACCAAAAACTGTCACTAGATGACTATTGCTTCATTCCCCTGTGCTACCCCTTTCATACGAAACGCACCACTCAAAAATAATAAGTCCACCAATCACAGTCGTCGTGAAAACGACGCCTTATTAAATTTGAGAATATCCGGACTGCGTTAAACCGGGCGTTGTGTATGTAAACGTTTCACTGATTTATAAAGACATCAACATAATAAACAAATATAGTAATTTAATAGCAAACCACAAATAAAATAATCATGATCGCTAACACAAGTAAGCGTTTACAGCACTCTGATTACGACATTAAAGAACGACTTCCAATCTAAAGTTACGAGGCTACCTTCGCGTATCATGTTATAGATATGTCGGAGAATAATAGAGAACGGAGAAGCATAAAGCACAGGGGCGTAGGGTTCTCCGCCGACATCGTCATTAATGGGATCCATTATTTAATCTCTTATTCTGTGGGCGTTCGTGGGTAATGTTGGTGCGATCAAAATTATAATGATCAATCACTTAATGTTCTCGATATCAATTTACACAAACTCATTAACACTAATAGCTAGGAACGCGACAGTTTCAATAGTCGACCACTCCGGCCGGCCGCCACTCGAGAACTGCCGAGAGACGCGCCGTACTGCCACTTATTGACTCTGCCCCCACGCCGATACACAGAATGCACTCCGATAGATATATATTAGAAAACTTGTTGTACGTACATAAAAACACTGACTCTTTTATTAAAAAGAGTGAATGTACATCATATAACTTACGAAACCAAAACAAACTTGTTATAAATTCTAGTAGGCTGCATAAGATTAACAACTCATTTAATGGTAACTGTATACGTTTCAATAATAAACTCCCACAAGACGTTTTAGAGATGTCACTTAAGAAATCCATATATTAAAAGTATATTAATTGATAAATCGTGCTATAATTTGAAGGTTTACTTAGAGGATATAAAAGCTTGGGAGTGAATATATGCTATCGTGGAATTTTTGTAGATCTATAAAAGCGGAATTATTCTATACACTGTTGTTATATATCTAAGAGATTAGGAAGCGTTTTCGACGTAATCTCGCAGGCGACTTCACTATCTCCAATAGTCGCTATATTTTAATCAATTTACATAAACTTTAACATATTATATTCTCAAAACTTCCTCGAAAATCACTATATCTATTGTTGAAAACCGTATGAAAATCCGTTCAGTACTTTTGAATTTAATTAATATGTAAGGAAATATCATGATTTTCAATTTCATGTAACATACGTAGAATGTAACGATAAAAGTAATAAGTCTGTGATAGGATTAAGAAAGAGTGATTAGTCTAGTGTCTGTCATTAAATCTGAGATTTTTGGGAAAAGGGGAAAATGGCGGTGATTGTTATAATTTGGAGACAAATAACACTTGTATAATTCATGTGTAAGAAAAATGTACTTGAGTGGATGAATAAAAAAAGAATTTTATTAACAAATATCCGGTAGACTTCGTACCGCTTCTGAATCAATAAAAAGATAAATGATAATTGCAGAATGTTTATTTAAAAATCAAAACTAAACACGGACAAAAGGAATTCCTAATCAAAAAAACGCGACCTTTACGCACAGTCGTCGTCGCCTTAATCAATGTACGTCCAGTGCTGAACAAAGGTCTCTCCTAATGAATTCCACTGGGCCCGATCTTGCACCGCTTGTATCCAGCGGCTGCCGGCGACTCAAAGTCCATCAGTTAAGCGAACTATGTGCCCTGCCCATTGCCACGTAGGTGGCTTTAGTTCTCCTACGGATCTCTTAATATCTGATTTAATCACGTAGAGAAACCCCGAGCATAGCCCTCTCCATTAGCCACTGAGTGACTTTGAGTCTTCTTACTAAGCCCATAGTCAGCGGCCATGTGTCTTACGCACAGATTCCCGGCAAAAATTATAAAATATTATAGTTGCGATTGGAAATTGTAGGCTGTCAATGTCAAATGTCAAAAACAAAAGCAGTCTTATAAATTTAATTGATTTCTAAACGTCGGATCGATCACCAAACGCCTGACAGGTAGAAATAATTTCTAAGGGAAAGCGAAATTGTTGTTTTTGCCAGCCGTTGACCCAAATTTTTCCAGTCGTTTGACAGTCTGAGAGTTTGAACGAATTGTAGAAATTAAATAAACATGATTACCATAAAATGGTTATAGTGAGTCAATTGTAAAAAAAGACATATAATATCTGGTCTTCTTTTACAATTCCCAATTTTTGTTTTTGCTACATTTTGCAGTATTGCTCGTGCTGGTCATGATATGAAGTAATAAAGCCTAGTCTTCATCAATAAAAGGACTGTTGTTGTTTTCTTGCCCTTATCCCAAAACAATAATATATTGAAACCAGTATTTCTTGAGCTTAGCGATTAACCAAACACAAATCTCTGCGTTAAATATAATAGATAAATAATTTCATGAGAATATACAAACTAAATCAAACAAATTTACGTTCTATTAATAATTACGTACTTAATATTACCGGTGATAATGTAATCAATGGATATTTGATTCAATAGGTCATAGGACGATAAGCGTAGTGATTCAACATCAAAAGTATTATTAAGGATTTGTTGGCATTAATAAGATACGTTAATCGTCCAAGTTTCAGATCTTTATCAGCTTTGATTTTTGAATAAATTGAACGATACACAAAATCAGATGTAAATATCTATCTATATATTAATACGTGGAGCAAAGACTTTGATATATATATATATATACACAACAGTCTGTGAAACGCTGGCGCCATCTGTCTATCGGGGTGGGGCGGAGTCAAAAATGTGGCAGTCCGGCACACGTCTCTCTGCAGTTCTCGGGTGACAGCCCACCGGTGCGGTCGACTTTTGAAACTGTCGCGTCCCTAGCTATTATTGTAAATGAGTTTGTGTTTGTGTATTGATTGAACATTATTTTGCCAATTATTGAAATTATGGATGCCATTAATGACGATGTCGGCGGAGAACCCTACGCCCCTATGCTTTTTGCTCCCTTCTCTGTTATTCTCCGACATATATATAAATTCCCTATCAGTGTTTGACGATGATGAACTTCGAAACTATTCAACCCATTTTAGTGATGTTTTAGACCACAAGATTTTAGTTTCAAGTTAAATAGGAGTTCTGCTGTCAAATAATTTACACAAGCATCAAATAGATACTCGGACAAAGTTGCGCAGGTTTATATATATAAGTTTGTTTTATAAATGGTAAATAATGATCGACATCTTTCTTTTCACCGTTTACTTGAGCAGACTCGTTGTAATATTATGATATAGAATTACAAGTGTATAATAATGGACAAATCCGGCGAATTCATTACATCATGGGGTTTCTACAGCCTTGGAAGATATTGCTAGTGAATTAAAAATATGTTTCTCTCATTACAAAAGGTGCCGGGTTCATAACCTTAAAAGCCGAAATTGGATTTTTTGCGATCTTCGCTCCAGATAACAAACATACAAAAATTTCAGCAATTATACTAATGTTGTAAATGAAACTGAAACTGCTAAGAAATTTCGGTGAATTTTCTCAAATAGATAAACAGGAGTTAAGGAGTAAGAGATAAATTTGTCGGTGTGAGCAGACGTCATTGCAACCGTTACATACCAGAGGGTGACGGCTCAGTTTCATTCAATACCCACTTAATACACATGCAACTAATTAAGTTTTCATTTTTATTGTTTGCTTAGTTTTTCCACAAATATATTTGACGACGACGGCACAACTCTCGCAAGCGTTGCATATCCGTGTGTGACGAGTCAGTTTCATTCAACACACACAAAATACAAGTATAAAAGCATATCAATTTTTGAAGTGAAACTTTTATAGGCGCCTAAGGGTAAATTTTTTACGGATAAAACGCGTGATTAGCGTCACGAATATGTGCAGCTATTTTTATCTCGTTAGAAGGTTAGGTAGTTTTAATATTTACAAATAAGGTGTGGCATTTTATTTTAACACTCGTCGTTAATATGAAAATACAAATATTTCATAAGTTCTCTTTTCTAGATTTTTAATTTTAATATTGACATAAAAAAAACACGTGGCATTTTTATTTACAATTCGTCATTTCAATAAATTGTTTGTATTAGTTTTCGACATTTTATATATTTTAATGATAATTAAATTGCTATCACATCTAAGTTTTTCCACCTTCGAAGTCACGGAAAACTAAAGTTTTATTTGTATAAATATAAACAAGACTTAAAGCTTAGTTTGCCAAAGAAGTTTCTCTTCTGACACTTTAAAAAGATATGTAGCAAAATATACGTTCACAAAGCACACCATATTCTCACCACTTCTCACTATCTTGCCAGCGATATAGACGTCCTGTGTTATAAAACGCTCATCCCTTCTCACAGATTGATCTGCCTCGTAATTCGCTGACGGCAACTTATCATAATTTATGAGCGAATATTTTTTGTAGGATGGCGAATTCCTAAAATGATTATTTGATAAAAAAATCCTCCGAAAGTTTTTCTAACCCTCTTACATATTTTAGAAAACTGTGCATAAATATAACTTCTTTTGCTTTGGTTTTATACACAGTGATAAAGGCAAGGTTAATAAGTTGATAGAAATTATTGTCAAATAACTTGCCATTATATAAAGTAAATATATCAAGGTTTATAATTTGATAGAAATTATTGTCAATTAATTTGCTATTATATAAAGTGAAGACAGCAAGGTTAATAATTTGGTAGAACTTATTGTGAACTAATTTGCCATTATATGAAGTAAAAATATCAAAATTAATAATTCGATAGAAATTATTGTAAATTAACTTGCCATCATATAAATTAATGATAGCAAGGTAAATAATTTTTATAGAAATTATTGTCAATTAACTTGTCATTATATAAAGTAAAGATATCAAGGTTTATAATTTGATAGAAATTATTGTCAATTAACTTGCCATTATATAAAGTAGAGATATCAAGGTTTATAATTTGATAGAAATTATTGTCAATTAACTTGCCATCATATAAATTAATGATAGCAAGGTTAATAGTTTGATAGAAATTATTGTAAATAAACTTGCAATTATATAAAGTAAAGATAGCGAATTTAATAATTTGAGAGATATTATTCTAAATTAATTTGCTATTATTAATTAACATATGGCAAGGTAAATAATTTGATAGAAATGATTGTCAATTAATTAGCTATTACATAAAGTAACGATAGCAAGATTAATATTATGAATTGAGAGAAATTAAATTGAACTTTACATCATTAATTTAGAGTATTTAATTTCTATAAATTGTTATCGTTGCCATGATTATTAATACACAATGAAACCTGGGTAAGGGTCTATTGGATGTTTGGGGAACCGCTGTTATTGATAACTACTATAAAACCCCAACATTTGCATTGAAATACCTCTATCACCAGGAAAATTGTAACTTAGACATGATTTCTTAGACTCTTTGCGATGTTTACTTATGTAATTGAAATTTTGTAGTTTAGGAACGTGAACAAGTAAGACGATTTGTCAAGTTCAAACAACTTATGACTTGTTTATTTACAAACAGTGTAATTCCTTTCATTACTATCAAATTATTAATACGATAAACATTTCGAAGGAGAATGAAGAATTATATTATTCGAGCATTTTTATTACAACCTCGTAAAGTTCTTCCATTTTAAAGAAAATCTCATTTAAATATAACTTCGCAATTCTAAGAGTTTTACGTTGTAATTTATATATTTAAAAAAAAAAATACGGATCCTACACTTGATGTTAGAAAAAAAACTCGTAAATTTTATTTATCATTGAAATGACCTCGCAAAGTCTACAGATTGTTAATAAAATTCCGTTTAATTATGTTCTTTTGATTGTTCTTATATTAAGAACATAAGGTAATGGTTAAAAACTGTTGTGTTTAAAAATTCGATTGTCCCTTGCAAAAGGTCAATTTGCAAATTGTTTAAAAAACATATCATTAGGAGAAAAGCAAGTGCAGTATTAAACTATTTCCATTTGAAACACTGTCTTAGAAAATCAGGACATTATACTTGACTCGTTATACGTAGGGACCGCCGAATTACTACTTATAATACTGCCCATAATTGGGTTCATGGTATAAATAAAAGACTCAATTATAAAGGTTCCTAGAATTTGTGCTATCTGTTGCACATTATCATTCATCAAGCCAATGTTAATTAGTTTAAAAGGTATTATAATAATTGATCAATTTAAGTTAAATATGAGATTTCAATTAAGTTATATAAGCATCAAATGGCGTCGTAATTTAAGTGTTCGCAAAAGGGGTTGTAAGGGTCAGTTAGTTAATTATACATACATAACATAGCATCACGCCTCATTCCCATAGGGGTAAGCAGAGACCACGTCCTTCCACTTGCCAAGATCCTTGCATATCTCCTTCACTTCTTCCATTCTCATTAAACCTTTCATACAAGTTCGTCGATTTAGAGAACTCTTGACCTGGCCCTTATTTAAAATGTCCTGGATTTAGTCCAGGAACTTTCGCCTTGGTCTTCCCCTTCCAACTTTCGCATATGCTCTTGACTCATAAATACTTTTTGTCAGTCTCCTTTCATTCATTCTCTCTACATGCTCAAACCGTCTACGCTTCCTTTGTCAATTTAAGTCGCTACGTCTTCTATTTATACCACAACGTTAACAGTTTAACTCATACTTCTCACGCTCTCATCTCTACCGGATTATTTTACTTTTGTGATTCTTCTGCCATACCCAACTTTCACTACCATACATAAATGATGGCACCAACACTTCTGCATGCACTGCCAGTCTGGCCCTTTGAGACACCATCTGGCTATTCATAAAGGCGTGCAGAGCACCGTTTACCATATTCCCTGCATTCACTCTCCTTTCAATATCACTTTCACATGTTCAATCTTTTGTAAATTTAGATCTTAAGTATACAAATTCTTTCACCTCTTCCATTTGTTCCCCATCTATCAAAATATTGCCATTCATCATAGAGTCATCTCTTCCAAATAGCATAACTTTCGTTTTGTTTACATTCACTTTCATTCCTTTCCTTTTCAAAGCTTCATTCATAATATTTACTAACTCCTGTAGCTCATTAGCAGATGATGCAAGTGTTGCTTGATCATCAGCGGCTGCAGGTCCAGCAGAACAAGTGCCTACGTCTGATAGTAGGAGCTCCGTGGTACGTCAGGAACGACGTTATCCATCGTGATACCAGGACGCCCACCGTGGAGGTGTTCGCCCGCCAGCTTGCGAGGAGTATGTTCCGCCTGGCGGATAACTTTCCGTATACACATCTCCACGGCATTGCCAGCCAGTACCAAAGAACGGCAAATACTGGGCGTCGTCTGCCTCGTGAGCTCCTGCTGTCACCACCACCAGCCGTAGGTGATAGCGGCGAAGATGACGCGGTAGCAGCAACACTCGGAATTGACCAGGATGGACCCGCTGGCGTCGCCGGCGGGATCCAGCCCGTATAAAATACGGGCAAAAAAGAGTACCGGGCATTTACTGAATGCCCGAGAAAAGATGCCCGGGCAATGAGGCCCTGCCTCGAGGCCCGTACCCCGCAGAATGCTGCGATGAACCCAACACGATCATCAGCGTAGAGTAGTGGTAGTAAGTTATTATAAACTCTTGATTTCGTCTTTCTGTTATTTGGGCTACTTTCAATCAATCATGCGGGTATGAATATGCGGGTAATGTGGGAAATTATACGGGAAGTGGTTACGTCGCCAAAGGAATATGTATGTCGGAGTCAAGTCAATCGCAAGAATAGTTTCGTAATAAGTTATTAAAACATTTACCTACAACTCGTGACGTCATCACTGGATGACGTCATGTCAAAATTTGGTCCGAAAGCCTCGACAGATGGCGCTGTCTTTGTAATCAGAAAATTCTGAGGAGAACTAAACAATATCTCGGCGTCTAACTCTCCGCGTTTAATCTCCCGGGAGTTCAATATATCATCGTTTTCAGAGTCAGTTTTGACACCGGATTTACGGTACTCGCTCATACGTTTGGGTGACACAGAGGGTTTCGATCCAGAAGGAGTTGAACTACGTCTCTTAGGAAAGATCCTGTGTAAATTCTCCTCTATCAGACTTGTCGGTGAGGTGCACTTATCATTTCTCTTGTCGCCGAAAGATAGCTTTCTTAGTTCAAAGCATTTGAGGTATTGCCTTTTGTTTAGATCAATTTTAAACGGGCTGGCGGTTAAACTTTTGGTTTTAGATTCTCTGAATACCGCCATTTTTGTATGGGACAATTCGCTTTTGCATCGCTGTGTGTAATCTGCCATTGGAGATGGTGTACTACATGTAGAATATGGTGGCTTGAGAACTATTTATATAAATAAATTTCATCAAATGTGTTATAATATACAACCAATCATAAAAGTTTATTTAAATACAAAGGAGCGATATAGTAATTACCATTGTATATGTGTCGTTATAAAATGATTTTATTTTTGTAAATAGATATTTAGAAAAAATAAACGGTGAAATAGGGCACATTTCATAAAATTTGTTACAGTTTTCAATATTAATACACGATGTAGTTAACATAGTATGTATATGATTATGATTAAATAGATTTTTTTTATTATAAATATTCAGAAAATAATCGCAATAATAAACAGTAATATTGAGATAAATGTAGAAAATTTATTACATTATAAAATTAGATATTAATATTAAGAAACGATAGAAAAGTAACCATTGTATGTGATGGTTATGATCGAATTGATTTTATTTTTGTAAAAGGATTAGCGTCGCATAAATTGGTGGAACACAAAATATTAATAATATTTTAATTGTAAAATATACAATATTATTAAGACATAATGAGATGTTATTATATATTTCATAGTCAAATCAAAATAGGCAGTGTTATTAAAACATAAAAATAATCACAGTTGATAGATATAGATAAATAGAGCGTTAAGTGTTTTACATAATTGATATATTACATGTCATAAAATTTATATTACATATTACATCAACCATATTTTTGTCATAAAATATACAAGTTTTTAAAACATTTTTTTTTAATAAGATTTTCAACAAAGGATATAATTGAATATATTTAATTTAAGAAATATTGCAATTTCATACGTGTTATTTAGAAATACATTAGCAAAAAGCATAAGTATAAGTGTAGCGAGAAATCAACAAAAAAAAACACATACAGAGCATATAAAAAAACACACGCATAAAAACAAGCCGGTTTTATATCATAGCGTAATACAGTGCCGGAAATGATTATGGGGATAAAAACATTGAATTAGTATCTTCCTAAATTATCCTAAACAGGTTAATTCAGCGATACCATTCAAAACTTTTAATTACATGCCTCTAATTAGATTATTCCTTAAAAAGTAAACCTTTAAGAGTAAAAAGTGAGTAAAAGTTATATTAAAGTCAGCTCAGCCGTTTCGGAGGTTAAGATGCGAACAAACGAAATTTTAATTCCCAAAAAAAATGTATAAAAGTATAACAAAGATCCATGCCATAGGTTATTAAAAAAATAATTAAATTAAAATCCATATTGATATTAAAATCCAAATCAAAATTATAATAATGAAATACAAATAAAACTTATAAGTTAGGAATACGAAAATAATATCTCAATATATGCTAATAAAATTCATAAATGAAAGTAAATACTGCATAAAAGGCTGAGGATTTTGTTGCAATATGTTTCAAAAACAATAATGAAATAAGTAAACGCAAAGGTAAGTTTGGTCAACTGGAATATAACCACAGGTAAGTTTCGTTAACATACAAATGTCCAAAAGGTGTATTTTCACATTGGCAAAATAAGGAAATGTATAATTCTAGAATTAAATGGCTCAAATGATCAGCCAAAGGTACGCTTAAGATATAAATAACAAAATGTCTATTCGATTAAAGTAAAGGATTATAAAAAGAAAGTATATATGTATACTTATTGTAAAAATGCCTAATGGTAAGTTTTGCTTAAGGTAAACAGACTCAAGGAAGTTTCGATTAATGTAAAATGACCAAATGTAAGTCTGCTTGAAATGCAAGATATCTGAGGTGTCTCAGTAATGCAAGAATTGTCGGAGGTGTTGATTTAATGTAAAAATTAAATTTTCTAACATGTCAATAGCCAAATGTAAGATTAATAAAACAAAAATTGTCTGATATGTTTCGTTAATACAATAATAGTCTAAGGTTTTTCTTTAACGCAAGAATTGTCTATGGTGTTTTGTTATTGCAAGAATTGTCCGAAGTGTTCCTTTAATGTAAAAATTAAATTTTCTAACAAGTCAATGGCCAAATATAAGATTACTTAATGCAATAATTGTCTGAGATGTTTCGGTAATACAAGAATTGTCTAAGGTGTTTCGTTAATGCAAGAATCGTCTAAGGAATTTTGTTACTGTAAAAATTAAGTTTTTTTTAAATTATCAAGATAGGTTTTGACTTCGGGAATGTATATTGAAAGACTTACCGTGCTCATTGAAGTGCTTCTCCAACTCTTCGTGGGAGATGCTTGTTTGAGTAGCCGGTGCATCTTCCACAGCTTGCTCGGGACGAGAACGGGAGCATCTACAGGATTTTAAAATGTGTTTAAGGGGGTTACTTAAGTTGACAATATAAAAAAATATTAGCAAATCTCACCTGAGCATAGCATTGCTGCATCTTAGAGCTAACTCGAGTCCGTCCAGCCAGCAGTGGCCGGCTGTCTGAGATGGGGCGCGGAATATCAGGTGTGCGGTGGGCAATGGCTGCACTACCGCTCCTGAAACAAACAAAATAATCATTCATTAATGTCGCAATGACACTTTTTAACATGTGTAAGAAGCAATCACTCGAGCAAACACACAATCAAATATGCAAATACTCATTTATCGCAAATACATCCTATCGTGTAAGAAGCACAAATTCGAGTACACGGTTTGCATAATCATTTACTTAATACACACGTAATTAATTGTGGACGTAAGCCTTGAGTCGATCACATATGATAACCAATGTGTCAGAAGAACTCGATCAAATACACAAGCAGTGCAGCGTGAAAGGGGCAATCACTCAATTCCACGTGCCAACTATGTGTAACAGACCCTCATACGAGTATACAAGCAATCCAGAGTACAAACAGCAATCACACATGCCAACCAATGATAAAGAAGCACTCATACGAGTACACGAGAAATATAGCGTGCAAGCAGGAATCACTCAACTACACATGCCAACCAATGACTAAGAGACATTCATACGAGTACACGAGAAAACCAGCGTGCAAGCAGGAATCACTCAATCACCCATGCCAACCAGTGACTAAGAGGCATTCATACGAATACACGAGAAAACCAGCTTGCAAGCAAGCATCACTCAATCACACATGCCTGCCAATAAGTAAGAGGCACTCTTACGAGTACACAAGCAATCCCGCGTGCAAGAAGCAATTGCTCAATCACACAAGCCAACCAATGATTAAGAGGCACTCATACGAGTACACTGGAAATCTAGCGTGCAAGCAGCAATCACTCAATCACAGATGCCAACCAATGACTAAGAGGCATCCACACGAGTACACGAGAAAACCAGCGTGCAAGCAGGAATCACTCAATTACATATGCCAACCAATGACTAAGAGGCATTCATACGATTACACAAGCAGTCCAGCGTGTAAGATGTAATCGCACATTCACACATGCTAACCAATGATTAAGAGGCACTCATACGAGTACACAAGATATCTAGTGTGCAAGAAGCAATCACTCAATTAACAATACGTCCTAGTTTTTAATCATTTAATCACACTGAAGAATTTGTATGTTTCTTACGTTGGCGCTTATCTCAGAAACTAGTGGTGCGATTTGAAGAATTATTTTAGTGTTGGATAGCCCATTTATCATCACACCAATAGCAGCGAAGCATAAGTGAAAAATATTGCGAAAAACGGGCAAAAGTATAATTTTTAGCACTTGCGTTACTTCTGTACGACAGAACTGTTCCTATTATAAAAATTTAAGAATGTCAAAGGTATTATACGTCTACCTTTTAAGGATATCTCGCTTAAACATTTTTTTTTTGTTAATCAAATTCGTAGTCTCAGTAGCAGCCATCAGCTACTCTACTTAAAGAGTACCATATGCTATGATGGTTTACCTATAGTTTCGTTATGTGGTCCCCTCGGTGCCCAGATGCTCTGTTCTAGGGGATGGTAGAGCTTGAAACAGAAGCCGTCCTTCTTGCTGGGCCTCTCTATCACTTGGCAGGAGGTCAAAAGCACTGTACCTACCCAGTGACTTCGCTGGAACATGAAAAACAAGCACAATCAAATATTTGAAGTGATAACTTTTTATGGAAGTGTAAACCGCTCCGATACAGCGCCAGACAGTCTGGCTTCCCTTTCTCTCTACTCAGTGTTTAGTATGCGATAGACATATACCACTGACAGTGAGCATACAACCTAAAAATTACTCTATAAAAGATTTTAACAATAAATAACCTATCCTTACATTAACACATAAAACTTAGACAATAACCTAAGAGTTTCTCAAGTTAAACAATTAAATATGTATTTTGTAGTTATTAAGATATATTTTTTGTAACTATATTCATTTTACCTTCGCTTTAGGACTCTTGTATAGCAGCAACAGTCCCGGCTTCAAAACGCACCACAATTTGGTCCATGACTTCAAGGATCCACGGACCTGAAGGCAAAAGTAGGTATTGATTTAGAAAATTAACATTAAGAAGTGTATTTTTTTTATATTTTTGAACGACTGAATTTTAGGGTAATAAATATTGTATCATGTAACAACAGAATTTTTGATAGAAAAAACAATAGTTTGTGAGATTTTTTTGAAAAATTCTAATTATTGCAACTTAAAAATAGTTTTTCTTACCTTAAGCCAGTCAGCTAGTACCACTACCGAGGGATCCTCTATGGAGTGCAACAAAGCGGTTGCAGCGCGTTTCTTCTCCTTCCTGTAGTGTTGTCTCTGGGCTTTATAACTCTCCTTTCGGGATAGTGCTGTGCTCGGGGTCCGGGATATTCCACCCACTGCTGTCTCTGATGACTACAGACAGAAAAAGGTAAGAAACAGCCTGCTAATAATAATAAAACTTCGGAAATGTTTTTGTCAGAATTGATGTCTATTTTCCTTTTTTATTGCTGACAGGTTATCGCTTAAATGAGATCACACGTTTTTAATGAGGGGTGGTTCAATAGTGTTAAAATAAAAGAAATCTAATCAACTGTGATCACACCTGGAGCTGATCTAATTGACTGTGATCCCACCTGGTGCTGAGATCTATTTGACTGTGATCACACCTGGAGCTGATCCAATTGGCTGTGATCCCACCTGGTGCTGAGATCTATTTGACTGTGATCACACCTGAAGCTAATTCAATTAACTGATCACACGTGGAGATGATACAATAGACTGTGATCCTACTTGGAGCTGATCTATTTGACTGTGATCACACCTAGTGCTGTGCAACCGACAGTAGTCACACTTGGTGCTAATGCAACCGACTGTAATCACATTTGGTGCTGATCTATTTGAATGTGATCACACTTGGTGCTGATCTATTAGTTGTAAGCTTCTTTTTGTATGTATTTTTAATGTGGTGTGGTTCAATAAAGTGTTAAAATACAATAAATAAAATAAATCTAATTGACTGTGATCTGCTGCTAGTCCAACTGAATATGACCACACGTGGTGCTGTACTAATTGACTGTGATCACACGTGGCGCTGATCTAATTGACTGTGATCAGACCTGGTACTAAGCTAAGCGCTCTAATCAGTTAAGAGGCAATTTACCTCTTGAAGTCTCACAGCATCGTACAGAAACACAATTGTATTGCTTGGCAATATGTCTTCGCTCAGTGCAGACTCAGAAAAATTTAGAAATACAATTTCCTAAAAGCACTTGAACCAATGCGCCAGTTTTATTGTCATCATGATATAACAATATTTGACGATTCAAAAGTGCTGTAAAGGCCCATTTGAACAGTGTTGTTTTAAATTTTGAAACTTTATATGTACCGATGCTACGTAGGCGAAAGTCGAGTACACCAACTAGCACCTAATAAAAACCACAACGAGGCAATGTTTGAATAAGTGTCACACGATCCCCACCGAGGCAACTCAAGGTCTCCTAAAAGATATTACACATGAAATTGTTTTGTTCACCGATGATGTATTACTTATACTAAAAATTAATCGACGACAAGTTGGTGGTGACGTAACGAATCTCAAATTACAATATTGCAAAGTTAATAATATATCACTTAATATATAGATTCTTAGTAATGTATAATAATTTATGTATGTTTATTGGTACAGGATATATAATGTATGAGTCTGTTGTATTATATATATCAGTATATAACTATATATATATATATATATATATATATATCTCTCGGAGAATAAGAGAGAAACGGAGCGCATAAAGCACAGTGGCGTAGCGTTCTCCGCCGACATCGTTATTAATTGGATCCACTATTTAATTTCTTGTTCTGTGGGCGTTCGTGGGTAATGTTGGTGCAATCAAACACTTTATTAATTAACTAGAGTTATAATGTTCAATCACTTGATGTTCCCGTTATCAATTTACACAAAGTTATTAAGAATAATAGCTAGGAACGCGACCGTTTCAATAGTCGACCACTCCGGCCGACCGCCGCCCGAGAACTGCCGAGAGGATAACCCACAGTAATCATTTCTATCTTTTACATTTCACAAAAATATATTTATACCAAGCTTTTATACATCAAATTGAATAAATTACATACGTTATATATTCAATAGAGTAAAAAACTGTATTTAACAGTGTTTCATTAAAATAGATATCTTAAGGTATAGGGGTTAAGTGTAGGGCAGCTAGTATAAAAAAATAAGGCCCTATTCTGACAACGAAGACAGGCGATAGTACTAATAACACCTATGTGGATGGGCCGGGAAAAAAACGATCTGATTTAAAATAAACATGTTTACAACTAATTAAGCGATATTTTCCTTAAAAAAAATATTACTTCAAAAAAAATAAAAACCAGCAAGGAAACACAACCTTCACATCAGCTGGTGCACGAACGCACGGGTCAACGACCCCTAGCTGCCCCCGCGCCTGCAATTAGCGGCGGCTGCGCGGGCAGCTAAAGATCGTTGGACCCGCACTGAGACGTCAGCTGTTATTGTGTTTCCTTTCTGTTTTTTTAGCTCATTAGCGTCCCACTGCTAGGCACAGGCCGCCTCACTCCGAGGAGTGAGGGTTTTTAGAGCATAGACCCACCACGCTGCTCTACTGCGAATTGGCAGGCATAGTACACAAGTGTACGCTCTAATCCTTCACTCTCACAGTCGGACGTGACGGTAATCCGACACGACCGGAGAGAGAGATCAGGTGCAGGACCGACAGCTTAACGTGCTCTCCGAGGCACGGGTTTGGATCACACCGCCAACTTCCCAACTTCGGGCAAATATTGAGAAAATCTTAATAGAAAACTTAATATCGATTTCCAATTGGCCCGACCTGGCACTCGAACCCAGGACCTCATGTCTGTAGTCGCACATGCTAACCACTAGACCAATGAGGCAGTTTTTTTTAGTAAAGTAATGTATTTTTTATGAAAATCGGTTCATTTAGCTGTACTAACATGATGGAGCATTAATATTGCTAATTAAAAATATATCTTTTTAACCCGGCTCCATTTTCTTTCGTACCATCATCAAAGGTGTCATTATTACTATTGGATGCTTAAGACCAATTTTTATGGTACGTTCGCCGACAGATAGCTGAAGTTATAAAGAATAACAGAAGCTATCGCCAACGAAAGACGAAGAAGGCATCAGAATTTACGTGGGTAACACCGCGGGAAGCAGCTAGTAATAAGATAAAACTATAAAACTATACAAAGGGATTTTTAAAGGACTCATTTACAAAAGAATTAAATATTAGTAATGAAGATAAGACACCTTATCCGAGGAAGTCCCGTCTGGAGGATGTGCCCTAACGTCACCGGAGGCCTGGGTGGCAAGTGGAGCCCCAGGGGACCGAGGCGGTGGTGTAAGCGCCGGTTCTCCTGAAAGAAAACAAAATAGTGTGTCAAAAACAAACTTTTCTTTCTTATCGCTTGACTGTGGTCTCAACTGATGATCGTTACCCATCAGCCGGTAATTAGATGGCGGTAGGCCCAGACCCAGACAAATTGCATATTCTTTTTTAGAGTACTTCGAAGTAAAATGAAATTAAAAATATTGGACTATTTAAAAGTCTCTCAAATTATTAAGATATCCAGGTATCAATTGACTCATCACGATATCTCTGGAACCATAAGGCGTAAAGACTTGACATTTGGTAGGAATATTCCTTTTTCCGAGTAGAGATTAGCTAAGAACGGATTTTGCGAATTTGCACCCACAAGGAGGGTTGCGGGGGTGTTGATTAAAAAAAAAAACAAACTTCACATTTACAAACTATATCTTTTATGGTATATAAAACTTGGTCAGATTTTTTTTTGACATAACGGAGTCTATCAAAAGTAAATTTTAGGAAATTCCACCAAAGAAACTTTCAACACAGANTCTATATATATGAGATATCCAGGTATCTATTGTCTCATCATGATATCTCTGGAACCATAAAGACTTGAAATTTGGTAGGAACATTCCTTTTGACGAGTAGAGGTCAGTTAATGATGCGTTTTCCCAAATTCCACTCGCAAGGGGGTTGCGGAGATGTTACAGCCTGAAAAAGGACTATAAGTCCTTTGCAGTAATACACAACAAATACTTCATAGAAGTATTTATACGTATGTTTATTATTTGTAAAACAATTTGCCTAAATTAATGAAACAGAGAAACATTCCATAGTTATTAGTATATTTGAAGTCTGTATCAGCCAAGGTAGGTACACATATACGTAGCTATAGGTTATAAAATATTGCTATATCATGATAGACAATTGTTTCTATGAGGACAAAATCGATAAATAAGCTAATTAATATACATAGTTGCACATAACGCTGTCTGCATGAAGCGTGTAATACATTCGTCTGTCTATACGTCGCCTCCGTGGCGCAATCGGCTAGCGCGTTCGGCTGTTAACCGAAAGGTTGGTGGTTCGAGCCCACCCGGGGGCGGACACATACATTTTATTAACATCAAATATAAATTTACAACATTTATTAATGAATAAATAATTGTATAATACGCAAAATCATTTTATAAAACGCAAAAGTAATATAGACAACTAATTTGTCCCATTATAGGTTTAAAAACCGCAAAATGAAGTACAAAAAATTAAAGTCGCCACTGCTGGGCACAGGCCACAGTCATAATAGAGAGGGTTTTTAGAGCATAGACCCACCACACCGCTCCATAGCGGGTTAAAAGAAATCTTGACTTTTTGGCGCAGTGCTGCGAGTACTAGCATTGCTAGCAGACTTCCCGGGTTTGATCCCCGGTAGGGTGAATTTAGGAAATTGAATTTTCTAATTTTTCTGAGTCTGGACTGGTGAAAAGCTTTAGGCGTTTTTTTACATAGCATCACGCCTCATTCCCAAAGGGGTAGGCAGAAACAACGTCCCTCCACTTGCCACGATCCTTGCATAACCCCTTCGCTTCTTTCATTCTCATTAAACCTTTCATACAAGTTCGTCGGTTTAGAGTACTCTTGATGTGGTCCTTATTTAAAATGTCCTGTATTTGGTCCAGGAACGTTCGCCTTGGTCTTCCCCTTCCAACTTTCGCATTCACTCTTGACTCATAAATCCTTTTAATCAGTCTCCTTTCATGAATTCTCTCTACATGTCCAAACCATCTAAGCATACCTTTCTCATCTTTAGTCACTACGTCTTCTTTTATAACAAAACGTTCTCTTATCACACTATTTCTTACTCTGTCACTCAGTTTTACTTCACTCACACTTCTCAACACTCTCATCTCTACCGCATTTATTTTACTTTTGCGATTCTTCTGCCATACTCAACTTTTACTACCATACATAACTGTTGGCACCAACACTCCTGCATGCACAGCCAGTCTGGCCCTTTGAGACACCATCTGGCTATTCATAAAGGCGTGCAGAGCACCATTTACCACATTCCTTGCATTCACTCTCAATATCAGTTTCACATGTTCCATCTTTTGTAAATTTAGATACCAAGTATACAAATTCTTTCACCTCTTCCACTTGTTCCCCATCTATCAAAATATTGCCATTCATCAAGACATTTGTATTCCTTCATTTTCGACTATATGATCACTCAACATCAATTAAGATTACCTAATAACCCTTCATCAATAAAAAAAAAGAAAAAAACTAATGGGGTACTAACCGTGTACATGAGAAAGGAGTAACTTTGCTAAATTTCAAGTCAATAGTTAATGATTTTGAAGTCTCGTAATTTTGAGTTTATATATAGATTTTCTTACCGTAAGTAGGAGGCGTGGAGGGAGCAGCCGCTGAAAGCACTACGTTCAGTGGTTGATGCTGCTTCTGTTGACAAATAAGAACAAATGTATATGACGGCGCACAGTTGTTAATCGGTATACAGTCGAATCGGACTTGACATTTTTGAGGTTGACAGTTGACATTACACAGAGCGCTGGGGTGGCGGCCATTATTGGTTCGGATTTCATAGAGTGCGCACGCGTCCACGTGTTCTTGGTGGAATGTTTTAAATCTAGTTATACTTTGTTAATTATCTAAAATTATAAGTGTTGATTTATTATAGTGAAATTAATAAAGAAGAAACTAATTGTATCGTGGATTATTTTATTGAATTACCCGAAGTTGATCTCCTCGCCCGACTACCCACGTTATGGCAGACAAAACCCAAGATTGTAACGCTACAACCAGAGGATGCGTCTTTATATACATTATGATTACACATTTCACAGGTGGTAGAAGTGGAACCTTAAAAAATGTGACGAAAGTAAAATTTCGGCACGAGGTTGATTGTAGGTTTTAGTAATGATTTGCCTTGATACGAAGCTGATCACAAACAGAACCACGGACATAACAAACACTATACAATGATTCCTATCTCATTTTCCCCCACATTCCATCTTATGAATTTATGCGTTTCTCTTTTCAGTGTCGCTTTATCGTTTCATCGACTTTCAGAGAAGGCATTTTCCGAACATTGTGATAATGCCCATTACTAATATATTTAACGATTTACCTAAATACACATATAATAATGGTAAAACGGTTAACTAGCAGCCTATTAAAAGCCCACATCTCACAGGCCTCCTCGTCCATGAATTGTTACCATACCGAAGGATTTTTTACCGTAACGTATACCAGGTTTACTCTAAAGAAGTATATGTAAAAATCTGTTGATACAAATGAATCTCTTTTCCCTTAATCACGTGTAAACGGCTGGATCAATTTAACTAGGTTTGTTGTGAAGAAAGTTGCGTTATTGGAAAAATTGAGAAAAACTCAACCACCGTATTAACTTTACTAAAGTAAACTTAAGACGTTTAAGATTACTGTCAGTTTTTGTGCCGCTGGAAAACGCACCGTGCTGGAAAATACTGGAAATTACCCCGTCCAAGGGACAGACAGGAGTGTGGGAGTACCAGAATACCCACTAAAACCCAGAGGATTCCTCGTCATTCGTAAATAGAAGCACCAAAGGTTCGTTAGGCATACCACCCTGGCCACTCCAGAGAAGTTGGATAAACCTCCGATAACTGTCAATTGTTTAATCCAATATTCATTATCGAAACAAGACAATGTCTGTTAGGTCAGCTAGTCGATTTTTAATTAGGCGTACACAATCAAAACATATCGTTTTATTTTTAAAAGATGTATATTTACATTTTTATCTCATTTGTATCAAGTTCACCTACTTCGAATGCAGAGAAGCTTGAGTAAAGAAATTGTTTACAGATAAACGAGAGACACAAATTTTCTTATATATCAACGGACACTATATAAAATTCAACTTAAAGGCATTTCAACGTTTTTGTATGTTTATTAATAGTTTCCTAACTGTTAATATATAAACGTAGCAATAAAAAATAAGTTATACTCGATATATTGTTGATTATATCACCCCATCTTTCTACCGGGGTCATCTTTTTTTCATCATATAACTATAAAAATATATCATACTAGCGGCCCGTCCCGCCTTCGCACGGGTAGACATAAATAGGTACTGATATTTAAGTTATAAGCATGATAATTAAAACGACCATGAATTGACAAATATTATGAAAAAGAGTGATCCATGAAGCATGAGTGAAGCATGTAAATGTGTTAAAAAAACTGGAAATATTCAATGTCGCTTGCGTCCACTGCGTAAGGCAACCTAATTCATAATGGTTCACCCCCTTCTCCCGCACTGCCCCTCTCTCGTCGAATTAGTTACTCGCTGCGCTGCATGGCGGCCGCCGCCGGCATGTATTTTTATTTTAATTTCATGATATCTTTTGAATGGAATATCCGATTTCAATAATTCAAAAAGTAATCATCAGGTACTGAGATAGTCTTGAATATTAAATTATTTATTTGGATGAAAAATTATAAACGTTATGGATATCACGGTCTGATTATGAACGGCATTTCTATCAATTTGTTAAAATTTGATATATTCTATAATATTGTCGTACTTTTTTTTTGGCCTATCATTAATACTCTTCACAGCGTATGCGATGAAAGACATTTTATAGCGAATATTTTTACACCTTCGGTTGGTTTTTATAGGAATTTCTAAAGATTTCTACAGTAATCTAGTACTAAATATAGCCTATGTTACTCAGTGATAATGTAGCTTTCTAATGAAAAAAGAATTATTAAAATCGGTCCAGTACTTTTTGAGTTTATTCGTTACATACAAAAATACAATCTTTCCTCTTTATAATATTAGTGTAGAGGTAGAAAAGGTAGTGCAGTAATAAATAAGTTATCTTTAAAACACTGCTATATGCTATTTCGACTACATATTTTATTGAATATCCATGGAATCAATGAATTACGGACGTACATATCCACTATTTATAGATACAGTCTGGCGATACGAACAATAACAGGCTTTATCATAAAATGCATAAAAAAAGCATCGCAGTCATTAAAACAACATTGTATTGAAACGTTTTATGTTTACAGATAAAAAAATGTGTATATATATTTGTACACATATTTAAATCCTTATTAATTGTATATATAAATATTTGTGTACGTGTCAACATTTTATACATACGTAATAATATTCACTTAAACAGAAAAGAGGCTGAAATATTAATAAGAGAAATAGAAGTAAGTAGCAGCCCTTTAAAGTCCCACTGTTGGGCACAGGCCTCCTCACTCCGAGGAGCGAGGGTTTTTAGAGCATATACCCACCACGCTGCTCCACTGCGGATTGGCAGGCATAGTACACAGGGGCACTCTCTATTCCTTCACTCTCATAGTCCGATGTGACGGGAATCTGACACGACCTGTGAGAGATCAGGCGCAGCACCGACGGCTTAACGTGCTCTCCGAGGCACGGGCGTGGATCACACCGCCAACTTCCCAACTTCGGGCAAATATTGAGAAAATCTTAATAGAAAATTCAATATTCATTTTTGAATTGGCCCGACCCGGGAGTAAAACCTCATGTCTGTAGTCGAACATGCTAACCACTAGACCAATGAGGCAGTTGAGGCAGAGGCAGAGAAATAGAAACAAACACGTAATGCCACATTTTAGGGTGAAGGTTCAGAAATCATTTGTCGGGTTGCGTATACACATTTGAAATATATTAAAAACATCTTTTTACCAAAGACATATTATAACCTCCAAGGTTATTTAAACGATAGAAATGTTTTGACTAGATTCCAGTTGCACACTGAAACAAAATATTACACATTGTAACCTACAAAACTATATTTAAAGGAGTAACCGCTGAGTTTCTTGCGGGTTCCTTCTCAGTGGAATCAACTTTCTCAACCGGTGGTAGATTTGTTACCAACGGGCAGACTGGTGATGAATTAAAAGAGGTTTTTCGCTTACTTGAATAAGGAATATTTTGATACAATATGTGTTTTGATTATATTAATATTTGTGCATTTATGTAGATTTATATATTATTATAGTTATAATTTTTTGTGTGTTTTTGTAATTTTGCCTTTGCTCTATAATATTATCCTTAATTTCCTGATGTTAAGTAAGTAAATAGCAGCCCATTAACTTCCTACTGCTGGGCACAGACCTCCTCACTCATATTAGAGAGGGTTTTAGAGCATAGTCCCACCACGCTGCTCCACTGCGGATTGGCAGGCATAGCATACAAGTGTACTCTCTATTCCTTCACTCTCATAGTCCGACGTGACGGCAATCCGGACACGAGCGGAGAGTGATCAGGCGCAGGACCGACGGCTTAACGTGCTCTTTGAGGCACGGGGTTGGATTACACCGCCAAATTATCCCTAATTTCGAGCCAATATTAAGAAAAACTTAATAGAAAATTCAATATTGGCCCGACACGACACTCGCACCCAGTCGAACATGCTAACCGCTAGACCAATGAGGCAGTCTAATTTCCTGATATTAATAACACCTTTTTCCTGATATTTGTTTCGTTTTAAGTATTTGGATTTTGATACTAACAGCTGAGCTGATAAAAACAATTTTTAAAATGTTTCACTGTATATTTGTTCTCGCTAACCTCGGAAACGACCGATTTTGACGGGACTTTCACTGGCAAATAGCTGATGCGATAAGGTATAATTTAGACTGAGTTTATTTTAGTAAAAAAGGGGCATTCCGCACTACACAAGTAACACCGCAGGGAACAGCTAGTATAACACTATTATCTATACTACATTTTATCTGTTGTATATTTTATTCACCTATTTTGAACGCAGATAACGCTGGTTTGCGTAAATAAATTGTTTATAGAATAAGGAAGATTGATAATTTATATTTAAACAATGAGTTTAAAGAATGATCCATGATAGTCTAGTGGTGAGACGCAGGGATTCCCATTCAGACTTTGCTGTTTCAAATCCACGGCAGGCACCACGGCAGGAATTTCACTTTATATAAAGAAGGGTAACACCGCCGGAAAAAGCTTATTACTACTATTGTTCGCGCCAGCTGGCGCGAAGCCTTGGTGCCTCGGAAGCGGCATATTCGCGCCATCTGCAAGCTGTACGAAATACTAGTAGTAGAAACACTAGACCAATGAGGCAGTTATATCAAATCAAATCAAAAATATCTTTATTCAAGTAGGCATATTACAGCACTTTTGAATCGTCAAATTATATTTTTTTTCCACACTCTGATTCTAATATACATCTGATGATGGTACTCAAGAACGGCTTAAAATCTAAAGTTACGAGGGTTCCTTCGCGCCCTGATCCGTGAAGAACACACAACAAACTCAGTCGGGTATTTTTTTTTACCTTCATCGTTACAATATCATATTAGTTTACTATATCTTAATTAAAATTAGAGCAATTCGTTCACTCCCAGGCGTTTCTATCGTCTAGGTAATCTTGCAACTTATTGTACGATTTTTCTATCAACTTTCTTTTAACAAAGACTTTGAATTTATTAATTTACATCTTTAAAACGTCTTGGAGGAGTTTATTATAGAAACGTATACAGTTACCCTTGTTTGAATTGTTAATCACCTGTTGAAGCCTACTAGAATTTATAACAAGTTTGTTTTGCTTTCGTAAGTTATATTATGTACATTTACTCTTTTTACTGAAAGAGTCAATGTTTTTATGTACATACAACAAGTTTTCTAATATGTATACGCAGTGAACTGTCATTATGTTAACTGCCTTGAATTTGTTTCTTAGCGACTCTTTTGGACCCATATTGTAAATCGCACGAACGGCCCTTTTCTGCAGTACAAATATGGCATCTATATCAGCGGCATTACCCCAAAGTAGAATACCGTATGACATAATGCTGTGAAAATAGCTGAAATATACCAGTCTGGCAGTATCAACATCTGTCAGACGACGAATTCTTTTAACTGCGTAAGCCGCAGAGCTGAGCCTGTTCGATAGACCACTTATATGGGGCCCCCACTGTAATCTGTTATCTAACGTAATGCCTAAGAAAACGGTACTGTCTACAAGGTCTAGTTCCTCATTATTAAGTTTAACAATGGTTTGCATTTGTTTAACAATAATGTTATATATACAACCTATGATATAGTGAAAATGGAGCTTTCTATGCTGAAAACTTTTTCAAAATCGGTGCAGTAGTTTATGTGTGAAAGTATTACAAACATACATAAGATGACACAAATGTTTCCTATTTATAATAATAGTTTAGATAAGTCTTACCTTCAAATAGTTTGGCGTCGACGCATAGAAGTTGTACTCCGATGCACGTAACGCCGGGGAGGAGGGGGTGGCGGTAGGAGTGGACGTCTCGATAGCTGGGGAGGAACTCATATTGCGTTTTATGTCAGATCATCGTATACATCCCGTGGTAAGTACTAACGGTACGACCAAATTCATTTACGGTACAACAATCCCATCAACGGTATGACACTGTTGTTTATTAATTTACTTCTATTAGAGTAACAAAACTACTGGCGAAGCTACGATTTCATTTACGGTACGATATTAACGTAATACCACAAGCTATTTCAATTATATCGATTAAATGATCATGCAATGAATTTAAAAAAATATATTAATTACGTGCTCTGTGGTATAACGTCTCAGAGTGTTTTTTAAAAGGTGAAATTCGTATTTTTCCTATACAATATTAATTAGCAAAAGCGTTACTGTAAATAACCTACAAGCTTTCATAAAAAAAATATAGGGACAATGGTCGATGAAATTTACTCTATCAATTATATATTTAATTTATATAAAAAAATAATTGCTTTATTATTGCTATATTATTTATAATAGCGTGCAACGACTATAGATAGAAAATAGATTAATTATTGTTATAATTTTTATTGCTTACTTAATTTATTTTTCATATTTTTAAAGATTTTATTTTATTTTTTTCTAATATTGCTCCGTCGCAACGGCTCGATTACAGTGCACTATATTTGCGTCTTATCTTCAAGAGAGTATTAAATATATTCAATTTAATAGAATCTACGAAAGCGGTGTATTTACACTACAATATTTATTTATTATATTAATTTTTTATTATCACTTTTAAGACACTGGTTTTTATTTTGTTTAAACAGGTGCAGAAGTGGAATGACAGAAATGGAATAGGTATTTATTTTTTATATACAAAAATATATTTAGTTACAAGTATTGGTATAATTGGCAGTGAAGGATTGGTTGTGTTTGGAATGTATTCAAAGGTTTCGAGGAAAGGGAATGAGTGCGACGTCACCTGAAAAAAAAACAAAACGGTTACAGCCAAGTCAATAATTGTCAGACATAAAACCAAGTTGTATAAAGAAAAATGAAAAAACAATTTTTGTGTGATTTTATGAACTGATGCGAGCCATGGGCGCCGTCATTTCAGCCTGGGATGCTCCACCGAGCGTCATTCGCGTTACCACTACTTTACGTTAGATGGACGACAAAATAAAAGGCGATGGACAAATGGATCATTCTAATGATACATACATACATAGCATCACGCCTCATTCCCATAGGGGTAGGCAGAGACAACGTCCTTCTACTTACCACGATCCTTGTATATCTCCTTCGCTTCTTTCATTCTCATTAAACCTTTCTTACAATTTCTTCGGTTTAGAGTACTCGTGACCTGGCCCTTGTTCAAAATGTCCTGGATTTGGTCCAAGAACTTTCGCCTTGATCTTCCCTTGCAACTTTCCCATTCACTCTTGACTCATAAACCCTTTTTGTCAGTCTCCTTTCATTCATTCTCTCTACATGTCCAAACCATCTAAGCATACCTTTCTCAATTTTAGTCACTACGTCTTCTTTTATACCACAACGTTCTCTTATCACACTATTTCTTACTCTGTCACTCAATTTATACTCGCCATACCCAACTTTCACTACCATACATAAGTGTTGGCTCCAACACTCCTGCATGCACAGCCAATCTGGCTCTTTGAGACACCATCTGGCTATTCATAAAGGCGTGCAGAGTACCATTTGCCATATTCCCGGCATTCACTCTCCTTTCAATATCACTTTCACATGTTCCATCTTTTGTTCATTTAGATCCCAAGTATACAAATTCTTTCACCTCTTCCACTTGTTCCCCATCTATCAAAATATTGCCATTCATCATAGATGCATCTCTTTCAAAAAGCATGACTTTCGTTTTGTTTCCATTCACTTTCCCTTTCAAAGCTTCATTCATAATATTTACCCTCCCCTGTAGCTCATTGCCAAGCTTAAACATCTAAACATAAATCTAATCTACCTACGAGTACATATCATCATACACTTCACTCTCCCAGCTGGCTTGTAGCGTGCCCCAATGATATAATATTATAATTGTTATAATTTCAAATTCAGCTATGTTAATAGCTCGGATGTCATTTAATTTCTACACATGCCAAATGATCTATGGGCTCTATCTGTTAACCTAGCAAGATCGCGTGGATTCGCCTTAAAAATAACCGATACAGATCAAAGAGGAGCAGTCGCTGTCACTTTGCGTGTTAAGTCAATTCTATCCATCAATCATACGTTACTCCACGGGGCGAAGATAACACTATCTCCGGATATCTTGCAAGTATATTACAGAGGCGACGTCATTTATTTACTGTGTAAAATATGACCAATAATGACTGGAATATTTTGATAAAATATAACTATGATGATAGTGTCTAAGAAGGAAACGCGATATCCTGTAAAATGATAACTTTTTTAACACGTATATACTTCTACACTACTTAAACATCAATTGATCCTTTTCGAAAGAAATTTCGGATACGGTGGCTAATCTCATGGAGAGATTTGCAATGTATACGCGAACACTCTCTATTCCTGCTTTCTTGTAATGAGATAATACAGTATCGACACTCGCAATGAGAGATCACGAAGCTTCGAATTAAGGTAAGTTACAGGCCATTAACGTCCCACTGCTGGGTACAGGCCCCTTTATTAAAAGGGGCGAGCTGCTTCACTGCTGCACTCTCTCTCTCTCGTCCGGAGAGAGAACAGGCGCGGGACTGACGGCTTAACGAGCTCTACGAGGGAAAATACTTGCAATTTCTGAACAGACAACTCAAAATCAGTCATTAAATTCGCCCGACCCGGGACTCGGAAGTCAGGACCTTGTGTCTATAGGCGAACAAGCTGTCCAATGAGACAGTTTGTCTTAAAGACATAATCCATCATAGGTTTTGATTTTGCCCAACGTAAGACACTAACCGAAGACTTCAATATCTGTAGCCAAGTAAACTAATCAATAAACCGATGTACCAGTACAGTACCCCATTACAACTAACTAACAATAAGCTATTCACCACTCATACATGCAACACGAAACCTACGAAACTGTAAATCCGATTGGCTTGATATTTACCATAGTTATTTCTGTCGCAACCTAGAAGCTCAGTAGGAACGTGTGTCTCCATAATCCAATGGGATCGGGATATATAAGCGAAAAACAATTAACAACTATAATAAACTCCCACAAGACGTTTTAGAAATGTCAATTAATAAATTCAAAGTCTTTGTTAAAAGAAAGTTGATAGAAAAATCGTATTATAAGTTGCAAGAGTACTTAGACGATAAAAACGCGTGGGAGTGAACGAACTGCTCTAATTTGAATTGAAATATATTAAACTAACATGATATTGTAATGATGATGAAAAAAAAAAAAACAGAATACCCGACTGAGTTTGTTGTGGGCTCTTCTCGGATCAGGGCGCGAAGGAACCCTCGTAACTTTAGATTTTAAGTCGTTCTGGAGTATCATCATCAGACGTACATTAGAATTAGAGTGTGGAAAAGAAAAGAAAAAAAATTGACGATTCAAAAGTGCTGTAATATGCCTACTTGAATAAAGATATTTTGATTTGATTTGACAACGACTGTTATGGTAACTGCTGCTAGAGATTTTCTGATAGCAAATTGTAACTTACTCTTGAAATCCAATTCCGTCAAATGAGCGGTTCCAATTTAACGTTTCGTACAACTTGGAAACAAAATCAGTATAAAAATGATGTTAATAATTTGATATAAATTGTTTAAAGCCATAAACACCATACAAATTTCAATTAACTAAAATATAGTTAGAGAAACAATAAATGACATTAAAGTGGTATGGATTTCAATATTAACTGTAGTTAAAAAAGAACCTATCTGATTTGTTGAATAATCCTGTAGTACTTAAGATTTTTTTGTTGACTGCCTCATTGGTCTAGTGGTTAGCATGTTCGACTACAGATATGAGGTCCTGGGTTCGAGTCCCGGGTCGGGCCAATTCATAAATCAATATTGAGTTTTCTATTAAGATTTTCTCAATATTTGCCCGAAGTTGGGAAGTTGGCAGTGTGATCCACCCCCGTGCCTCGGAGAGCACGCTAAGCCGTCGGTACTACGCCTGATCTCTTTCCGATCGTGTCGGATTTCCGTCACATCGGATTATGAGAGTAAAGGAATAGAGAGTACACTTGTGTACTATCCGCAATCCGCAGTGGAGCAGCGTAGTGTGTCTATGCTCTAAAGACCCTCGCTCCTCGGAGTGAGGAGGCCTGTGCCTGTGTAAACCTGTGCCTATGAGCAGCCCATTAACGTCCCACAGCCCCAGCTACTTACTTACTTTACTTAAGAAGGGAGACAGTGGAACGTTTGCTTTCGTTTTTCTGTATTCGGTTGTAATTGTCAAGAAAGGGACCTTATTTTAAGGTAAAATCATAATTCTAGTATATTAGGTATGTGTTTTTGCGGCCATTAAATAACAAACATTATTATTCAGTGCCGTATTAGACAATGGTAATGCCAATCTATTGACAAATCTACGAATACGGATTTTCTTTATCGTAATCATTTTTAATATATATATGTATTCTCAGTAATTTCCGGTGTAATAATGCGATTAAATTGCTTCGCTAACAGAGCTAACGCGTTTGTTATTTGTTTTGAATGAAAGTAAAGAAAAACATTTCATTGTTTAAAATAACGTACAAACTTATATAAGAATACAAAGTAACTTATATTACGTGGAATAGACCATCAGCTTAGACTAAGCCGTTTGTCATAATTACAGAGTACAATTTTCAGCCCAAAATGACTTTGCGGTAAATTATAAAATGGATAGAATTAAAAAGCAAAGTGACCCTCCCTGATTACCCTGGTTTGGAAACACTAATTTAGATAACCTTTATTACCAATAGAGTCAATTACATAATTATTACACTTCACTATATTTATTTTTCTTTGTAAACAACACAATATTCGCATTCCAGGCTAAAACCCATTTAATTCGTAATAAATTCTTTAAATTGTCTTAATAATAGACTTTGTCAAATATTCGTAAGTCATTATTGGAAAGCCCATTTTTGATTTCCAATTCAGATAACAAGCATATTTAATTAGTTAAATTACAGTCCTTTCTAGGAGAAAGGATAATGCCTTTCATTAAATTCTCCTATATGCTACTAAACCTTCTCTCTCCTTTCCAGGGTCCTTTGGAAGAGATCATTTATAAGCGATAAGACCTCGCAACGACACACTGAAAGTATCTAATACCGAAAAATTGTATATTTCCTTATATAGTGGTGTTCAATAAAGCATATAATCTATCTATCCCTGTAATACTCCTGAACTGCATATCTACTCTACTCTATATGAAGAACTAGAAGACGTACAACATCTTTTAGAGTATATTAGAAATCAAATGGAAAAATCACTGATATCCATCAGTGATGGTCTACATTGTTTTGATGCTTGTCTTCTGAAGAGCATTTGAGTAGTTCAACTTCAGAAATAACAACCCGAGTTTATAATATGCTTATTGCTAGTAATCGGTGATTTGTAATAAAGAGAAGTTACCACCAAAAACTTTATTGCGCATTCGTAGATTTAGAAGAGGCCTATGATCTAGTGGTGAGGAATGAGCTGTGGTCAACGTTATATCGTTATCGGTATAAGTATGAGAAGTAATCTGATTCAAGCATTGAAGCCTCTCTATGAGGGTTCTAGTGCTTGTGTCAGAATATACGAGGTGTTCGACAAGGATGGGTTGAGGTCACCATGGCTGTTCAACCAATTCATGGATAACTGTTTGACAGATTTAAAAGAAAGTATGTATGGGTTAAGAATTAATGAATTACTCATCAAATGTTTACTTTCCGCTGATGATCAAGTAATACTTGCGTCATCCGCTAATAAACTACAGGAGATGCTAAATATTATGAATGAAGCTTTGAAAGGGAAAGGAATGAAAGTGAATGTAAACAAAACGAAAGTTATGCTTTTTGAACGAGATGAATCTATGATGAATGGCAATATTTTGATAGATGGGGAACAAGTGGAAGAGGTGAAAGAATTTGTATACTTGGGATCTAAATTTACAAAAGATGGAACATGTGAAAGTGATATTGAATGGAGAGTGAATGCAGGGAATATGGTAAACGAAAACGTTGTGGTATAAAAGAAGACGTAGTGACTAAAATTGAGAAAGGTATGCTTAGATGGTTTGAGCATGTCGAGAGAATGAATGAAAGGAGACTGAAAAAGGATTTATGAGTCAAGAGTGAATGCGAAAGTCGGAAGGGCAAGACCAAGGCGAACGTTCCTGGATCAAATCCAGGACATTTTAAATAAAGGCCAAGTCAAGAGTACTTTAAACCGACGAACCTGTAGGAAAAGAAGCGAAGGGGATACGCAAGGATCGTGACAAGTGGAAGGATGGCAAGTCTCTGCCTACCCCTATGGGTATAAGGCGTGATGCTATGTAAGTATGTATGTAAGTTACAACGGGGCTGCCGTATTTCATGGACCAAAGTGCCTAAAGCGCTCTAGCCAACCTAAAATAATTCTGCAACATTTCTTCAATTATTTGTACCAGCCCTTAATAGCAAAAAGGTTTTTTGTGCCGAACATTCTTTCTTTCCTTAGACTACAATAACAGTAAAGTTTTCCTACAAATAAAAAATTTAAATGTGCTTTTACAGTTTTACTTTTCAATTGTCAATTATAGTTTGCATATTTTTCCAAATTAAAAATTGATGAGGAAATATAGGTCATCGCGAAATCAATTAGCAAGACACGAATCACGCCGCAATACGACTTTGACCCAAAAAAAAACCCACCATTAGGGTTAATTACGATGCATATACACATACGTTTATAGTAATTAATGATAAATGAATTGATGAAATTAACGTCATTGTATTTTTTTAGGGGAAGGCGAAACATCCCATTGCTTAAGGTAAGTAACAGTCTATTAAAGAGAGTTATAGACTCTCCACGCTGCTCCACTGTTGGCAGGCTACACATATATCAGCAATTACACCGTAAATATCCAGGTTTCCGCACAATGTTCCTTCACCGAAAAGCACAATGATCAATGAACAATAAAGCACTTAAGTTTTTATAAAAAGAATCTTAATGGTGCCTGAATTAAATCCTACAACTTCTCTGAATAAGAATCCACGTGTATCACCATCCCTCATGACTTATTGCAAATTCGGTTACAATAGACAATATTACTCGAAATTGTTTAATAATGTTGTAAATAAAATATAAAAAAAACGTGAACTGGTATTATATTATCAATGAAAATTTCGAGAATTTTTGGATATATTACATTCAAGTGTAATATATAAAGCCTAAAAAGTAGCCTATGTCCTTTCTCAGGTTCTAGTCTATGAGTGTATCTAAAACTAATTTATAATATAAAAGAAATATGCGTGTGTGTGCGTGGGTGGGTGTGTGTGTGTGAGGGGGTATGTATGTGTGTGTGTCTGTGTGTGCGCGCGTGTGCATGTTAACATTTTTTTCAGTGTATATCTGTTTCATTTTACATTTTATTCTCCTTTATTTATTTAATTTATACAACAATTGAGATATCTAGGGAAATTGACGTGTCGCAAAAGCGACTTTTGTCCAACGTATACGACTTGGAGGTCTTCGTGCACCTATAGTTAGCGAATCAGGGCAAGCAGATATTTAGATATCAGGGTATGTAGATATTTATCCAAGTTATGTTACGTATGGGAACGTCTAAGTCTTAAATTAAATAAAACTGGTGACCAAATTTGGCACTTGCTATTTGCATGAAAGAACATTCTTTACCCGCATTGTATACCCTCTATGGCTACAGACAATCTTTTATAGATTATTTAGAACAACATTTGAATTGAATGGTGAATACAATTGCAGTTTGGATAGTTGAGTTCACTAAAAAAACACCAGCATCAAACTCGGTAATTCCTTTTTAAGCATAGACTTTGTATAGTATACACGTGTAACTAGTAATAATTCAAAACATTTTTTCCTTAAATAATTATATAATATTACAAATTTCATGACAGAAAAGCCAAAAAAATTTAGTTGACCTAATAAAACACATGAAACTAAACATTCATACAAACTAGCTATCCACTAGACCAACAAGGCATTTTAGTTACCATAACAATGTAACAATAACAAACATGTGTCTGTACATTGTCATCATATTTACACAAAACGGATGTTTTTTGTTGCTTTACAAACAGCATATTTGGAGCATTCTCTATAATATATATCTCTGTTTGTCTTTATATTCGAGCATGTCATTAACATCAGAATGAGCATTAATGGTTGAATTTACCAAATATTACAAAATACAAATCTTTCCTAAGTACTAAATGACATTGGAAATTTGGAAACAAATTGATGGATTAATATACTTAACTTACTTTACAATTTATCAAGCTGTCCCTATTTCAATTTAAGGATACATACAAATTATCAAAATCTCCCATGATGTTGATCCCTCCTAACCCCATATAAGAATATATAAGATTTATCAAATCCCTTCTACCCCCTTGTAAATGTACAGAAAACACATTAAACTCCCCCATTTTCCCAAGAAAGTTACAAAATATTATCAAACCCCTCTATAAGGATGTATAAGTTTTTTAAATCCCTACCTAAACCCATGTGAGGGTATATAAGATTTATCAAACCCTTCCTACCTCTATGTAAAGACACATAAGACTTATCAAATCCCTGCTACCCCCTCTTGTAATGTGCAGAAAACACATTACATTCCTCAATACTTCTATGAAGCGTATATACATACATACATACATAGCATCACGCCTTATTCCCATAGGGGTAGGCAGAGACAACATCCTTCCACTTGCCACGATCCTTGCATATCTCCTTCGCTTCTTTCATTCTCATTAAACCTTTCATACAAGTTCGTCGGTTTAGAGTACTCTTAACCTGACCCTTATTTAAAATGTCCTGGATTTGGTCCAGGAACGTTCGCCTCGGTCTTCCCCTTCCAACTTTCGCATTCACTCTTGACTCATAAATCCTTTTTGTCAGTCTCCTTTCATTCATTCTCTCTACATGCCCAAACCATCTAAGCATACCTTTTTCAATTTTAGTCACTACGTCTTCTTTTATACCACAACGTTCTCTTATCACACTATTTCTTACTCTGTCACTCAGTTTTAATCCACTCATGCTTCTCAACGCTCTCATCTCTACCGCATTTATTTTACTTTTGTGATTCTTCTGCCATACCCAACTTTCACTACCATACATAAGTGTTGGCACCAACACTCCAGCATGCACTGCCAGTCTAGCCCTTTGAGACACCATCTGGCTATTCATAAAAGCATGCAGAGCACCATTTACCATATTCCCTGCATTCACTCTCCTTTCGATATCACTTTCACATGTTCCATCTTTTGTAAATTTAGATCCCAAGTATACAAATTCTTTCACCTCTTCCACTTGTTCCCCATCTATCAAAATATTGCCATTCATCATAGATTCATCTCGTTCAAAAAGCATAACTTTCGTTTTGTTTACATTCACTTTCATTCCTTTCCCTTTCAAAGCTTCATTCATAATATTTAGCATCTCCTGAAGCTCGTTAGCGGATGACGCAAGTATTACTTGATCATCAGCGTAGAGTAAACATTTGATGAGTAATTCATTCATTCTTAACCCATACATACATTCTTTTAAATCTGTCAAACATTTATCCATGAAAAGGTTGAACAGCCATGGTGACGCAACACATCCCTGTCGAACACCTCTTTCGACAGGAAACCACTCCGTGTACGCTCCGTTTATTCTGACACAGGCACTAGAACCCTCATAGAGAGACTTCAATGCTTGGATCAGACAACCGCTCACCCCATACGTAGATAACGTTGACCACAGCTCATTCCTCACCACTCGATCATAGGCCTTTTCTAAATCTACGAACGCGCAATAAACTTTTTGGTGTTTAGCCAAACATTTTTCAGTTATGCACCGTAAAGAAAAGACCTGATCCGTACATCCCATTCCTCTTCTAAATCCCGCTTGCACGTCCCATATTTTCCCATCAGTTTCATTAATCACCCTTTCAATTAATATCTTTGCATACAATTTGCCGACGACACTAAGAAGGCTGATACCGCGGTAATTTTTGCACTCCTGCTGTGACCCTTTTCCTTTATATAGAGGGACAATTACGGCCTTGCTCCAATCTCTTGGGACTTGACCTTTCTCCCAGCATATATTGAAAAGGCAGTACAGCTGAGCTACCACAATCCCGCGGCCAGCCTTCAGCATCTCGACTGACACTCTGTCATACCCAGCAGCCTTACCTGATTTCATACCTTTTATCGCTTTCATGATGTCATCCATACTAATCTCGCTATCACTTGTCTTACATTCATTGCTATCCGCAGAGGCCATATTTACCTCTGCTTCATTTCTTTCAAACAAACTTTCAAAATGATCCTTCCATCTCTTCAATATCCATTCTTCTCCTTTTATTAAACTTCCATCTAAACTTCTGATTTTACAAAGCTCCGAGGAAGTAGATCTCCCTCGGGCAAATTGTATTGATTTCCAGAAAAACTTTTTGTTTGACTGAAAATCATCAGAAAGTCTCCTATCATACATATCACTGTATTCTTCTTTTTTCTTTCTTACAGCTTCTTTCACGATTACTTTCACCCTTTTGTATTCCATTCTTGCCTTTTTTACGTCATCATTCGTTGCCTTTTGCATTCGTTGGTTCGCTTTTGTAGCCAACCAATCGGACCAAGCTTTCTTCTTTTCACACACAGCTGCTTGAACATTTTTGTCCATCCACAAATTCTTCTCTTTCTTACCTTTCCTCCTTTTAGACACGCCACATACATCAATAGCAGCACCAACCACTCCATCTTTAAATTTATTCCATAAACTTTCAATCTCATTTCCTTCGTCTTCACTCTTGAATCGCCCACTCAAATTTTTCAGATATTCTTCTCTAACATCCTCTTCTTGCAATCTCTCCACTTTTATTCGTTCAAGAATGCTCGAGGTTTCCTTCTTTCTATGGCGCCACCGATTAAAAAGACCACCAATTCGGGCAACGACCGTATATAACATTATCAATTATCAAATCCCCATGTAAGTATGTATAAGTTTAACCAAACCCTACCTACCACCATGTAACAGCGTATCAGATCTCCATAAAAAAACCAAATGCCTCCGTTGATAAATGGAGTGATATAATCATCAAAATTATAAAAAAGGCAAAATCTCTACTATGCAAGTTGACTGTTTATATGTAAGGGCCATCAATAGACTGTATGCCATGAATCTAATACTTGATACTGATTTTCTGCTGAAGCCTTAATGCAAATCTTTAGTCACAGGCAGAACAGCATCAGGTCCATAGTTCTCTTGCACAATAATCTAAATTATTATCCAATATGTATTAATTGCCTGCCTGTGGTGGGTCTATGCTCTAAAAACCCTCTCTCATATGAGTGAAGAGGTCTGTGTCCAGCAGTAGGATATAAATGGGCTGCCACTTACCTTTTTTTTGCCTGATATATTAATTCATGATTTTTAGACAATAACCCAATTAACATGATATCTACATTAAGAACAAACTAAAATGATCTATTTTGTACATTATATTATTCGTAGCAATAGATGAGTCACCTACACAGTCGATAATGTGTATTTATTCCCTGACATAAACTCAGGTACACTATAAATTACTCCCACACACTTCCTATTTTGTTAGTTTAGTAGTAAAAGTGTATGGCTTCAGATCATGGGGACCAAGCACAGGCCTCAAACCCAACAGTTGTCTGTATTTGCATTATGTTATTTAGTTGTCTAAGAGAAGCATGTTAATATGTTGGTTTTACGTTTATTTGTAAGATTTGCTGCTGACTGCCTCATTGGTCTAGTGGGTAGTATGTTGACTACAGACATGATATTCTGGGTTTGAGTCCCAAGTCAGGTCAATTCGAAATAGATATTGAGTTTTATATTAAGATTTTCTCAATATTTTCCCAAAGTTGGGAAGTTGGCAGTGGTCCCTTGTGCCTCGGAGAGCATGTTAAGCTGTTGGCCCTGCGCCTGACCTCTCTCCAGTCGTGTTGGATTTCCGTCACATCAGACTATGATAGTGAAGGAATAGATAGTGCACTTGTGTACTATGCCTGCCAATCTACAGTGGGGCAGCATGTTGGGTCTATGCTCTAAAAAAACCCTCTCTCATATGAGTGAGGAGGCCTGTGCCCAGCAGTGGGATGTTAATGGGCTGCTACTTACCTTAAGATTTGCTATCTCATATTATGAGAGTGAGTAAATGAACAGTACATTTGTGTTTATAGGTTTTATACGCTATAATAGCTCCTGCATGAATGGCTAATCTGTGACTGAGCTTAGCATAGCACCCTTATTATATAGTCATACAGCTAAAAATGTTGTCTTTATTATTACAACTTAAATGAGCTGGTGAGTCACCTGATGGTATGTGACCACTGCGACTAATGGACACTTTCAATATCATAGGAACTGCTAATTATTAGAATTGAGAGTATAACCTATATGTTAATATGATCATACACGTACAATCACAGTAGTATACAGGTTAAAGTTACATCTATTGAAGAAGTATGTATGTAGTATTAGTATAATTATGGAACAACTATTGTGTATATACCATATATACTTGTATATAGCAGATATGAAGGCTGATCCTTTAATATTTTTTTAGTAACATAAAGGTTAATTGCCACTTTGACTACTGCACATTGTATTCTTGTGTGCAGAATAAATATGTTGAAATCCTCAAATTTTAGCTTACTTTTTTTGTAATAGATTAAAAAACATAAAAACTGACATTGGTAGATTAATGAAAACTTTTTATGCATCTTCTATTTAAAAAAACATTTCAGTAGGTAAATTGATTTTCAAAGTGAAAATATGAAAATCCTCAAGTTTAGCTTACTATTAGCAAAAATTAAAAAGTAAAAACTGATACAAGTAAAAATTAAATACAAAACCAGTGTATGATTTGAATTCCAAAATATGTTTTTATTCCTAAGATTTTCCCTAACCAATGCTCATGTTGTTTGCTACTTTCAGGGTCATTACTTTCAGCAATGTACAATTTTTAAGTCATCATTTCTTATTGGAATCTTATTACACACTATATTGTAACCTCCTTAACACTTGTGACCTAATACCGTAATGCATTTGCCTAATTGGATTAAACGTAAATCGAACGCAGAGCCATGTTAACTTTAAAAGGGATAAATACAATTTTAAAAACATAGACATGTTTGTTTGTAATACTGTACATATAACGAAGAGAATATACAAACCAGGATGCTCACAGCCGTTGTTGGATGAGGGATCGGTCATCAAATACGTTTTTTATAGAAGTAATTCGCGAAACCGGCGTGTATTGCAAAATACATTGAGAAACGCCAAAGGTCAACTTTGTACTTCGTAATTGTAAAAAGGTTATATATGATCATAGAAATGTATTACGCTGCGGGACACAATCACAAACAATTAATAGCAGTTCCTCTTTTTTTTTATTAAAATAGACAGTTAATTTATATTGTTCTCACATCAAAACAACACAAACACTGATACACTGTTAGTGAACGCGAGCACAGTTTATTGTCCTATATTCGACACATAGTCGGTGTATTGAGTTTCGAAACAAAAATGTTTTTTAATTTTATGCTTCAAGGCACAGAAATCCTTTTCTTTGACGTACGACATGCGTGAACGCGTGATGTGTAGCGACTGGCCAAGCCGATGATTCATACCGATATCGATGCTATCCATAACGTTGAATTTGTAACAGATTTATGAATTAAGGATATACAAAGAAATACAAGTGCCATCGTTTAAGTTATCAAAAAAAATGTGGTATGGTTGTGCTATAAATACAGCCGTTTGCTGTACTCGAAAAATTTTCATAACGGGTAATAAATTCCATATAAAATGTCGGGCTTCCCCGTAGCGCGTGTTGTGTTACAGTATCGTACTTAGCGTAATAATTGCTTAATCATTTAGCTATTCAATGGTGTAATTGAATTTCAGATAGTAGTGATAGATAAGTAGCTACAACAACAGTCTGTATCCCCCGATTTTGTTATCATTCGTGTTCTTTTAATTGCCTCCCCTTGGATTTTAGAAACTTATTCACGTCAAAATTGTTGAAAGCAAAAACAACATTTACTTTATTATATATTTTTTTGTTTTTACTTGAACTTTTTCACATAGATGAAATATTCTTTCACATGTCCCATTACCGCCAGCTGCTGAGTGGTAGTAAATCAAAAGACGCCCGCCAAAGCAGCCGAGGCCCATTTGGCAGCGCCCATTGTTCGCAAGGGATTTTGCTTTCACACTCTTCCTTGCAAATTTACAAGAGCTTCATTTGTTATGTGGTTTCATAAATCCATACAATTTTTTTTTATGTAATGCATTTACTTTCCATTTTTTTTCTATTATTGACAGTTGCAATGATACCATATAGAAAAGTCACAGTAATGACCCAATGGATGGGACGTAAATTCTTAAAACGTCTGTCTACGAGTTGGACTCCTGGACAGACACTGCTGAGTTTTATTACAAAGTTTATGTACCTTACTATCGTTTAAAATAATTGTGGTTTTTAGCAAAGGAAAACGTCATAAAGAAATTTGAGGAATCTTTTGAGAAATTTCGTATCTTAACTTGAAACTTTATCTTCTACGCATGCGGAGACCGGTACCCAATAATAGCCTGCGAGTTTTTTAAAAAGTTTATATATCGATTACAAGTGACTTCACTAGTGCATAATTCATAGAGATGTAGAGGAATCTAGAGATCATAATCTTAGTGTTTTTATTTTATTAGTATTTCACATATTATGTAAGTCTGAAATTTTAACTTTTGCCTTTTGACTAAAATATTAATCTTATTCATTAGAAGCATATGATGCCACATAGACTTCCGTTACTACAAATAGTATAAAATTTATCGTAAAGCTTGGACTAGAACTTTACTCTATAATCAAAGACTATAGACTAGAGTGACAGATTACACCATAGATAATACTTAGTAGTAGAGTTTGTTTATATTTAATATTGATGTTAAGAAGAAAATTCTGTAGAAATAGATTTAATTTATATGAAATGACGGAGATCTAGATGATCGGATTATACGAGCGGAGTAGTATATATCAATTTTGTCATTATAATTTACTGGAAATAATATATACTAGTACACTCATACCTCGCTATTTTATTTCGCTATAACGGCCCTCTAATTAAAGGACATTTCAATTTACGGCCAAATGTTTCAACATAACGGCAAAAAACCTTGTTTTGGATGATGATATATCTCCATATGGCGTATGACAGTGATCTGAAGGTTACCATTTTTTCACAGTCTTTAAGATTAAAGCCATTCAAAAATATATTTATATACATATTTTACGTGACAAGAGGTTGTTACATTTTTGTTTATAGATTATTGTTGGTTATGGACTCTTATTTTATATACAAACATATGCACTTGGTTATGTATGTATTTTTGATTTAAATGAAATCAAAAGATATAATGCAATTTGAATGATAAACCATGTTCCATAAGATATAACAAATTAGGGACAGAACCATTGAATTTCTATTGGTTTTTATGGACAGTATCTAAATAGTAAAGCAGGGTATGAGTGTACAAATTGTTTTATAAAATCTTGAAAGCATATATTTTGATTTTGTATTATGCTGCATAGTAGTCCAAGTACTTGATAAATGCAGTAAATAAATATGAATGATTTGAACTTTCCTTCATCTTCTTGATCCTTAAAAGGGCTATATTTGATTTAAGCCTGTTTGCCCATTGCCTCAATGTCTAGTGGCATGTTTTGCTACATACACAAGGTCCTGGGTAGAGCCCGGTATCAGGTAAATTAAAAAAAATTATATTGAGTTGTATATTAAGACTATAAAATATTTGCCTGAAGTTGGGAAGTTGGCAGTGTGCTCCCATGTCACTGAGAGCATGTCAAGCCATCAGGCCTGCACCTGATTTCTCTCCGGTGGTGTCAGATTGCTGTCAAATCTAACTATGAGAGTGCACTTGTGAAATATGCCTGCCAACTCTCAGTGCAGCAGCGTGGTGGGTCTATGCTCTTAAAGCCTTCTCTCCTATAAGTGAAAAGGGCTGTGCCCAGCAGTGGGATGTTAATGGGTAGTATAACAAGCAACTTATAACTAACAAGTAGAAAGCTTAATTATAAATGAATAAAACTCTGAATTGTTCATATTTTATCTTTACAGTTGCTGTGATTAATTTAAAATCCTGTATTAATAATTCACACATAATTTTTTTAAAATATGTATAAGAAGAAAAGGATTATTAGTTATAACAATGAGTGGGGTACTTTGCTTTGTATGTAACACTAACCTTTGTTCAGGTGTAAGTGATCAAATAAGAGAAATGTATCAAGATGTTATAGGGGTAAATGTAAGTAATTAAAGTATATAGATATATGTATTTACTACACCTGTAATGTCAGCCACATAGTATACAATACTAGCTTTGCTAGCAGAGGCCCCAGATTTGATGCCTGCTGAGGCAAATTTAGGAAGCTGTATTTTCTGATTTGTCTGAATCTGGACTGGTGGGAGGCCTCAGATTTGGTAAGTTACCACCCCACCAGCATAAATGTACTGTCAAGCAAAGAGATTTGTATTCTGATACCATGTAGAAACCATAATAGTTAAATTGCCTCTTAGTTGATTAACACACTTCTATCTTGACTGTATGAGATCATGTGCAAGCACTAAACTGTTAACAATTAAAAAAATCATGTTTTCATTATGATCTTTCTAAAGTGTCTTGTTTAAGTCTTATATCATGAATGGTTATACAGCTTATAACTTGTTTAACATTAATGTGAGATTTTTGATTAATTTTCTTTTAGCATTATTTTAAATATGGTTAATATATAATGTAATGATTTCTTTTCAGTTGAATACATATGCACAATTATGCCACATATGCTGCCATTTACTTAATAAAATGTATCTATTTAAGTCAAGATGTCTACAACGGAGTATGGAATATGCTTTTGTACTTAGGTAAAAATAGATATAAAATTCCTTATGATTCACATGATAGTAAGTCAAGCTATAATATATAATTGTCAAAAATCTTGGGAAATAACTAATAGTTCATGTTTTCAGCACAAAAGCTTCATTCAACTTACAAAAAAGTGACATAGAAATCAATGTGCTATGTCCAGACAAATGTAACCAATATAATCACAAAAGAAATACTAATACCTATATCTTTAATTATAGCGATGATTCAAATGATAATACTGTGGATTTTAATAATAAATGTGTAAAATTGGAATTGAAAGAATATGCAGACAATAGTGAATACTCACATACACTAGAGCAATTCGGTTATGTTGATGAATATGGTCAAAATAGGCAATCAAATACAAAGGATTATACCGAAGTTAAAACCGAAAATGACAATTTATTGAGAGACGATTATAATGTAGATTCTTTTGATTTGAACAATCGGGATGAGGGAAAGAATAATGATAAAAGTGAAGATGTGGATGATATTTCATATAACTATGATCATGAAAAAAATGAGTTAAATGTATATGAAGTTAAAACGAAACTTCATAATGATAAACTGACTGAAATTGATTATAATACAAAAGAATATGATGATAATACAACAGATAGAGCAAATTCTGATGATGTCAAAGTAAAGAAAACAAAAGACAAAGGTTTCAAGAGGATAGTTTTAAGTGTAGAAAAACAAAAGGCGGAACTTGAAGCAAATAGAAAGGAAAAGAAGTATTTAGAAGCTGAATTTAAGTGTTATACTTGTGCTGTAGGTTTTCTGTTTAAAGATACATATCAAGCGCATATGATGAGGCATGAAGAAGTAAGTTGTATTAATAATTATGAATAAAATATGTTTACTTTGAAAGTTTTAACACTTTTTAGCTTCCATTTGTCCTGTCCTCGTCCCATAAGTTGTCTTAATAGAAGTGTAATAACTTCACTATTATTTTTTAAATTTAATCATTATATTCCATAACTTCCAATTTGTTACATACTGTTATTATTTTGTTGTCAAAATCACCTTGAAACGAGTAATTATTTTATTAAAAGTTAGCTGGTCGCTTGTTTTAGGCATGTATCAGTGAAAATTGATTCGCTATGTTAACCTCTGTTCTTTTCCAGTTTTAAAGTCGTTTTTGATGTCGGTATGGTTATTTTTATCATATATACATTATGATATTTCAAAAGTAAGCATAGCGTCGTATTTTAAAAAAAGACAGCTGGATTTCTTATTCCTAAAAAATACCCTCCCAAGAATCACCTGCTTTCCTCACCCTGGTGGGTTAAGGAATGCAATGATTTGTTTGGTCTAAGAACACTTGCAGAGGAAATTTACACCGCCTTCATGAACCAACTGAATTTTTTGGTGTCTAAAATCTAAAACGTTAAACAAAATTAAAGTTTGGTGTTCTTGTAAAACGAGCAATTTCCTTCGTGTCTTCTCCAACACTTGACACTGGCGAGGTCATTTGTGCTCGATTGGCACATCTGAAAGCCATTTAACAAGAGGAGAAGAAGAAGACGAGTAATTATTTTGAAACAACATTGATTGCTCTTACATTAATCGTTAGTGTACATTTGATCATTGATTTGAATAGCAATATTATCAGCAGAACCAATTAAAAGGCATGTGTCTTTTTTGATACTGGGTATGGAGGTACCCACTGCTCCTGACTCCTTATTCATTCAGACCCTAGTTCTTTGTTTTAGGTCACAGTTTACCTACACTGTCAGTAACGAGAAAAGCTAGAATTCTCAAATTTAACCATCAAGCTAGTACGGCTTCGGTAAACAGGCTTCAACTTTTTCAGTCTAACGGTGAATTCCAGTGCATAATCTGCACCCTAAGATTCGCGACGCAGGCTTCTCTAAGGATTCATATAGCAAGCCATTCTGAAAGACACCAATGTCGCAAGTGTGGCGAGACCCTTAGGCCGTGTACAAAGAGACGACACGCTTGCTATGGCCCTTCCGAGACTCAAAGCGTTGCTTGCCATTTATGCGGAAATCTTTTAAAGTGAGAGCAATTTTAGATAACCAATCTTGTAGTACACTAACACTTAATTGTCGTACTATTAATTATCTAATCAAATTAATAAAATGCTCCCTTATGCTCCATTTTCATTTGATAGAGATCAAGTGATTTTGCATGAAGTCTTCTTATATTTATGCCTTATAAATACCACCAAATCTATCCTCAGGCATGCCAACGGGTTGCAGCAACATCTGAAAAGAGTTCACGCAAGCAAAACCGGAGGGAGACGTTATGCTTGCAACGTTTGTGGTGACAGCTATACAAGACAAGGGTCCCTGAGGACGCACATGATGTGGGTGTAGATTTCTACTCAAATTGTGACCTTGATTGACCTTGTGTGTTAGTCATATAATCATTTTAATTTCATTTCACATACTTTTTGATGGTGGCTTGAATAAAGCCTTTAAATATCTCATTCAGTTCTTAGATTCGGTCTTGTCTTTTATATTTTCATGGATTGAGTCGTTAAAATGGATGGTGTCTTGAAATACGGTATTGTCTTCGTATATTCGTTTCCATCTTTAGAACCAAACAAGTCCTTAGATTTGGACTGAATCTAAATTAATTTCTTTTAATAATAATAATAATAATTTTTATTTCAATCAAATGGATCATGTCTGTTAGTAACAATAATCTTAGCCTAATATTAGTACACTAACCTACTTAAAAGTAATTTTTATACCTAGTAACAGCCTTGATTTGTCAGTACATGTACCATACAGCAATGGTTCAAGTACCGGCAATCAAGTCTGTCAGCAAATGCCTTCAGAATACTGTTAGTGCTGCCCCGAACCCTGCGCATCAGGGATGCACACCGTTTGCGGATGGTAGTGTAGAAACAGTCTACACCCGCCCCAGTGAACATACCTGAAGCGCTGCAGAAGCGAGGCAGCCCCATCAAAATTCTGAAAGCATTTTAAATACTGTCTCATCTGTAGATTAAGTCTTATCTTCATATTCGCTCTCATCTTGGGAGTCGGTCCAATTTTTAGAATTGGTCTCCTCTTTATATTTAGCACCGTTTTTAGGTTCTGTCTGTTCTGTATTTCTATCTCTATGTTATTAGTCTGTTTAATCTTTAGACTTGATCTTTTCTTTACACTTAGTACCGTCTTTAGATTAGATCCTGTTTTTAGTGTCGATTCGTATTTTAAAAACGTTCCAGTCCTTAAATAACATTCCATCTTTTAAATTCATTTCTATCTCCAAATTCGGTTATGTCATGGTTTTAGATACAGTTCTACCATTAGTTTCGGTCTCATCTTTAGATTTGGTAATTTCTAATATAAACTTAATGTCATAACTCATTCACTGGTCATTAATATGCCTTATTCTTTCGTTATACTCAATTATTTTAGCTACAATTCCGAACTTATATTAGCGTTCCGAATATTTACAAAATTTGAGGACATCTACTATTGTGATCACCAAGTATCTGTGATTTTGCTGTAGAAGCCTACTTGATAAAAGTATTCTTGGCTATGTCTGTTGTAGTAAGCATATAAACCGAAAGTTCCACTGCGACCAATGCCCGGGTACATATAGCAGCCCATACACCCTGAACCAACACAAGAAATCCCATCAGAGGAATGAGTCATTGCACTATTGTGATACCTGTGGGACGGGTTTCGCGACCAGAAAGAGTTTATTGGCCCATATACGGAATACGATAAACCATCAAACTACAACGTGAGTATATATGATGATGGAGTGTCTCTGCATATAATTATTGGGTTAGATATAGGCCTTATAAAGATATTGGAGCTTAAACTCTCCTGTTGTGACGGCTTCATGAGGACAATTAATTCTTGGGATATGAAGATATCCTACAGAGTTCACTGATAATTTACAGTAATCTATTTTATAAAAAGAAAACTTAAGTGATTGATTGTTCTTAAACATCCATTATTTTGCTTTTCCATGAATCGGTGATTAGACAATTTCACGCGGAAACCTGCATATCCAGGTGGCAAATTATTGAATTTTTTTTATTCCTAAGATATCCCTAACCAAATTTTTTTTTTGTAAAAATTAAAAAAATGTTAAATTGTCTTCTAAAGCCTAAGATTTCGTTGTCCTTCTTCCAGGTTCATAAAAGAATACCATATGATATAATGCTTAAAACCGGGTTTACTTTATAGATTCGAGTGTCCAATATGCACCCGCGTGTGTCCGACTCAAAAGTCCATGGCGTCCCACATACAGTCCGTGCACTCTGGTACGAAGGACTACACGTGCGACATCTGTCCGGCACGTTACACCAACAGGAAATCCCTCGTGAGACACATAAACACACATAACAATAAGGTGGAAGTGAAAATGGTTGTGTGCCACCTTTGTGGGACCAATTTCAAGGTACAGATGCAAAGTCCTCCATCGCGTCTTTTTATCTGATCACTTTAAGAGTACTGAACGGATTTTCACGCTGTTTTCACCAACCGATAGATCGATTCGCGAGGAAGTTTATCGATATAAATAGAAATTTTTACAAAAAAAGAACCGCCTTCAAAACAAACTTACTAATATATTAATATGCTCTAAAAAGTAAGAAATAATTGCGTATTCGTTTATAGTGTTCTTTGTATTCTTATGTTTGGAGTCGGTGTCATTTGATTACAGACATTAATATTTTCTGCCATAAACCACACCCTTACTGTAAGCTATTAAGGAAATCCATTGATCTTCATATTTAACTACGACTAGCACTTGACCATAACGAAGTTACGTTAGGCAACTCAAATATCTGGATAGCCTATAGAAGATTCTGCCGAGTATCGTTGATTTGCTCTTAAGAATTGAAGAGTTCCGTTACTTTGTCATGGATTCCATCATCAGAACCTTATCAAACCATCACAAAACAACCCTTGAAGTATAATATATAATCGGTTGGCGTGGTCTTGAGTTATTCGTCCATTTGTCGCGCAAATGCTTAATGCAAATTTAACACATATCCGGTTTTCTCATGGATGCCATCCTCAGAACTGGAATTAAAAAAAATGGGACCCTATGACGAGCACCACCTTTCATTTTAAAAAAATCATCAAAATCTTTCTTTTGACTTAATAAAAGGTAGCCAATACCAAAGTCTTTTTTTTTTATTATTATTGCTGACAGATTAGCGCTTGACTGTGATCTCACCTGATGGTAAGTGATGATACAGTCTAAGATGGAAGCGCGCTATTCTGTTAAGAGGCGATATACCCCTTGCGGTTTCTACACAGCATCGTACCGGAACACAAATCTCTGTTTGGCGGTACTTTTTTGCTGGTAGGGTGGTAACTAGCCACGGCCGAAGCCTCCCACCAGTCCAGACTCATACAAATTAGAAAATACAATTTCCTAAATTCGTCCTACCGGGGATCGAACCCGGGACCTCCGCTAGCAAAGCGAATACTCGCACCACTGCGCCAGCGAGGCCGTCAAACTTTTGTGATTCTTCTGCCATACACAACTTTCACTACCATACATAAGTGTTGGCACCAACACTCCAGCATGCACTGCCAGTCTAGCCCTTTGAGACACCATCTGGCTATTCATAAAAGCATGCAGAGCACCATTTACCATATTCCCTGCATTCACTCTCCTTTCGATATCACTTTCACATGTTCCATCTTTTGTAAATTTAGATCCCAAGTATACAAATTCTTTCACCTCTTCCACTTGTTCCCCATCTATCAAAATATTGCCATTCATCATAGATTCATCTCGTTCAAAAAGCATAACTTTCGTTTTGTTTACATTCACTTTCATTCCTTTCCCTTTCAAAGCTTCATTCATAATATTTAGCATCTCCTGAAGCTCGTTAGCGGATGACGCAAGTATTACTTGATCATCAGCGTAGAGTAAACATTTGATGA
>JACTOM010000577.1:487344-528356 GCA_015832385.1 Elymnias hypermnestra | reverse complement strand
TTTAGTTTCAAGGGCCTATATTATATAGATGTGTATAAGAGAAAAGGAAAATATAAGGTAGTAGGATATTACTGACTCGGAAGACTGAGAAGATTCAGTAATAGCTCGGGGAGCCGGGATCGCATACCCGTGTACCATACTATGACTATCGGAGAAAGAGACAAAGACCCCCTGACCAACCTTTCTATTATTATTTACAAGTATTGTAGTAATTTGTCATTTCAGGTGATAAATTCATCAAAAACTACATGTGACAGTTATGATAGCAATGCTCTGCGGTTTGACCTGCATAGATACTGATCTCGCAGTGGAAAGTCTACTAAGTCGGACTATAGATTAGTTCTTGTTAACATAAATGTTTTCCTTTTCTTTGATTTGTGTCCGACAGTTGTCAATTTAAAAATACTCTACAGGTATTGAAATGTTAAAAATAATAACAAAAATTCAAAATGCAAAACTTTCTTCTATAATATTAAGGGAGATATTTATTTGTAACACTTTATTGTCTCACAACTTCCCTTTACATTTGTCTCTGGATACATTATTTTCTGATTAATATTTTAATGTTCATTATATCTTTTGAATTAAAATGGTCTTTAAAGAAATATTATTTGCATTTAATAAGATAAGAATTGATTTGATATATATAGATAATAGAGGTATGAATAATTAATTGCACTTTTACTTACTTTGTAAAATGTAATATGTAGTTACAGTGGCATAACTACAATATTTGGACATATACGAGGATGGATTGATAAGTTTCCAGCCTGACCAAGAAAAACTACGTTTCAAGAATTTTTTTTTTATTTCTCAACATAATCTCCTCCAAGGCTGATGACAAGCTCCTCAAAATACCCATTTACAGCTTCGATTACTTCTTCATTGCCCGCAAATCTCTTACCGCCAAGCCATTTTTTGAGGTTAGGAAACAGATAATAGTCACTCGGGGCTAGGTCTGTAGAGTAGGGAGGGTGCGGCATCAATTCAAACTTCAGATCGTTGATTTTAGCCATCGCAACGATTGACGTTTGCGCTGGTGCGTTATCGTGATGAAACAAGATTTTTTCTTCGCCAGATGAGGTCGTTTAATTTTCACTTCGTGGGTCAAACGTTGCGATAAGTCTGCGTAGTATTGACCAGTGATAGTTTTACCCTTTTCAAGGTAATCAATGTATGTAATACCTCTTGTTCGCCGAAAAAATTGTTTTTGCCTTCTTTGGAGTTGGTTCCCCTGGTCCAATCCACTGTTTAGACAGTTCTTTGGTTTTAGGAGTGTAGTGGTGGACCCAAGTTTCGTCAACGGTTACGAATCGACGCAAAGATTCGCTTGGATTACGCTTCGTCGTCGTCGTCGTCGTCGCTTCAACCGATGGACGTCCACTGCTGGACATAAGTCTCACGTAATGACCGCCACAAGGCCCGATCTTGCGTCGCCTGGCTCCAGCGGCTACCGGCAACCCTGTTTATATCATCGGTCCACCTTGAGGGGGATATGTCTATAGGTTGTTTGTCTGTCTGACCAAAGTCTTCGAACAGTGTGTATTGACCGTGATGACCTACGGTTCTGAAACGTGGTCGCTGNACCCAGCGGAACCCTCTTCATCCGTAAGTGAGGCACCAGGTGATCAACTTTCGCATTCGTCTCTGGTACCCCAGATGAGTCCAACTGAGGATTCAAGGAGGTGGAAGGAGGCGCGCAAACACGCGCCACCTAGTACCCTGCCTCCTTCGGCAGTGAGCGGGAGCATCCGCTGCAAACTCGGAAACCCACTGCTTAACGGTTGAATATGATTGGGAGGATGTTGAGTCCTTCTCTTCTTTAACTTCCTTCGGCGTTAACCCCTTCAAATAAAAGTATTTGATGACAGCACGAATTTCCAGCTATTCCATTTTTACGAAAAACACAGAGGCGTCTTGTTCAGCGTGCTTTCAAACCTAAACTAACACGGCGATCGGACTAAAACTATAGCTACAAGCTATCTAAGGATGGTACTATAGAACGCCACCTCAAGGTAGGCCTAGTGGCGCCATGTCTTGGTCAGGCCAGAAACTTATCGCTCCACCGTCATATATGAACTGTCTTTAATGATGAAGAACTTTTTTTTGTTCCATCATGAATAGTTTCCGCAGTGCACGTGATGACAATAATTGTTTTACACCTTTGGTTGCATTAATGCATATTTCTTAGGGACACCTATTTTTTTTTTGGTAAAGTAATAGTCTGTGGAACGCTGGCGCCATCTTTGTATCGGCGTGGGGGCAGAGTCAATAAGTGGCAGTCCGGCCCGTGTCTCGGCAGTTCTCGAGCGGCGGTCGGCCGGAGTGGTCGACTATTGAAAATGTCGCGTTCCTAGCTATTATTGTTAATGAGTTTGTGTAAATTGATATCGGGAACATTAAGTGACTGAACATTATAAGTCGAGTTAATTAATAAAGTGTTTGATTGCACCAACATTACCCACGAACGCCCACAGAATAAGAAATGAAATAATGGATCCAATTAATAACGATGTCGGCGGAGAACCCTACGCCCCTGTGCTTTATGCTTCTCCGTTCTCTCATATTCTCCGACACATAATATTTTGAAATCTGCCTAGTAGTTTGTTTGATGTTACAAACATACATATATACTTAAATACAAAAAACACAAATGTTTCCTCTTATTAATATTACTTCAAACAAGTGAAATTAGCTTTAAGGTAGAGATTAGGGTTAGTTTCTTTTTTTTTTACTAAGTTGGAGAAAAAGAGATCTTTGGAATGTTTATATTTAATTATTTATGAGTATCTTAGTAATTTGTCATTTGAACATAATAAATTTACTGGAACTACATGTGCCATAACAAGTGATAGTAGTGTAAAATTTATAATGAAAAAGCCAAACAAAATGAGCACATTTTCCCTAAGAGAAGTCTTTTTGGTTTTTTTTTCTAGTATTGTTTTGTATTGCTTTACATGTACATTTATGAATGAATAAATGAATGTGAAGAAAAGTTGCTTTAATTTTCTCTATTTCTTTTTTATATTTGCTAGATGAGGAATCAAACGTTGATCAATATACATAGCATCACTCATGGTTCCCATAGGGGTAGGCAGAGACCACATCCTTCCACTTGCCACAATCCTTGCAGTTTGTCGGTTTAGAGCACTCCTGACCTGACCCTTATTTAAATTGTCCTGGATTTGATCCAAGAACATTGCCCTTGGTTTCCCTTTCCAGCTTTCCCAATCACTTGATTCATAAATCCTCTTAGTCAGTCTCCTTACATAAATTCTCTCTACATGCCCAAACCATCTAAGCATACCTTTATCAGTCACTGCATCTTCTTTTATACCACAATATTCTAATTCCCTTAATATGATGACCAAATACTTTGAAACACCGTCGAAATAATCGGAATTACTCATATTTCGTTAGGACTGCTGTTAAATGGTTCACCGGTTCAAAAAGTGCAGTGGTTTCGGTATCTCGGACACATCTTGACGGGATGTCTGAGTGATGACTTGGATATGGAGCGGCAACGACGCCCGTTGGCAACACGCTGTAATATGCTTGCTCGCCGATTTGCAAGGTGCTCTGCTGGTGCTAAGGTTACTTTGTTCAAAGCCTACTGCACCAGCTTCTATACATCACAGTTATGGCTACAGTGTTCCAAAAAGGCCTCTAGAGTACAATACAACAATGTCCTTCGCATCCTACTACGAATGCCAAGGTTAAGCAGTGCTTCAGCAATGTTTGGCGTTTCCGACTTCTATGCGATTAAACGCAAAAAAGTCACTGGCCTTTGGGAGACTTCGCAATTGCGAGAACAGTCACATCAGAAGCGTTGCTCAAGCATCCCCTGATAATGTGTTCTTTCGTACCTGGTGGAGTACGCACCAGACGAGGAATATACAATAGCAACTTTCTGCAATTTTGTTTTATAATTTTTAATTTTGCATTAATTTATTGCTTTTAATTTTGACATTCATGACTTTATTCATTAATTTTTATTTTGTTTTTGTCTTGTATTTAAAAACTATTTTTAATTTGATTTTATTTAATTGTTATATCTCTCTTGTGTTTTAATGTTTATCTGTACATTTTATTTCATTTATTTTGGTAATCTAGAGTCTATGGGTCTTAACCTGAAATAAATCAATTTTATTTTATTTTATTTATTTAGATCATAGTGTGGAAACTATCCGCCGCCGAAGTTACCCCACAGTCTAGATTCAGAAAAGTAAGGAAATGTAATTTCCAATATTTACCTTACCTTGGAACAAAACCTTTGCTAGACAAGCGAGGCTGTCCAATTCATTGTTACTCATGATGTTATGTAGCCTATAGCCTTTCTCGGTAAATGGGCTATTCAAAACTGAAATGATTTTAAATTCATTCCAACAACTCCTAAGATCAACGCGTTCAAACAAACATCAGCTTTATAATATCAGACAGATTTAAAAGAAAGTATGAATGGGTTAAGAATGAATGAATTACTCATTAAATGTTTAATTTACGCTGATGATCGAGTAATACTTGCTTCATCCGCTAATGAGCTATAGGAGATGCTACATATTATGAATGAAGCTTTTAAAGGGAAAGGAATGAAAGTGAATGTAAACAAAACGAAAGTCATGCTTTTTGAACGAGATGAATCTATGATGAATGGCAATATTTTGATAGATGGGGAACAAGTGGAAGAGGTGAAAGAATTTGTATACTTGGGATCTAAATTTACAAAAGATGGAACATGTGAAAGTGATATCGAAAGGAGAGTGAATGCAGGGAATATGGTAAATGGTGCTCTGCATGCTTTTATGAATAGCCAGATGGTGTCTCAAAGGGCTAGACTGGCAGTGCATGCTGGAGTGTTGGTGCCAACACTTATGTATGGTAGTGAAAGTTGGGTATGGCAGAAGAATCACAAAAGTAAAATAAATGCGGTAGAGATGAGAGCGTTGAGAAGCATGAGTGGATTAAAACTGAGTGACAGAGTGAGAAATAGTGTGATAAGAGAACGTTGTGGTATAAAAGAAGACGTAGTGACTAAAATTGAGAAAGGTATGCTTAGATGGTTTGGGCATGTAGAGAGAATGAATGAAAGGAGACTGACAAAAAGGATTTATGAGTCAAGAGTGAATGCGAAAGTTGGAAGGGGAAGACCAAGGCGAACGTTCCTGGACCAAATCCAGGACATTTTAAATAACGGCCAGGTCAAGAGTACTCTAAACCGACGAACTTGTATGAAAGGTTTAATGAGAATGAAAGAAGCGAAGGAGATATGCAAGGATCGTGGCAAGTGGAAGGATGTTGTCTCTGCCTACCCCTATGGGAATGAGGCGTGATGCTATGTATGTATTATAATATCAGTTATAATGTAAAAAAAATATATTTTCATTCACTTTTAATCAAATTAAGACACTGCAAAGCAACATAAGATATCAAACTGTATCCGGTCGACGTTTCAACGATTATTTTGTTCAAAACTTCACTGCAGCGACTCAGTGGACACTTTTTCTCCACTATTACATTGACGTCACTTGTATCCGAAATCCACTTGGACCGCCAAATATCTCCTATGAAACTCTTTTTTAAATTCCTCTCATCTAAATTTCCCACGCTACTTTGACTGGACAAATAACACTTTTTTCTTTTTAATAACATCTCTAAAATGTGGAAAATGTAACATATATTCTCAGTTTTACTCGTGTTTTTCAATTTGGAAACCTTACCGGTGAATTCTGCGAAGGTATTTTCTAATATAATTGTTATTTTCTCAATGGTATAATCGATGATTTGTTGTGATTTATTCAACAGTAGGATAGAATTAATCGCGGCGTCTGTTGTTTGTAACTGTAATTTAAATAATATTTATATTTGCGACAATGTCTATGGTATTATGCAATCTGTTATCGGCCATTGATCGCGTCGTTTGCTTTTGTAATAAAAAATACATAAAATGACAACATAATCTATACGTTATTGAAAATTGTGTGTTGTGTGTTGTTTTTATAATAAAAAGACATATATATTTCTCATTATGATTATGTTTTGTATGTAACTGCCTCGTTGGTCTAGTGGCTAGCATGTTCGACTGCACTTGTGTACTATACTGCCAATCCGCTGTGGAGCAGTGTGGCGGGTCTATGCTCTAAAAACCCTCTCTCCTATAAGTGAGGAGGCCCATGCCCAACAGTGGGACGTTAATGGGCTGCTATATACATACATTCATTGCATGTTCAGTTCATTGCGCCATCTGCTTTTCGTAATTGAAAAATATTTTTATGGAGGTATAATCTATAGTATGCTGTGAGCTGTCATAGACGTAAACGTAGTCTCTATCGACGGAGTTGATAGACTTGGTTCGGTAATGGTTTTTGTTTTATGTTTCCGCAGAAGCAGAAGATTCGCTTGGACGCTTGCGAGTCTGACTTTGCCGGCTAGCATGGGGAAATCCAATAAAATATCGTCAGGAGGATGTTTATTACACATTATTACCTAAACACTACAAAATAATATTAAACACTATCCAAAGCTAATTTTTGTTATAACTACACAAATACGCACTATTATTACTGAAGCTTTGAAAGGGAAAGGAATGAAAGTGAATGTAAACAAAACGAAAGTTATGCTTGTTGAACGAGGTGAATCTATGACGAATGGCAATATTTTGATAGATGGGGAACAAGTGGAAGAGGTGAAAGAATTTGTATACTTGGGATCTAAATTTACAAAAGATGGAACATGTGAAATTAATATTGAAAGCAGAGTAAGTGCAGGGAATATGGTAAATGGTGATCTGCACGCCTTTATGAATAGCCAGATGGTGTCTCAAAGGGCCAGACTGGCTGTGCATGCAGAAGTGTTGGTACCAACATTTATGTATGGTAGAGAAAGTCGGGTATGGCAGATGAATCAAAAAAGCTAAATAAATGAGAGCGTTGAGAAGTATGACTGGATTGAATCTGAGTGATAAAATAACAAATAGTGTGATTAGAGAACGTGATAAAAGAAGATGTATTGACTAAAATTGATAAAGATATGCTTAGATGGTTTGGGCACGTAGAGAGAATGAATGAAAGGAGACTGACAAAAAGGATTTTTGAGTCAAGTGTGAACGGGAAAGTTGGAAGAGGAAGACCAAGGCGAACGTTCCTGGACCAAATGCAGGACATTGTAAATAAGGGCCTGGTCAAGTGTACTCTAAACCGACGAACGTGTATGAAAGGTTTAACGAGAATGAAAGAAGCTAAGGGGATATGCAAGGATCGTGGCAAGTGGAAGGATGTTGTCTCTGCCTACCCCTATGGGAATGAGGTGTGATGCTATGTATGTATGTATTGGTATATAATAAATTTAAAATCGAAATGGATGACAACTACGTGCGTCAACCACGACCCACAGAGGCGAAAATTAATAAATAATAATAAGTACGTATGGGTTAAGAAAGAATGAATTACTCATCATATGTTTACTCTACGCTGATGATCAAGTATTACTTTCATCATCTACTAATGAGCTACAGGAGATGGTCATCATATCAACCGATGGACGTCCACTGCTGGACATAGGTCTCCTCCAAGGATTTCCACAATACACGGTCTTGTGCGGTTTGCAACCATCGGCTTCCGGCGACCCTTTTCAGGTCATCTGTCCATCTGGTGGGGGGTCTACCAACGCTGCGCTTACCGGTACGCGGCCGCCACTCCAGTACCTTGGGACCCCAACGTCCATCGGTTCGCCTAGCTATGTGCCCTGCCCATCGCCACTTCAGCTCGGCGACTCTTCGAGCTACGTCGGTAACTCTTGTTCTTCTGCGAATCTCTTCGTTTCGGATTTGATCCCGAAGAGATACTCCTAGCATAGCTCGTTCCATCGCCCGCTGTGTGATCCTGAGCTTCCTAATAAGGCGCATAGTCATTGGCCATGTTTCGCAACCGTAAGTCATCACTGGCAACACGCACTGTTCATATAATTTTGTTTTTAGACACTGAGGAATGTTCGACGAAAAGATTTGACGCAATTTTCCGTACGCAGCCCATCCGAGTTGGATTCGGCGGTTAACCTCTTTCTCGAAATTTAATCTGCCCAACTGCACTGAGTGCCCGAGGTAGATATACTCATCAACTATTTCGAGTACAGAGTTTTCAACTATTACTGGGTGGGGCAGCACATGAGAGTTTGACATGACTTTCGTCTTGCTCATGTTCATTTTGAGGCCCACCTGCTGGGATACCCTGTTGAGGCTTTCGAGCATAGCATTAAGGTCTTCCAGAGACTGTGCCATAATGACTACATCGTCAGCAAAGCGTAAATGTGTTATGTATTCGCCGTTTATATTGATGCCATATCGGTTCCAATCCAAAAGCTTGAAGATATCCTCCATTGCAGCAGTAAAAAGCTTCGGAGAAATAACGTCTCCTTGCCGTACTCCACGCTGTAAATGGATTGGTCTCGTGTTCTGGTCTTGTATACGGACTGACATCGTGGCGTTTTCATACAAGCATTTTAGAACCTCTATGTAACGGTAGTCGATTCGGCATCTTTGGAGCGACCTTAAGACTGCCCATGTTTCCACCGAATCAAAGGCTTTCTCATAGTCCACAAACGCTAAGCAAAGTGGCTGATTATACTCTTCGGACTTCTGTATAATCTGCCGCAGCGTGTGGATGTGGTCTATGGTACTGAACCCTTTTCGGAAACCGGCTTGTTCCGGAGGCTGGAAGTCGTCAAACCTACGGGCGAGACGATTCGTGATGACTCTCGAAAACAACTTGTAAATGTGGCTTAATAGCGAAATGGGCCTGTAATTCTTCAACAGAGTGTTGTCACCCTTTTTGAAGAAAAGAACCACCATGCTAGTTTGCCAAGCTTTTGGCGTTATTCGCTCGTCAATGACGGAATTGAACAATTTCTGAAGGACTTTCAGTATCGGTTTACCACCCGCTTTCAGCAGTTCTGTTGTGATTCCGTCATTGCCTGGAGCTTTATTATTTTTGAGTTGTTTGAGAGCCATACTAATCTCGTATAGGCTGACGTCCGGGATATCTTCCGTGTAATGCCGGGTCAATTTGGCTCTAGGATCCTTAGCCTGATCATCAGCAGGCTTGTGTGTGGATGTATATAACTGTCCGAAGAACGTCTCCACTTCCCTCAATATATGGGATTTGGACAAAATGAGTTCACCATTGTTATTAGTCATACGCGTGAGCTTGCTTTTACCAATAGCCAAATCTCTTGCGAATACTTTTGAGCCCTTGTTCTGCTCAATGGTTTCCTTTATCCGGTTTGTATTAAAGGTTCGCAAGTCTCGGGTTTGTGATCTGGAAATTTGCCTATTGATTTCTCTATATCTAGAAGCATCCACGGAAGACTGTAAGCTCATTTTGTTTCTTTCGTCCATAAGTTCGAGAGTGTGTTTAGAGAACTTATTACTTCTTTTCGTACGGTGCGTCTTGAAAAACTTAGACCCGACCGTATGGACAGTTTCTATGAGCTTGTTGTTCAGATCGTCCACTGAATTGCAATCGGATAGGCAATCGAAGCTGTTCTTCAATTCGAGCTGAAACTTTTCTGGGTTTTGAATATGAGATCTAGTGGGTCGGAGCGTGGATTTCATTAGTTTGAACCTTTCTAGCTTTATGCTTAAACTTAGTGTGCCTCTCACCATTCGGTGATCGCTTCCAGTTTTTACCGTATTAATCACAGAAACATCACTAAAGATCTGCCGCTTAGTGGACATAATGAAATCGATCTCATTTCTAGTGGATCCGTCGGGGCTTAACCAGGTCCATTTACGTTGTGGACGTTTTTTGAAGAAGGAATTCATCATATAGAGTCCTTCCTTCTCCATGAAATCAACCGTCATTTGCCCCCTGTGGTTTCTCAGCCCGTACCCAAATTGCCCAATCCTCATTTCTGAACCGTTTCGTTCTCCTAGCTTAGCATTGAAGTCCCCCATAACAACGTTGTAGTATGTCTTTGTGGCATGTATGGCACTAGAGATATCCTCATACATGGTTTCTACGTCCTCGTCGGAGTGTGTAGATGTTGGGGCGTATACTTGGATTACCTTTAGAGAGTATCGTTTTGATATTTGAAGTATCAAGTAAGCTACTCTGTTAGACACGCTTCCTACTTCAACAACGTTGTTAGTGAGGGCTTTGTGGACGAGAAAACCAACACCACCTTGGGACTGGTGTTCGCCCTCCCGGTAGTAGAGCAAATTGCCGGATTTGAGAGTAATCGCGTCCTCACCGTCTCTTCGGACCTCGGACAATCCCACAATGTCCCATCTCAATTTGCTCAAAGCTTCTTCCAGCTCAATGATCTTTTCGTCCTTCCTCAGTGTTCGCGCGTTATAGGTTGCCAGGTTAAGTCGTCGGGGTTGGCAGCGGAATCTCTCCCGGGGATTCTTAGCACCCCCTGCCTCACCGTTACCCGAACTGCTGCCAAGATCGGGAATAGTGAGGCTACCGGGAACTAGGGGCCGCGGCTGTGTATTTTGTATCATGAAGGGATGTGCCAGTAATCACCACGCTTGGCAGGCGGGTTGGTGATCGCAGTGCTGACCCTATCGCACCGATAACGCTGCTGCCCGTTATCGGTCAGGAGCATTTGAGCCAACTAATGAATGGTTATACCGCCATTATCGGTCGCCAGAGCCTCGTCGGTTAATCAGCAGGGTGTACCGCGGGCAGGTGAGGTTGGCAATTGAAGAGACTGACTGGGCTACGTCTCTCCCTTACTCCCCTCTCCCCCTTACTCCCCCCAGGAGATGGTAAATATTATGAATGAATCTTTGAAAAGAAAAGGCATAAAAGTGCATGTAAACTAAACAAAGGTTATGCTTTTTGAAAGAGATGAATCTATGATAAATGGCAATATTTTGATAGATGGCGAACAAGTGGAAGAGGTGAAAGAATTTGTATACTTGGGATATGTGAAAGTGATATGGACAGGAGAATGAATGCAGGGATTATAGTAAATGGTGCTCTGCGCTCCTTTATGAATAGCCAGATGGTGTCTCAAAGGGCCAGACTGGCTGTGCATGGAGGAATGTTGGAGCCAACACTTATGTATGGTAGGGAAAATTTGGCAGAAGAAGCATAAAAGTAAAATAAATGCGGTAGAGATTCAAACTGAGGGATAGGGTAAAAAACACTGTGGTAAGAGAATGTTGTGGTATAAAAGATGTAGTGATTAAAATTGAGAAAGGTATGCTTAGCGGGTTTGGGCATGTTGAAGGAATGAATGAAAGTAGACTGACTAAAAGGATTTATGAGTCAAGAGTGAATGAAAATGTTGGAAGGTAAAGGCCAAGGCGAACATTGCTGGACCAAATCAAGGACATTTTAAATTAGTGCTACGTCAAGAGTACTCTGAACCGATGAACTTGTATGAAAGGTTTAATGAGAATGAAAGAAGGGAAGGAGATATGCAAAGATTGTTGCAAGTGGAAAGACGTGGTCTCTGCCTGTGTGTTCATACAAAAACTATTGCGCTGATTTCAAAATTTTTTTCACCATTAGAAAGCTTCATTGTCACTGAAAGACAGGCTATATTGCTTACTCAAAAAGCAAAATATAGATTGCTAAGAAAAATGCATCAGTTTAACCCAAGGTGTGAAACAAAAAATCTATTATTGCGTGCACTGTGGCAACTATTGATGATAGTACAAAAAATGTTCTACAATATTATAGAAGTCTTAATATCTATAAAAAAGTCTGTGATACCATATATCCAACCACTGTAGTTATGCTTTATTTACATTTGAAAAGTTAATTAATGTAAATATCATATTAATCCTTATCCTATAAAATGATATTTTATTAAATATTGTTTCAAAATACTTTTTAAAATATTAAAATCAGACATGGCATTCAAAAGATGTAATGAATTTAAAAATGTCACTCAGAAAATAAGTTCAACTTAATCGTTATTTAGGTGGGTGAACCTATGGGGTATTGCTAGTAGTATAATAATAATGAACTTAATACAGTTTCAGTCGAATTATTAAATAAAGTAATTACAAGAAATTATATTAAAAAAATTAAAGAACCAAATAAATATAAAATAAAGAATCTAAAACCAATTCTATTAATGGCGTTTCCTGTTTCTAATTGAAATAAAAAATATCTATACATAAGAATATAATTTACTGTTTTTATTAATTTATTTATTATATAAGCCAACAACATTTATGTTGAAATGTAAAAGCCCTTTCAAAATTGGCCTAGTCAACATATTATATCCAGATGATAATTAATATATTACTTTGAATATTTAATCAATAAATGGATAATATAATTAATGGATAATATTAAAAAGAAGGTTTTGACTAAAACTTTCAAATAATTAATAATATAACATCAAAATTAAGTATATATAGACAATTCTCAATATCAGTATCTGATTTCTTAAAAAGCTTGAAAAAAAAAACAATTACAGGGAAACATATATGTAATAGTTACAAAACAACAGCATGCAAAGGGGGTCTTATTGCAAAAACAATGTTTTAACACTCAACCTTCAGTAAAGGGACAAACAACAAAAGATACATAAAAGGTACATAGATAAAGATGAAAGAGTCTAGTATAAAAATCCTAAAGAAGTGTTGCAAAGATAAATTATTTCTTATTACACTACCTTTTATACTATATATCAAATGTTTAAATAGATGTATGATTTAAAAAAAGTCATATATCTATTACAACATGACCTAGATGATGATGATATAAGCATCAAAATATAAAAAAACGTCAAAATGTCTAAAATTAAACTTGACATACATATATACCCTCTAATTATATATGAATATAAATATATAAAAATATGTAAAAAAAATATAATAATATTGTAATTTTAATGTAGTAATAATTACTTCTGTATTAATCCCTTCATTATTTGCCTCGTAGATACCATTGAGTGTAGTGTCCACTATATTCAATATCTTGTCAATAATACAGTTTTGATTCTCTTCTTCATGCAATTGGTCCACAAGATTACCCAAACACTAATTATTATAACAATTTAATGAATAAGGAAAACCATTAAAACCTAATAAAAAATATAATACAAAAATAATAAAATTGTATAAATGTCATTGAAATTCAAATAAGTTGCAATAATAGGACATAAAAATTTAATAAAACATGTCATGTTCTAATAAATGATTTAAATGTAACAAAATATCTGAAATTGTTATGAAGAAATATTGAATTGTAATAAGGTTATATGAAAATGTAATATATTGTATTACATATTTTAAAATTCATACAAAAGGTTACACAAAACCTAATTATTAATAATAAGTTATTTTAAAATACAAATGTTATTGAAATTCAATAAAAGTTATTAAATTGTAACTATAGAATATTACAATACAATAATATATTTTGTGTCCTAATAAATCATTACAAAACAACAAAATATGTTATATATAAATGTTATTAAAAAAAATTAGAATTATAATAAAGTGTATAAAATCGTGTCAATATTTTGTCTATAAAACAGAGATTATTCTCTTCATGCAATTTTTTCCAAAGTGTTAAAACAATTTAAAAAATATCAAAACCAAATAAATTAATTATAAAATTATAACACCAAAATATTAAAAACATGCAAATGTTATTATGCCTATCAAATTGTTTTAAAAGAATATCAAAATTTGATAAAACCTTAGTTTTTTATAAATGATTAAAATTAAACTAAATATATCTAACTAAAATAAACTAAGTAATATAAAAATGTATATTTATTATATGTGTTATAAAGATAATAATAAATATTAATTGTACAAGAAATAATGTAATAAAATTTTTGATGAACTCCATTATCGAAATTTGAAAGGGCAAATTAAGGAAATTGTATATTATAATCTAGATCAGAGGGAAGCTTCGGCCGTGTCTAGTTACCAATCTCTCAGCTGAAGCGTGCCTCCGTCAAGAAAAACCTATATACTAACAAAGTATTTAACAGGAAACGTAGGGGTGAACTTAGACTCTCCTCACTTACCATCAAATGAGATCACAATCTAAATAAATAAAATACATGAATTTTATCTCACATTGGATATTTCTTCAGCGATTTCTGTATTGTCACAAGACAATCTACTATTCGTGAGGACATTGACTAGATTCTGGGACGACTCATTTGTATCGATACCAGAATCAGGTGATACTGCAATTAAAGGATGATATTGAAATATTGGTTCTAGTGCAGAATAAACGGGGCGTACACGGAGTGGTTTCCTGTCGAAAGAGGTGTTCGACAGGGATGTGTTGCGTCACCATGGCTGTTCAACCTTTTCATGGATAACTGTTTGACAGATTTAAAAGAAAGTATGCATGGGTTAAGAATGAATGAATTACTAATCAAATGTCTACTCTACGCTGATGATCAAGTAATACTTGCGTCATCCGGTAATGAGCTACAGGAGATGGTAAATATTATGAATAAAGCTTTGAAAGGGAAAGGATGAAAGTGAATGTAAACAAAACGAAAGTTATGCTTTTTGAACGAGATGAATCTATGATGAATGGCAATATTTTGATAGATGGGGAACAAGTGGAAGAGGTGAAAGAATTTGTATACTTGGGATCTAAATTTACAAAAGATGGAACATGTGAAAGTGATATTGAAAGGAGAGTGTATGCAGGGAATATGATAAATGGTGCCCTGCCTGCCTCTATGAATAGCCAGATTGTGTCTCAAAGGGCTAGACTGGCTGTGCTTGCTGGAGTTTTGGTGCCAACACTTATGTATGGTAGTGAAAGTTGGGTATGGCAGAAGAATCACAAAAGTAAAATAAATCCGGTAGAGGTGAGAGCGTTGAGAAGTATGATTGGATTAAAACTGAGTGACAAAGTAAGATATAGTGTGATAAGAGAACATTGTGATATAAAAGAAGATGTAGTGACTAAAATGCCTAGATGGTTTGAGCATGTAGAGAGAATGAATGAAAGGAGACAGACAAAAAGGATTTTAAATACATACAGGACATTTTAAATAAGGGCCAAGTCAAGAGTACTCTAACCCGACGAACTTGTATGAAAGGTTTAATGAGAAAGAAAGAAGCGAAGGAGATATGCAAGGATCGTGGCAAGTGGAAGGACGTTGTCTCTGCATACCCTTATAGGAATGAGGCCTGATGCTATGTATGTCGTTAAAGACCGTTGTAACATGACGTCATACGAAAATAGTTGTCAAAATATTAATGTCACAGAGTATTCCGTTGCGGACCATAAAATGGCGTCATACAAGTACACTTGACAAATATTAATATGTGGCTCTTAGTATAACAAATATTAGTTGTCAGACGCCTCCACAAACCCATATATCTTTCCGTAATATATTAGCAGATGGTAAGTGATGATACCGTCTAAGATGTTACTTCACTAACTTCATAAAAGATAATTCACTTCGCAATGGTACTTGAGGGCTAGTCTTCTATGCTGGTAGCATACTAACTACCAAAACCCGAAGTATGCCACCCGAACAAAGACCAGACCAGACCTAAACATAGTAATCAAGTCTGGTACCAGCGATGCCATAAAGCCTGTCTGTCGTTTATAAAAAACACATACAACCACTTTGAAAGTTCAACTTACACAAGTGTTAAGTGAAAAACATAAGACTCACCATTTTTATAGGAACTGTGCGATAGCGATAAACTTTTACACCAACCCAGTGTGGCATTCCCATCAATGGTTCCTATTTCCTTTTTACTTATATAGCTTCTCAATTGATTCAAGAGCTCTAACGTTTTACAATTTATTTCTTCTATTTGAGTGTCTTTTACATCAATAGAATACTCCAGCGAAAGGCCGCAGTCGAAGTTATTTCTTTCATTATCATCAGCAATAACTCCTCTATTATCATAATTGGCAAAATCATGCGTCTCCCTATCATCAACAACAGTAGTTACTTTATCATTCTCTATACTGTTAACAGTTTGTTTAGAATCAATCGCCTCTGAATTATTTATTACATTTATATTAGGTCTTTTGTTTATTACAAACGCTATCTGATTTATTGCACTGTTAAAATTTTCAGAAATTAGTTCATTCCTGTTTTCTTTTATGTCATCGGAAATTGTTTCGTGATTATTTTCCAAATCATTTTGTATTGAGTCAAATGTTTGTGTAAAACGTAAACCTTGAAGGTCTTTATGTGTTATAATTTGATTAGAGTTATTGCCTGCAGTAGATTTGCGAAGTAAATTCTTATTATAAACTACATCTTCCTGACTTTGGCTATAATGCGTGTCATTTGTTAACTCATGCAGTGTATATATTATAGTGTTTTGAGAATCCATATCTTTATCTTTACTGTTTTCTACTTCGTTGTCGCTTTCATAGAAAGTTACATCAGAGTCTTGCGTATTCATATTTTTACTATTATTACTCTCCCATAATGTTGTGTCATCTTTATCTTTGTTTTTTTGTATGGAGTTTTGTGATTCTTCAAAGAACGTTGTTTGGGTGGTATTGTTACGTGATTTATCCAGTAATTTCTTTAAATTTTGAAAGAAAAATGATCAATTTTCTTTTATAAAAGGTTTTTTAATGGTAACTATTTAATATTTCAAACTAAAGACTGACTTAGAAAACACTAAAATACGATTAAATGATTTAAATAAGACCTTCAAAGAAGAGTTTAAACTTAAATTTCCAAATGATGTTTTGTATTTTAAACTTTACATAGGCATATTTTGTTAATTGTGTGGAATCATATACACCCGATTGACTTAGCAAAATGAATTATCTTACTATGTAGAGATAGATGATTACTCAGAATGACTTATCCCTATTCTCTTGAGACTCAATTACTCAATAATATAACTCAATGTTCAAGATATGCTTTCAATAAGTTTTACCATCTTGTCTGGATTATCTTCTATGTCAGCCGAGGTGTTCAGAATATCCCATAAAGGAGCCACGTAATTTTTCTCATCCCCTGTATCTTTTACAACACCAAAGTCCATTTTGACTAATGGACTGTGTGACTCAAATTCTTTTAATATTGTGATGCTGTCATTATCATTTAAAACATCTTCAGGTATATTACAATCGTCTATGGATAAGTCAATACCAACGTTATCGTTTATTTCTTTATTCATAATTTCCTTTTTTAATTGGTCTATATATGTTTCGTAAGTTATGCCATTTGGTTTTGTGTTGATAACACTCAAAGCAACACCCAAACGATATTTTTGTATTATATAATTCTCTAAAAATAGAAATTATTAATTAAGACAATCCTTAGCGTTACATAGTCCAAGAATACAAAATGTATTTACGGGTATATATTTTTTTGCTGATAGATTAGAGCTTGGCTGTAATAACACCTGATGGTAAATGATGATACAACTAAGACGGTAGCGCACTGACCTAGTAAGAGTAGATACAGATACAGATTCATCCTGATCAACATATATATAACCTTAAGCATTTCATGTACAGTATTGTGGTATTTTTACACCGTATAATTTAAAAGAGTTTTTGTTTAAAGATATTGTAAAACAATCTATTATATCTATAACTCTCACTCTATAACTTGAAAACGATTATATCGATTTTTAAATATCCTTCTATTACTTTATTTACTTCTGGTAAATGGTTCTAAAGGAAAAAAAATAGTAATCGCTGCATTTTGAATGAATTTTGCAATTTTTTAAGAAACAAATAAAGTTATTTATTTAATGAATTTCACTACAATGGAACTAGTTTACTTAAAGATTGGATATATTTACTTATATTACACTTTACATTAGACGAAGTAGATATAATAAAAAAAACAAAGCTTACTGTAATCACTAACATCCATATTTATTTTAATTAATTTTTGTATAATAAATGTTTAAAAAATTCGCGAACGTTATGTATTTAAAAAAAAATCCATTCAAAAGGCAGAGGTTTAATATCATCAGCCTGACCTACAGTTTGATACTTTAGTATTTTTTTTAATAGCAAAGATTCAGACCTTGCAGCCTTATTCTGGACTCTTAAAATTAGATAGACCGAATATATTTATTAATTCCATTTTAATTATCTGTTATTAAAATACATAAACAAACTATGTTATTACGTGAATAAATAAGGTGTTAAATAAAAATAAAAATTCATAAATAACCGTTTATTTCTTACATCACATTCACAAATAAAAAGATTATATAAATATGCTATGAAACAATGAAAGTTGTCGCAGAAATATGTGATGCCAAAAATGGGTCCACCGCGCAGGAGTTATTAGGATTTTACCCCAACGCTGGGTTTCAACGGGATAAACACAAACAAATAAAACTGTTAAAATAAGAAAAATCTATATATAATTAATAACTAAATAAAATGTCTGTGACAACTATTAGTTAACCTATTCGGCAGTCTCCACAAGTGATAGATACTCAAGTTGGTATTAGTATTGCCACAATTATACCTTTATTTTAATGATTTACCTGCAAATTCCACATTTATTTATTCACATATTTAATAACATATCATTATAAAGTTATTATGTGTAATAAAACTATCTACTCAGAATATTTTCGTTTTAACGTTTTTTAAGTGTTTTTTTACGTCAATTTTATTTAAAGTTTTTATAATTTCGTTTATTTGATACCTATACAGGCAAAAGTTTTATACCATACAGTCTCAGATTTGTAGATTAATTACAATATTTATATTCTGTGGCAATACTGGGTTAAATACACAGTATCTCTACTTAATCTGTAGTTACATATACAATTGTTGGAGCTAGTGCTGGGTAGGATGATGTGCATATGGGTTTGTAATAGTAGCCTCTATTTCGCACTGAGCCAGTACTATTTTGGGAAGGTCGTGGTTTTGTTTCGATTTTAGCCTTTTTTTTTTAAATAAGTGTAGATAAAAAGAATCTTAATATATTTTATTTACTTCTTTTGGCGCGTTAGGATTTTAGTTTTTGAAAAGATTTTTCTCTTGTGACGCCAAAGAAGTATAACTTCTAACGCGTGTAGATACACACTTTTTAAAATTACTTCATTATTTTGAAATTAGTCTCTTAATGTTATTGTAACTGTAATGCTCTCAATATTTTTCAAATCAAAGCGAGAAGGTTTTATATACTCTATAGTATAATTTACTGGAGCAGAATACCAGGAAAATTAGAAGTAGTACAAAATGTAATTTTGAAGCATACATACATTTGACATTTTGTACGGGACAAAAGTAAGACTTGATGTATGTTCTACGCAACACTAGTCTACCCATCACTAGGCCTATGCCATTGTGGCATACACACTTTCATAAAATGTTACATTTTTATAACGTTTCAAATGGCTTTGTACACGATTTTATTCGGTATAAGTATATTTATGATAGCATTAGTAATGACAATTATAAAGAAAATGTATTTTCATTGGAAGAAAGAGCATAAAATCGAAAGAATGACATTTACAACAGTTGAAAGGCCCGGTAACATGGTCTCATATTTAATTTTATTATAGTAAAGTCGTGTTTTCATACCTTATCTATAGAGATTGTTGTACGTGAATACGACTAGTAACGGGGTTTCCCCTCCACAGCCCGCGATGTGTTACAGCCCTTAGTTAGCGTAATAAATTCTTTGGGCCTTTAGCTGTCCAATGGTGTAATTGTATTTCGGATGGAGGTGATGGTTATTTAGCTACAACAGCAAACTGTATTCCCCGATTTTTTTATCATTCATTATTTTGGATGCCATTTTAAAGATATTGAACCATAAAAATGCTGTAAAGCCTACTTGAATGGTAATTTTTGAATTTGAATATATAGATAGTATTAAAATCATGGTTTCAGCTGTCAGTATAATGATTAGTATGGATAAATGTTTGTTGCGAAGGCGGCGCTACGCGGCCGAGATAGACGTATATGACGTCATCAGCAAAAGCGATATCAGCCTTACGAAGAACTTCGACAACTTGTACAATAAACTCGACAATAATTAATCCCGTTTGAGCAACTGTACACGAAATTAAGCTTAAAAAGCACAAATTATTATCACACCTTTTAAATTTTATAAAGCCTATAATCTACAACGAAATAAATACTTTTAAATATGTTTAATTTCATTCCATCGTTGTTTATAAAACAATCTCGTGTCACTATGTTTGTCGCCAATTAACTTCGAAACTACTTCAATTATTATGAAGTTATAAAGTAAAACTTCTTAACACTTGAGGAGCTAGTGAATGCGTGATGAGAGCATTATGAAAAGTGTGATCAGGTGTGGCGAATGGAAGTTGAGAGTGAGATATGTATACTAAAATCTGCCTCATTAGTCAGTCTAGTAGTTAGCATGTTCGACTATAGACATGAGACTCTGGGTTCGAATCCCGGGTCGGGTCATTTCAAATATCAATATTGAGTTTTCTATTAAGATTTTCTCATTATTTGCCCAAAGTTGGGAAGTTGGCGGTGATGTGATCTACCCCCGTGCCTCGGAGAGCACGTTAAGCCGTCTGTCCCCTGATCTCTGTCCGCGAATGTCAGATTACCTCTCCGCGAGTCACATTGGACTATGAGAGTGAAGGAATAAAGAGTGCACTTGTGTACTATGCCTAGAGCAGCGTGCCTTTTTATATAAATTAAAAAAAATAAAAATGTTAATCTTTACATACATTTGCAAGAACAACACTCCATGTCTGATAAAAAAAAATAAACGTAAGATGAGAGGGAGATAAAAGTTAGAAAGAGAAAATATATACACTGACCATAATGAAACTAAGTATTTGTTAAAAAACAATAATGTGTTTATGTATTTTTTAATGTACAGGTTAGCTTCATTTTATAAATTACCTCATACAAAGCCCGGCATGTGTTGCAATAACACAATGTTATCGAAGTAAAACTTTTTAACGCACACTTGACCTGGGGAATAAGCTGGTGACCAGAGGGTTACGAAAAATATGTTAATAATCAGATTAAAACATCAGTGTTTTTTTTAAACTTTATTTCCTCATTAAAGTTAAGATTCATCGCTATCTAACATCTTCATTCTACGTTGATTGTGAAAGCATTGTGTACCATAGACACTGTTGATTTTTTTTATATCTATATTTGACAGTAGCTGTTCGTTTTGGCCGAGGGATTTCATTATAGATCCATCCGGGTCCTGTGAAATAACCAATTCAACATTCAACCAGTATATATCTATAGATATATTAATATCTTATATAGTTATAAACAAAAAAATATTTTTATATATTATACTCTGTTGCCTTATAATTTATTTAAGTCTGCTTCTTTACATAATAAGGTTATCTGGAAGCGATTGCTTGTAGCAATAAGACCGCCTTTGCACTCTATAATTATAGTAATAAGTATCTTAGTTAATGTCTTTTTTTTATTTTGTGTGCAATAAAGTGTTTTCTCTCTCTCTCTCAACCAGGGTCACCCCTAGGTCACAAGAGGAAACTGGCAATTCAAATCGTTTAGAAGTTACTTGTCTATGAAACATGTAAAGGGAATTATCTATATGTTAATGAGCCAAATTAAATTTCCCACACTTATCCTTACTTCCTTACTAATATTATCAATGCGAAAGTTACACAGTAGTCTAAAGCCTGAGAAAGGACATTGGCTACTTTTTAATGGGGGAAAAAAGGGTTGTAATGGATGGAAGTATCTAAGTAGATTGGATACATATATATATATATGTCGGAGAATAGGAGAGAACGGAAAAGCATAGAGCACAGGGGCGTAGGGTTCTCCGCCGACATCGTCATTAATGGGATCCATAATTTAATTTCTTATACCGTGGGCGATCGTGGGTAATGTTGGTGCAATCAAACACTTTATTAATTAACTCGGATTATAATGTTCAATCACTTAATGTTTCCGATATGAATTTACACAGTCATTAACACTAATAGCTAGGAACGCGACTGTTTCAATAGTCGACCACTTCGGCCGACCGCGACTCGAGAACTGCCGAGAGACACGCCGGACTGCCACTAATTGACTCTGCCTCAACGCCGATTATATATGTGTATGTATATTTTAGTTATGTATTGTAACTTATTTATTATTAGTATGTATGATCTCTTTATGCACCACCCAGCTACTTTTGTACAATTTCCTTCTCCTGAAGGTTGTCTGGAAGAAATCGCTGACTAGTGATGAGACCGCCTTTTGTACAATTATTTGTATAAGCCTCGTGCATTCATAATTTGTTATTATGTTTTTAAGGTGTACAATAAAGAGTATTATTATTATTATTATATAAAACTTTTAGTTTAGGTTGTAAAATAACAATCCTTATTCTTAAAGTATTTATACGTATGTCTTATTTGTGAAAATAAAACCACGCGGACGAAGTCTCGGGCACAGCTAGTAGTTTATATAGAGAAGGACAATATTAAAAAAAAAATAGTTTAAATTAATAAAGGTAAAACGTACAACTGATCAAGAAAGTGTTTTTTTTTAGTCTTGTTTATATTTATACAAATCTAAAACTGAACTGAACTTGACATTTACGAATTGTTAATTAAACTGACACATGTTATTTGTATAAACTACATAACCTTCAAATGAATCAGCATAAAAACGATGCACATCTTCGTGACGCTTATTACGCGTTTCATCGGTAAACATTTTACCCTCATGCGCGTTTCACTTTCACTTCAAAATCTCTACACAGTATTCCGTACGTGAAAAGACTGTGACTGCCTCATTGGTTCGAGTCCAGGGTTGGGTGAATTCAAATTGGGTGAGTTTTTAGTTAAGAAATTGTCAGTATTAGCCCTGTGTTGTGTAGTTGGCTGTCAGTCCTGCACCTGATCTTTCACCAATTGGATTTCGTGTCAGATTGCCCTTACATCCCACTATGAGAGTGAAGGAATAGACAGTGCACTGTGCCTGCCAACCCGCAGAGAAGTAGCGTGGTGGCTTTATGTTCTAAAAACCCTCTCTCCTACGAAAGAAGCCTTTATCCAACAGTGGAACGTAAATGGATTGCTACTTACATTACCCAAGAAGTCCTCAACGGGACCGTATTAACGTGCCTCTGCTGTCTGTCTGTTTGTCACAGGACTGTATTTTTTGAAAGGTAACAGGTAGACATTTTCTTTTATTTTTCCATTAAAATAAGTAACGATTCGTTTTTGTTTGTAATTTTTTTATGGAGTTGGTACAGTCGACTTTTCTTCGGTATATATTTACCTGGTCCTTGTAAGTAGCGACAGCAGATATGCCAGTTTTGCCAACCTTCCTCCAGAACTGCCAAGCGGGGTGGGTAGCGCTCGTATAGTCATATGGCAAATCAAGGGTGGCATCCGATCGAATCTTCTCGAAATGATGCAGTTTATCTAAAAAAAAAACATTCCTTACTTCCGTTCCGTATCCGTTTGTTATATTAACTAGTATTCGTTTACCTGGTCGGATGTGTCGATTGTGGACCCTTACAAATTTGTCCCGATCGTGACGTGAGACCTCGAAATAAAACCCCAACATCGCCATCACCATCATAGCAGTGTGCTGTCGGTGTTGCCCGCCTTCGAAAAGCTCTATACAGCCGAAATTCTAAAATCACAAACGATAACCAGAGGTCGATAACCAGTGGCCCTTAAGCCACTATGGTGCGGCCTGCAGGCATACAAAGGATAATAAATGATTATGGAAAAAATACGAACAGGTAGTTTTGTCTAAAAGAATTAATGTTTATATCACCAATATGCCCATAATATTTGTGACTCGCACCAATAAGCTCATAACATTTGTGAGCGTCACCAATATCTTTATAACATTTGTCTCTCGCACCAATATGCTCATAACGTTTGTGACTCGCATCAATATGCTCATAACGTTTGTGACTCGCACCAATATGCTCATAACATTTCTGACTCGCACCAATGTCCTCATAACATTTGTGACTCGCACCAATATGCTCATAACATTTCTGGCCCGCACCAGTATGCTCATAACATTTCTGACTCGCACCAATATGCTCATAACATTACTGACTCGCACCAATATGCTCATAACATTTGTAACCCGCACTAATATGCTCATTACATTTCTGACTCGCATCAATATACTCATAACGTTTGTGACTCGCACCAATATGCTCATAACATTTCTGACTCGCACCAATGTCCTCACAACATTTGTGACTCGCACCAATGTGATCATAACATTTCTGACTCGCATCAATATGCTCATAACGTTTGTGACTCGCACCAATATGCTCATAACATTTCTGACTCGCACCAATGTCCTCATAACATTTGTGACTCGCAACAATATGCTCATAACATTTGTGATTTGCACCAATATGCTCATAACATTTCTGACTCGCACCAATATGCTCATAACATTTGTGACTCGCACCAATGTCCTCATAACATTTGTGACTCGCAACAATATGCTCATAAAATTTGTGATTTGCAACAATATGCTCATAACATTTGTGACTCGCACCAGTATTCTCATAACATTTGTAACCTGCTGCAACCCGTAATTTAGTCAGTGAAATAGCATGGAGCTGAGCGAGGTGCTCTAAATGAAATAAATTAATGTTATATTGTAATGATGGTGGCCCCATGTCAGAAAAGGGTCAGAAGGAACCCTGGTGACTAGGTTTTATGACATTAAATAACATCATCAGTCTTACATTGAAATAAGGATTCAAGTTAAAAGTTTTTTCAGGTAGCATAAAGAATTTTTGAAATTGATTATACATATTATTGCTTAAATTTGATCACATCTGATGGTAAATGATGATAAAAATTTACGATGAAGGTGTGATAATCTGGTAAGAGGTAATTTATCGCTTATAGTTTCTTTAGCAGCAAGTGTTTTGTGGAGTGAGGTTTCTAGCCACTACCGAAGCCTATTTTTTCCGCTGGGAAATGCATTTGCGCACCCCTGCCACGAGGCAGGGAGTGTGGGGCTCACCGGCAAGGCCAGAATACCCACTAAAACCCAGCGACACCCTCCTCACCATGAATTGGGAGTGTCAGAGGCTCCTTTGCGCATTCACTCTGAGACTCCCGGATGAACCCACTGAGGATGTTCAACGAGGAGACAAGAGGCGTTCGTAAAGACGCCTCCTGCCATCCAGTCTCCTCCATCTTAGGGGAGCAGCATCTGCTGCAGCTTCTCGTACTCACTCCATTGCCTCCTTCAGAGAAATGACGGCTTCGCAGAAAGAGGCAACTGTATTCCATCCTATCTCACTGTCAAACATAGCACCCACTATATTTGGCAGTGAGAGATCCGCTCCGATGAGGGACACCAGAGTATGTCGCTGTGGTCCCCAAGCCGGACATTCTGCTACAGTGTGGGCCGCCGTATCGACAGGAGCACTGCATTGATGGCAGATAGAGGACTCTTCCCGTCGTGCTATCTGATGCAAGTACTTTCCGAAACATCCGTGTCCGGTCAGTACTTGCACCAGCCCAAAGGTAAGCGATCCGTGCTAACAATGGTTAGCTAAACCATTGTTCGACGCAAGGACGAATCGCCTCCACCGTGACCACACCCGCACTTGCAGACTCGAGATGCTCCTTCCAAGGTTGAATTATGATCGTCAATTTCGAGACGGTCACCTTCAGACCTTACGGCAATCCTGCACTGGTAAGTTGCATTAGAAGCAGTGCAGACTCAGACAAATTAATAATGCAATTGACTAAATTTGTCCAGCGAGAACTTCGAACCTCTGCTATCAATATACCGATACACAGGTTACTACAAGATGATTGGTACCCGTGGGAATTTGAGAAAATCCCTTCTTAATAAATGCCTACATCGTATTTTTTTCTATATTTGTAAAAAAATATATTTGGGTGTATTATTTTAGATAAAACGTGAACGAACAGTTAGTCAGCCGTTGGATAAAGATATTAACTAAAACACATTAAAGTTTCTTAATGAATTTATTTTATAAAAGCCATTCAATGAGGTAGTTGTCATCCTAAAAAATACAATAACGACACATAAGTAATAAAATGTCTTATTCGTTGTTTATTTGCTTTAGTTTTTCATCAATCGTCGGGTTTCTGCATTATCCAATATCAATCATACGAATATAATTAAAAGCTGAAATAATCATTTAAATAATTACTAGCAATAATAGCAAGAAATGTTTATTTGTAACATAATCAGAATATTAAGTAGCATATAATATGCCTTGTAACATCAGCCAACTATTACAAAACTAACAGACAGACACTTAGGTCTTAGTCGATTAATTTCAGATATTATCACATTTTTGTGCTAGATTGTGCTATTTATTACATATTGTAAAAATCAGTACTAGCATTTACCTTCACGTAATAAATTCCATTTTAATATTGAGAAAAATTACAAAGCAAATACTTACCCATTCCATTTTAACAAAATCGAGTGTTTAAGTCTCTCCTATTTCTTCTATGGTTGCAGATTGCTCGTTTAACTCAAACTCCCTCGTGTCACTTCTCTGCCTCTTGGCTTTATTCGCTGCATGATCTATTTTTCTAATATCAGTCGACCAGCGTCGGAGTAATTCTGACATTTTCCTTTCATACTCCTCTCTCAAACAATCGGGATTATCTTCAAGCCATGATATTGCATTTTTACATTCACCAATCATACCAGCGCATTCCTCTCCGCTCAATTCTTCCAAATTCTCAACAATAGACCTCTTCACGTTATATATGTAAGTCTCCAATTGGTTTCTCACTTCTAATCGTAGTCTATTCTCTTCATCTTCCTCCCGAAACTTCTCCGCGTTCACTATCATACGACTAACATCTTGCTGCGACGTTCTAGTCACCTTATCGATGGTTATACCTTCGCTGTTTCCAGTACTCTTGTCTCGAGCAGATACAGTTAAAATGCCATTCGCATCTACATCAAATATGATGTCAATTTTAGCTATACCTCTGGGAACAGGCGGAATGTTTTTTAACTCGAAGACCCCCAATAAATTATTATTTTTCGTTAAACTTCTCTCGCCTTCGAATACCTCAATGGTCATACTACTCTGATAGTCTTCTAAGGTAGTTAGTTCTTTAACTTTCTTGCAAGGTATAGGTGTATTACGTTCGACTACTTTAAACATTATACCTCTAGCGGTTTCCACACCCAGCGACAACGGTACGACGTCGACTAGTAACAAATCTTTTATTTTATTATTGACTTCACCAGACATAAATGCCGCTTGGATGGCTGCGCCACAAGCTATTGCTTCGTCTGGATTAAGAGAACACACGATAACTTTTCTACAAAAGAAATCTCCAAGCATTCTTTTAATTTTAGGTATCCTTGTACTGCCACCGACCAAAACAACGTCGTGTATATCTTTTTTCTTCATACTGGCATCTACTAATGCACGTTCAACATATTTAAGCGTGTCATTAAACAAATCAGAGCAAAGCTGTTCGAATAAGGTGCGAGAAACTCTTGCAGTGTAATTAATTGAATCTTTCAGACACTCTATTTGAATAACGGCTTCCATTGAAGATGTTAAACATCGTTTCGCTTTTTCAGCGGCAGCTTTCATTCGTCTTAATGATCGGGCGCTTTTCACTTCCATACCGTAGCGTTTTCTGAAATCCGTAGTGAAATAGGCAACCAAACGGCTATCAAAATCTTCACCACCTAGCCTAGAGTTCCCAGCAGTTGCTTTAACTTCGTAAATCGAGCTGTTCCCAATACTCAACACGGACACATCGAAAGTGCCACCACCTAAATCGTAAATTAAAACATTCCGGTGCTCTTTTAAGTTCTCGCTCAGTCCATAAGCAAGAGCTGCGGCTGTCGGCTCGTTAATTATCCTCACGATATCTAAACCTGCAATACTCCCAGCTAATCTGGTCGCTTGGCGCTGTGAATCATTGAAATAAGCGGGCACCGTCACGACAGCCCTATCGACCTTACAACCTAAATACTCCTCTGCTAACTCCTTCATCCTGAAAATTAGCATGGCACTTAATTCCTCGGGCGCAAAACATCTTTTTTTGCTCTTATAATTAACAATGATCTTTGGTTTACCGTTGTCGTTGATCACCGTAAATGGCAAATGGCGCAAGTCCATTTGCAAGCCGACGTCGTCGAAAGAACGCCCCATCAATCTTTTTGTACCAAAAATCGTGTTTGTTGCATTGACAGATGCTTGATTTTTAGCAGATTCGCCAATTAAACGTTCACGCGACGTAAACGCGATGTATGAAGGCGTATTTCTGTTTCCCTGCTCGTTTGGGATCACTTCTACACTGTTATTGCGCCATACAGCGACACAAGAGCACGTAGTTCCTAAGTCGATACCAATACCGACCATTTTGTTACAAATAAGTAGAGTTTACTGCTTTCGATATTCAGAAAAGTTGAAATGGTCGCGCGCTTTTATATACCCTTTGCAGCCAATGGAGAACGTTCTAGAGACCGGCCAACAGCCAATCAGATGCCAGTACCATTAGAAATTTCTAGAACAATGTTGCCACGCTTTGGACAAATTTGAACTTGAGTGTTTGTTTAATTTTCTTTTAAAATTGAATTCGAAATATTTCTATAATTTTTTATAAGTTGCAACACCAATATTAATGATTAGATATTGATTTTACTAATGATAGAAAAAAATTAAAATTATGCGGGATAAGAAATTTTAATTTCTTTTACACATTTTATTCCATTGCATATATTGTTAATTATAAATATTTTCTCTATAAATTCTTATTTTTTATAGAATGTTAACAACTTCTATTTACTTCTTAATTGAAATGTAGTGTGAGTAAAAATTCAGATATGCAACATATTTTATAAAAAAAATGTTGGATCTGCTCCTACTTGGGGCATATGATGATTTATATAGAATTTAATTTTAATTAATTAAAAGTTATTGCGGTTTTTTTTAAAATTGAAAGATCGCTAAGTATACGTTTTACTGTCAAATAAGTTACATAAACATTAAATATGGCACCGAAGTTTTTAGACGCACATTTCAAACGAATTAGCGTGAGGCAGCTAGTTGCTTTGTAGTTTTAACAATACACAGACCTTCACATTTTTCGAAAACCTTATTAAAAATTGTTAAAGTAGATAAAAACTACAGAAAACGTACAAGGAATATGTATAAACACTTTACACAAATCTGGGGACTGTTTTAAAATATGGCAACAATAACCAAATGAACATGCCTGACGTACACTGAAGCCGTCTCTTTCCAACCAAAGATTCATATTTATCTGAACCGCTGTTTTTATGAAGTAAAAGGTCTTTAAAGATTTAATGTGATTATTTTGGGATCTGTAAATATTTTACGACTTTAATTAAGGCTTTTTTACATCACTTAATTGAAATTAATCAAATCTGTGGAACATTCTAGAAGCTTTTTGTTGAGAATCACGCGAAATCGTTATATTTCAAAGTTTCTTCGCAAGCACCAATCGAATGTTCTCGAAAGAGGTATATTAAGGTACTACTACAACTGCAATACTAAGATCTCAAACACCAATTGAATATTCGAGAATAAAGTGTAGCTTCAGTATGTAAGTTAAATTTTGTTAATATGTGTGCAATAAAGTGTTTCTGTCTATATATCCATCCATTCATCCACTCATCCATCTACCCTTCCATCCAGCCATTTAGGAGTTCAGTGACATAACAATTATACATAAATATAAGGGTGTAATTATATAATATTCTTAGGTCATAGTTTCTTATCACTTTTCCTCGAATAAGTTTCTCAATTTTGTTTAACTGGTATATATTTTAACAAAGCTTTTATAATGATAGGTAAAGTGATTACTTATTAAATACTTTAATGGGCATTATACAAGTACACTCTTAGAAACTTCTGTTATAATAGGATTATGCTTATATCTCCTTCTTTTGAATACGTATTTATAAGATTGTAAATAACGTAACGGAATCATTGAACTCAATTTTTAAGTACTACTTAAACCAAAGGGGGTTAAGAGGAATGAGGTTTCCAAAACATTGCATTTTAAACGACAACGTATCGGCAGTTCTAGTAGTCTAATCGTATGATCGTTTGGCAATTTATTTGTATATTTTTTTTAATATTAAAGATCCTGCAGTTTGAGTGCCTTTTTGTACAGTGTTTGAGTTTCCCGTAGGTGGTGTATAAATGTAGGAGTGGCTCAAGATCGTGTAGTTACATCGACTTACTCATTTTTTCAAGTAAGCGAAACATATATTGAAGCAAGTCAAAATTATTGCCGAATTTCATTACACTTTGCCGTTTAAATTCTACAATGTAGTAGTTCAGTACAAATAGGTGGCTTTTATTTCAAAATCTTTGAAGCCATGTCCTACCCAACATGTGGTAGTTGCGGTAATTAATGTAAACGTAATATTTACCTGTCTCCCCCCCACTCTTCCTGTGACGTAATCCGGACTGGCATCAAGAACGAGATAGTCGGTGTGCTTCCGTCCCTCTCTTTCCGAGACTTCTTCGATCCTCACACACGTCTTTCTCTTCAGCATATTATTGACAGCCGCCAGACGTGTACGCAAGTTTTGTATGTTATCTTTTAAATCAAAATATTATGATTTTCAAAATACAAATACTCTCTGATTCTCGAACAGAGGTGAACTACTCTGTAGTCGGGGAGTTTGTCACAAGCGAAACGATAAAAAAGCTAATGATGTTTGTGAATGGTTGTCACGTATATATGTACTAGCTGAACCCGCGACTTCCTCTGCGTGGAGTGGTTTTTGGATAGCGTTTTTATTAATTTAAGCAAATTGATTTAACAATTAAGAAAAATACGTATAAATACTATTTGCTGTGTATTACTGCAAAGAGCTTATAGTCCTTTTTCAGGCTCTAGATTATCGGTGAACTAAACTTCGCTGTTGATAATTAGCAACATTCCAAGAAAATATTTTAGATTTAAGGAAAATTGGGGGTGGAATTTCCTAAAATTTACTTTAGATAGTTTCCCATATGTCAAAAAAAAATTCTGACCAAGTTTTACATACCATATAGTTTGTTATTGTCTAGTTTGAATTGTTTTTGACACCCCCGCAACCCCCCTTGCGGGTGGAATTTAGTAAAATCCGTTCATAGCTGACCTTATCTCAGCAAAAGGACTATTCCTATAAGATTTCAAGTCTCTACGCCTTATGGTTCCAGGGATATCGCGATGAGTAATGACTCATTTATTGAGATACCTGGATATCTCTTATATATCAAATATGATCAACAAAAGTTGTTTTTCTCATCACTGTTTAAACCCCACTAGCTTAACCTGATATTATTCAGAAACTTCAGCTGGTTTTGAATATTAAGAGATCAAACAAAATTAGGGATATGCTTCTCGTGTTACATCACCCGTTTTTCAATGGAAATACAGTAGTAACCAGTCCATCTATCCCGGAGCTTACGGGGCACAAACAGACTAACAAAAATTCTTAAAATGCATTTGGTAATAAAACCGTGACTTTATCACGCTACATTTTTACAAGTTTCCCAAACATCTTAACTGACAAAACTAAAAGAAAATAACTGAGTAAAGATAAATAAAGGTGCAAACAAGTTTTGACGTGAATACGTCTTTAAAATCGCATACATGGGGAGAGAATTGAAAAAAACGAATGATAATAAAATCGTGAGATACTGTTTGGTGTTGTAGCTACATATCTATCACCTCCATCCGAAATTCAATCACAATGGATAGCCAAAGGATCGAATAATTTATTACGCTAAGAGGGGAAAGGGGGAGTCCCTGTTACGAGACGTATTCACGTACAACAAACGGCTATGTCCATAACACAGACACACGACATTATTTTGAGTGTGCATTATTGTGTATGTTAAAATATTAATTCCGAGTATAAGTAGTCCTCAGATTTATTTTTGCCGATCTCTTTCAGTTAATAGATATTACGAAATAATATAGATACTTTACCACAACATTCAAAAGACCGTTGAAATAAAGGAAATTTAGATAAAGTGTTACATAAACACAAGGAGGGAATGAAGTTTCTTAAGTTATATATATTTTATGTTGTTAACAAAAACATAATGATCTCGTCGTCGTCATCTCTCTCTCTTTCATAAATCACACAATATGGATGCGCAAAAGTACTAGGTGGCGCGTGTTTGTGCACTTCCCTAAATCCTCAGTCGAATTCATCCTTTCATTCATAAACAGCTGAACCCCTGGTACCTTAATTCATGGATGAAGAGGGAAGAGGTTCCGCTGGGTTTTAGTGGGTATTGCGATCCCTCCTCCCTCGCCGAGGTCTAATCTTGATCTATGGGTCATTCCCAGCGAAAAAATATAAATGCCTACAAAAAAGTGTCGGTAGGATACATTTTTAATTTAGGCCACACCAGCCGAAGTCAATGCACTTACAATTAGTGTCTTGTGTGATAACATATCTAACGATTCCATCACGCCATATTCTCTCTGCGTAAAACTCCTTGTTCCCTTTGGAGAGTGGCACCGTTTCCGGCACAGCCAAATTCTGTCTATCTTTCTTCACCTTGGGCCTTTTCTTTTGAGGTCTAAAAGTAAATACATTGAATCGAATATATACATGGAATATTTGCCTACGAATTTTAGTATGAAGATGTGAAGAGAGAACAGTGACTTATAACTCATTTTATATGAAAGATAAATAAGTTTCACTGGAACCTATTAATAAGGTGATGACCAAACTTTGTCTCGTAAACCCCCGGCAGTGACTAATATAAACCCTCTTTTTACATTTTGTAACAAACTCATTGAGTTTGACTGTCCTTTAACTGATTTTGAACTATTATATATGCAATAGTAAAGAGTCAGTCATTTTTTTAAATATTTTGTATTAGAACTAAGTCACAACTGACCAATATCGTGATTTTGTTAATGGAACTTCAAAACCAAATTCGCGACACACTTAAATAACCTCATATATCCTTATTAATGAATATTCAAAAAGTTCATCATCCTTAAGATGCGTTAGGGGTGAACAAACCCTTTTCCAGTCACATGGACCACTTGTAGGCTACCATAGATCCCTAGGGGTCAATGGAGACTAGTTTAGGTAACATGAAATCAAAATCAAAATATTCTTTATTCAAGTAGGCTCAAAAAGCACTTTTGAATCGTCAGTAGCCTCCCCGTTGGTAACAAAACTACCAACGGTTCGGAAAGTTGATTCCGCTGAGAAGAAACCGGCAAGAAACTCATCGGTTGCTCCTATAAACGTAGTTTTTGTACATTACAATGTGTTTAGCTTTCATGTGCAACTGGAATCAAGTACATACATCTTTGTCGCTTAAATAATCGTCAACATTATAATATGCTTTTTATATTAGGACATTTTTAAAACTGATTCGCTTAACCTGACAAATGATTTCTGAACCTTCTTCACTCTAAACAATGGGATTTTAAGGTTATTCCTAAGAAGACTGTAGACGTAACTTTTTTTAATGGGCTACATACATACATACATACATAGCATCACGCCTCATTCCCATAGGGGTAGGCAGAGACAACATCCTTCCACTTGCCACGATCCTTGCATATCTCCTTCGCTTCTTTCATTCTCATTAAACCTTTCATACAAGTTCGTCGGTTTAGAGTACTCTTGACCTGGCCGTTATTTAAAATGTCCTGGATTTGGTCCAGGAACGTTCGCCTTGGTCTTCCCCTTCCAACTTTCGCATTCACTCTTGACTCATAAATCCTTTTTGTCAGTCTCCTTTCATTCATTCTCTTTCTTCTTCTTTAATGGGCTATCTTCTATATATATATTTTTAGGGACTTCTTTTGCATTTGGCAAAGTGAATTCAACACACATAGTCTTTGCCGAGTTTAATATGAAATTATTAACAAAAAAAATTAAAAAAAAAAGTACCACCTTCAAAACAGACTTACAAATATATTAATATGCTATGCTATGCTAATGCAGCAACAAACGTAAGCTCATTGCTATTTGATTACAGGCACTTATATTTTCTGCGTTAAACCGCACCCTTACTGTAAGCTATTGAGGAGATCCATTGATCTTCATATTTAAGTACGACTAGCAGTTGACCATACCGAAGTTACGGTAAGCAACTCAAATATCGGGATAGCCTATAGAAGATTCTGTCGAGTATCGTCACTTTTTCATGGAATCCATCATCAGAACCTAACCAAACTATCACAAAACAACCCTTGAAGTATATCCTTTCCAATAAAAAAAGAATCATCGAAATCGGTTGGCGTGATCTAGAGTTATTCGTCCATTCGTCGCGCACATGCTTAGTGCAAATTTAACACTGATCCGGTTTTCTCATGGATGCCATCATCAGAACTGGATTTTAAAAAAATGGGACCCTATGACGAGCACCACCTTTCATTTAACACCTTTCATTTTACTATTTACATCTTCATAATTTTTACCTTTCGACACTTTAAACAGCAAAGAAGTATCGTCATCAAATAGGACTGTATCACATTTGTCTTTCACATGGTATGCTTAATCATTTATATATATTAAGAGCAAAAAAGGGCCAAGTTTTGATCCTTGTGGGACACCCATTTTTACAGGTGATCCTAACGACCACATCGATCCAGTACTTCAGGAAATATTTATTCACGTACATAATTACATATATATAACATTATATCATATTTATTTCTATATGAAGGTAAGGCAGAAATGATATTATCCAAGCATAATATACCTCTCAACTTGCTCCTTTTTTCTCTCTCTTTCTCTATGTCTTTCGTGTCTCTTTTCACCATCTTTAATAGAATGTACTCGTACATTTATTACTTCTTTTGATGGTCTCCTTTTTTGTATTCGTTTTGATCCATCTTCTAGAGACAAATTGGATGCATCGCCTTTATTTTCGGCGTACCTTTCTTTGTTATCTAATTGGCTAAAATCAAACTTTTTATATATTTTTATTGGCTACAAAAGGTACCTGAATCAATCTTGTATTTAACTTTCAGTTAAATCAATTCAACAATTCAAACACAAGAATTATGTTTAAAAGAGTAATTAGATAATTATAAACACCACAAAAAAGGACAAATAATACAATAAGTTAACATTAAGTAAATTTACATACAATTTTCTTTCCCCATTATAAATGCGCGAGAATAATAGCCTATTTTATAACCTATAATATATATCAGTCAATAAAAGTCCTATCAAAATACGTTCAGTCGTTTCAGAGCTTTCCTATACTATAACTATCTTGTTATAAATTTATATTTGTTAAGTAAAAAGTGACTATCATTATAGTGCTATATCCCTCAGTGCCTAAAGACCACAGTCTTCGAACAGTGCGTGTTGCCAGCGATGACCTACGGTTCTGGGCCGTGGTCGCTGACTATGGGCCTCATGCGGAAGCTCAGAGTCACTCAGCATGCGATGGAGAGGGCTATGCTCGGAGTTTCTCTACGTGATCGAATCAGAAATGAAGAGATCCGTAGTAGAACCAGAGTCACCGACATAGTCCTACAAATCGCGAACCTGAAGTGGCAATGGGCGGGGCACATAGTCCGAAGGACCGATGGGCGTTAGGGGCCGAAGGTGCTAGAGTGGCGACCCCGCACCGGACGGCACAGTGTAGGCAGGCCCCCCACAAGGTGGACCGATGATATAAAGATGGTCACCAGTAGCCGTTGGATGCAGGCGGAACAAGATCGGGCCTTGTGGACGACATTACGTGGGATCTATGTCCAGCAGTGGACGTCCATCGGTTGAAGCGAAGTAAGAAGTTGTTTCAAATACTTTATATGGTTTTCTTCGTTACCTATAACCCCTATATCTTCTTCTAATAGGTGCATAGTCTCTCTTCTTTTCACCGAATATCCTTGTAGCCATGCGAAGCGAATCCTTACTGTTATTTGCGGTTATATTGCTATTTGCAACAATTGTATCGTTTACATTAACGTTATCCTTAATTTGTGTCAAATTATCATTACTAACGTCTGTTAAATCTCTTCTTTTTCTACTACTGTTATTACTTTGGTTTCCAGATCTGTACCAATTGGCATATTGGAGTTTAATCCCTCTGCCTTCGTGTTTTGTTGATTGTTTTATAATAGGTCTGTGTTGTGTGGAATATTTTACAGGACCTGGTAGTGTTGATCTATAGGTTATTGGGCATCTATTCCCTGTTCCCCAACCACATCTAGCTCTTTGGATGAGCTCTATGGAACTTGTATCAGCGCAAAGTACAGTCTTATTTCTCGTTACATCGTGAATTACTTCTTCCAAATGATTCAGGACTACATGTATAATTTTTGACATATCAGTCAGTTCAGATTCATTATTATTATTGGTTCCTATCCTTCTCGTATTTATAACTTCTCCTTTCGTGTTGTTACATAGAAGTTTTCGTTTATTTTCCAAAGCTACAGCAGTAATCCTATGAATCTGTTCAATCAACTCTTGAACTTCATTATCTATTTTTAATTCTTTTAATCTATTTGTTGTATCGTCTGTGGGATTTTTCTCTTCATCTCTCTCTTTCTCTGTAAGAGTTATGGGAGGTGGAGTAATGTCTCGATTGACTCTTAAGTTTGTCATTGTATCCAAATCAATATCGCGTTTTCTTCTAACACTTGGATAGTTCTTGCACATGTCAATTTTGACCTGGCGATCTCTGTATTGACATTCGGGTCCGTAAATTATATCGATTTTTCTAAGGTCCGTTTTTGATAAACCAATCCTGTTCTGCTGTGTATTCCCATTCTGAAAATAACGAATGTTCTTACTTTATTTTCAACATAGCCTCAATAATTTCCTTTGGTAAATATTTACTTATATACTACGTTGTAGTCTATTGAACTATGCATTAGAGAGATTGCTGATATACAATTAAAAATCAATTTACATTTGTGACTTGATAATAATAGAAAATTTGAGTTCATATTTCATTAGGATACAACGTAATAAATATATCATCAAATACACAGACTGATTAATGTTTACCTTGAATATGAAGCTCCTGTGTCCATTTTTACTGTAGTCTCGTTCCCCAAAGTGCATTACACTGTTAACATCGTATGCGAGATTCATCAGCTGGTAGGGCAGATTCTTCTCCTTTGTAAACAGTGGTATAAAACCTGTAAACAGATGCTTGAGTAAAGGCTACGCAAGAATTATCATTCGATCTTTGACTGAATATATTTAGAAGCTGCCATTTCTAACTTATCTAGATATGCACTGGTATCACTTACCAGATCGCTAGTCAAGCCCGAAATTTCTGTTTAGAGAAACTGAAGGAAATTAGCTGTAAAACTGAAACGATTGTGATGAATTTTGGTACAGAAATAGAAGGAACTCTGGAGACGGTTATGAGCTATATTTTCTTTCAAAATATATCTAGAAAGCGGGGTTAAGGTGGGGTTTTAATAGTACTTCTTTGCTGGTTAGCCACGGCTTATACCTGCCACCTGTTTTTTTTATTTGACCCTGCCAGGAATCGAAGCCAGCATTTCAGCTAGCGAAGGGAGTAAACCATTGCCCCAGCGAGGCCGTTAAAAGTTATATAATGCAATAAAACATTTGATAAATTGTATCAACATAATTATCTATATTTTGCAATAAAACTAAGTGGCTTTAGATTGTTGGATTTTTATCTTTATTATTTCCTTTATATCCTTTTCGCAAACCTTGTTCTTCGTTATTGTATAGTTTATTTATACCAAACACAATACTAATTTGAACACAATAAAAACTGAAAACCAAACGCATACACCCCAAACCGGGTATTCAAACCTTTAGGTTTTCTAAAGTCCCCAAGGGGGTGTGATTATCCACATTGGAAAAGACTGATCTACTTGTATAATTTTCAATAAAGGACTCAAATTTAAGTAAGTAAACTAAGTAGCAGCCCATTAAGGTCCCACTGCTGGGCACAGGCCTCCTCACTCCGAGGAGCGAGGGTTTTTTTTAGAGCATAGACCCACCACGCTGCTCCACTGCGGATTGGTAGGCATAGTACACAAGTGCACTCTCTATTCCTTCACTCTCATAGTCCGATGTGACGGGAATCCGACACGACCGGAGAGAGATCAGGCGCAGGACCGACGGCTTAACGTGCTCTCCGAGGCACGGGGGTGGATCACACCGCCAACTTCCCAACTTCGGGTAAATATTGAGAAAACTCAATATTGATTTTTGAATTGGCCCTACTTGGGACTCGAATCCAGGACCTCATGTCTGTAGTCGAACATGCTAACCACTAGACCAATGAGTCAGTTGACTCAAATTTATTGAGTGACATTTCTAGAATATACATTCATATTTCATAGATATATTCAAACTTAATGACGCCCATTAGTATATCACACTGGCTATCAAACATTTCACATGACGTTTCAGATAAGCCAGCATGGAAACAATTTAATATGGTTATTGTTTTATCTATTTGCCAGCTGTTCCCGTCGGTTACACCCGCGTAGTTCAAGATCCCGCCATAATGTTACCACATGCGTTAGTCTAAACCAGAGGTTCCCATACTGTTATTCTCCTGGTTCCAGCGGACCTCTTACATATTCCCAAAACTTAACCAATAAAAGAACCAAGTAGACCAACAATAAATGTACCGTATGGATGTACCACTTAAAGAAGTCAGAGTTATCCGTGATCTAGGTGTATATTTTGACAGCTCCCTCACATTCCGATATCATTACGATAGCATCATCGGAAAAGCCTCTAAGTTGTCTGGTTTCATTCCACGACAACTTAAGACATTCCATGACCCCGACTTGTCTATTATTATTTATTTATTTATTTATCTATCTATCTATTTATCTATTTATTTATTTATTCATTTATTTATTGAAAACTATACATAAAATAATAAAAGTTATAATAATAATAAATATTTATGAAATTAAATCCAAAGTTACAAAAGAACAACACAACAATATGGAAGCTAATGGGAAGACATATATTTTATTATTTTCTTTTTAACTGATTTGGCCGAGTCATTAAATATATCAAGCTTAGCTTTTTTAAATATGTTATTATATGATACCACCATTCTATTAAGCGGAGCAGTTTTACCTAAATTAGTTTTAGCAAATCTTGGCCTAAAAGTTTGCATATTTTTAATGTGAGATCTAGCGTTGTAATTTGGTACNCGTTATTAATTAGATCCATTATGTAATTTCTTAATCTGTGGGCGTTCAGGGGTATTGTTGGTGCAATAAAACATTGTATTAATTAACTCGGTTTATAATGTTCAATCACTTAATGTTCCCGATATCAATTTACACAAACTCATTAACAATAATAACTATGAACGCGACAGTTTCAATAGTCGACCACTCCGGCCGACCGCCACTAGAGAACTGCCGACAGACGGGCCGGACTGCCACTTATTGACTCTGTCCCCACGCCGATACAAAGATGGCGCCAGCGTTCCACAGACTATTACACACGGACTAGCGATCCATAGACTCTTGCACTCCGACATATATTTATTTTTCACTAGTCCGGAGTATTCTCGGGTACTGCAGCCCCGTTTAGTGCCCAAGTTGTAATGTGCATCGTGATAGAATAGAACAAGTACAGAAACGTTTTTTATATCAATTAGCTTACGAAAATTATAAGTGTCGTCTGTTAACGTCCTATAACTCACGTTTAAAATTTTTTAAACTTATGTCTTTAGGAAGCAGGCGTGCGTTACTAGATATGGTTCTATTTTATAAAATAATTAACGGCCTTATAGACTCTCCTGGCATCGCTCGCTCAGGTAGTCGCTTCTGGATTAATAGGATAACTTCTTTATTGAACAAATTTAGAAAAACTGTGTTATTTTTTCTGGTTCTGTTGCCTCATTTAGACATTCCCTTAAGAGTAAGCTACTGTAGTATTACCTCCATTCCTTATTTATTGTATTCTTTAGTTTGTTTTTTTTATAGTTTTCATTCTATTAGTGTTATAGTTTTTAGTTTATTCTTGTGGTTTAAGCAATCCGTGTTCGTTTCGAAAAGGTGAAATCTATAACAAGTTTATTGGAATCTAAACATACTTTTAACAGATTTCACCCGTTTAACGAACCAAATTAAAAAAATATACATATTCACCCCAACGTACACCCCCATCAAGCCTATCGCTCTTTGAGAATCACTGGTCTAAACCATGGATTGCAATGATATGTCGGAGTGCTAGAGTCTGTGTATCGCTGGTCCGTGTGTAATAGTCTGTGGATCGCTGGCGCCATCTGTGTATCGGCGTGGGGGCAGAGTCAATAAGTGACAGGCCGGCGCGTCTCTCGGCAGTTCTCGAGCGGCGGTCGGCCGGAGTGGTCGACTATTGAAACTGTCGCGTTCCTAGCTATTATTGTTAATGAGTTTGTGTAAATTGATATCGGGAACATTAAGTGATTGAACGTTATAATCCGAGTTAATTAACAAAGTGTTTGATTGCACCAACATTACCCACGAACGCCCACAGTATAAGAAATTAAATAATGGATCCAATTAATAACGATGTCGGCGGAGAACCCTACACCACGGTGCTTTATCCTTCTCCGTTCTTTCTTATTCTCAGACACATGTGTTTGGACGGTCGCATGAATGAGCGATTTTTTTTTTTGTCGCTGGGAAATGCATTTACGCATCCCGACTGAAGGTCGGGAGTGTGGGACTCGGCTAGGGTAAAAACTCGCAATACCCACTAAAACCCAGCGGGACCGCCATCAACCATGTGTGGGGAGCCAGAGGTTCGTATGAGGCATTCCTCTCTGGCCCCCCGGTTGCAGCTCACAGATATTCTACAGGGGGAGGAGTTGTACGAATCTCCGCCTCCTGTTTCCTGCACTCCTTCGTCGGGGCTGGAGTGCTTCGGCGGCATTCACCCTCTCCCTTTGCCGTGCCTCCTTAAGCGAGATGACAGTCTCGCAAAAGGAGGCAACCGCTCTCCAGGCCTGCTCGCTGGTAAGTATTGCTCCTATTATACTTGCCAGTGAGAGGTCTGTGCCGATCAGCGACGTCAAAATGAGTCGCTGAGGTCCCCAGGCGGGACATTCTGCCACAGTGTGGTGGGCTGTATCGGACGAGGCACCACACTCGTGACATCTTGCCGACGGTTCACAGCCAACAGTTTGGTACAGGT